>JAYJMJ010000488.1:4315579-4325778 GCA_036873875.1 Laminaria ephemera | reverse complement strand
GGCCGACATCGCGTGCACCAAGCGCGAAGCGCCGTGAGGTATTCGGCGAGTCGCATGAAGGGTGAGCTGCATCCTGCCAAGAACCACTTGTGAGGCGGACTTCCGCACCTTGTGCGTACTTTCTTGCATATGGATGACAGCTTCGAAAGAATTTATTTGTTTTTTGGTGTGGCCACTTCCAGAGACAGCAATGGGGATACTATGTAACTGCCTCGCGGGTGCCTTCCCGTATGCACACTACGCGATATCATCCCCCTTGCGCGGAGTTAAGGTTCTCCACTCCACACAACATGATCTAACTCGACCACCATCTCGGGCACCGCCAAAACATAAAAACGAGAAAAAAAAGACGGCACCCCGGTGGTCTAGCTCACGTAGTGCGAGGCGTGTTTTTTCAGCGTCCTTACCAACCGACGCCAACCCCAGCAGGGGAGGGGGGAAACGTTTAGGACATACCAGGGGGGGAATTCCTTTAAAGACCTACCAGGGTATACATCCGCGGCCCAGGGCCAATCTCACGAGTGGCCGCCCTGTTTCGCGGCATGTACCACCTCGGAATTGTTTGTTACGCTGCACCAACAAAATAGTTGAATTATGTCTTTGAGTGATGTTCGGAACCGCTCGCGCTACCTAGTGGCCTTCACCCACTAGCAAAAATGGGGGCACCCCGTATCCCGCCAGCTGTTGCTGGGTTCGGCACACGTTTTACAGTGCTGTCCTCTCCCTGTCGTGTTCGATGAGACGAAGACTCTCCCCGCGCGGAAATTGTAAGCAGGGAAACCTTCCTGAAATGCCTTTTCCCTCCACAATTGCCCCTGCGAGGGGAAAAAGACACGCATTGTCAGTTTTAGCCGTCCTTTCTTTGGACGGGGGGGGGGAGGGGGTGGTTTTGAGCACACATTGTAGCAAGCTGTAGCGTGCATGGCGGAAAATATAGATTTACCTCCTGTCAGACGAGTTGTGTCGTATGTCATAGGCGTACTCTTGCTGTGCTTGTAATCATCAGTTAACGGCCGATTTTCCTACTTTAGAATTGTCTTTCCGATGAGAATGAAAATCGTTTTTTCTTTTCTTTTTGTGTTTCGAACGAGATATATGTTCTTGAGAGTCAAAATTTACCCTAGGAAATATAGTTTTTGGCAACAGCTAACGATCGCATAAACAAAAAACTCGAAATCGGCTTTGGCAGTGTCGAGGAACAGGTGATACAAGAAAAAAGGTATTTCGGGGGGAGGCGCCTCTCGAATAAATGCCGATTTCTTGTATCATCTGTTTGGTCGAAACTACCAATCTTGCTTTCGATTTTTTTTTTTTGGTGCGATCGATGCCAATAATAGCATTTTCAAGTTACAAAATTCGTCCCTCAGGAAAATATATAATGTGTCTCTTTTCAAAACAAAAGCAGTTGTCCATTCTCATCGGAAAGACCATTCGGCTGTTAGTTGCATGGGTAGCAGTAGTAAGCAGTAGTAGTGTGGGGATGGAACAAAAATCATTTATTTACACATTCGACCCATATATACTTCGTAGGAGGTGGTGAAATTTACCAGTTGGTTACAGAAAATTCAAGACGTGAATAACTTCCGACCTTCGAGGGAGACGGTGTGCGAAACGGGCTACGTTTTACCGCGATGCGAGTTACGCCCACCGTACCGAGTGGTTGGCTGAGGTGCTACCAGCTATTAATAGGATAGGGGTAGACGCGTGCTACGATAGAGGTAGCACTTTTCGGCAATTTTTGTTTCTGAATGACGGGGCTCCTTAACCCAAAACCGTCGGAATGTCATTCTTGTTTTGCAATATTAACATTTTTTATACCTTGGCCAAGGGGTTTGGTCATCGGGTTGCACTTTCGTTCTTTCTCAAAATCAGTTTTTTTGGGTGAGGCTTAGAGCTCCTCAAGTGAGGAGCCTCAGAAAAAAAAATTGTGCACCTTTTACCGTGTTAGCAGTTTTTGGCCAAAAATATTTCCGATTTTGACGGGGCTCCTCAACCGATTAACTACCTACTGTCGTTAGAATATAATCCGTGTTTTTCTACGTCATTCGTTGTTGTGTCTAGGCCATTGGGGTGCTCATCATCGGGTGTAGCGTACACCTATTTCTCACAAATACAATATGTAGGGGAGCTATAGAGCTCCTCAAATGCGGAGCCTCAGCAAAAATCGGTGTAGCCCTACTACGGCATGCGTCGCCGCTTCCGCTTGCGTTGTGTTGCCGCCCTCAGTGCACAGTAAGGCGTTCCCTCCGCCGGGGTGCGAGGTGGATCTCCCTGGGGGTCGACAGCAACCAGAGGAAAGGGGGGCGAGGGCCGGGTGGGGTGGTCTTCAAAAACGGCGGGAAGAGCTATGGTGCCCGTGGGACCAAGCCATGTTCGGAATGTCAGGACAACTCGATGATGTCTCCCTTGAACGTTTCCAACAACGTTTCATTGCCATCGTTAAAAAGCTCAGCCGGGTCTGGCTACAGCCCACGCTAACTTCGATAACGACATGCTCGGTCTCCTCAAGCAACCCCTTGGAGACGCTAGACGCAAGTGAAGGAGTAGATACTGCGGTCATGACGATAACACCTCGAGTAGAGATCAACGCTGTGCTGTAGCTCGTGAGAAACGGGGACTTCCGGTTTTGTGGATTGCCTGTCTACCTTACCTTTCTCATGAGGAGTTTTCTGAGAGTAGGAACACACCGATGTACAGCACCCGCCTTCAAGGCAGAACAGGGGCTAAAGGCTACGATGGACCTTTTGGTAGTGCTAGAGGGCGAATCGATACCAGAGATTACCCACGCGACGACAACAGGGACAGTGAGCATCGTACAAATAGTGGCGCGCTTTCAAAATCATTGCATGTCCTACATCTACCATTGCACTCCTCTTCATGGTTCTACGAATAAAAGCGTGCGCACCTCCAGTATTAGCACGCCAAAAGGGTCCAAGTCGTTCCGCTTGCTCTTGCTGAGACAGGATAGTAAGCTGCCGAACGGTTGGTGCCGCCAGTATCACGTTCACGGGGGCCTCCACCCACGACTTATACCGGTTCCATATCCACCGGCGGCGTTTCCCACAGATTTTCGGGTCCCATATCCGGGGTGGGGCTCCTACCACGAATTTTCCGGGTTCCATATCTTAGATTTCTTGGCAACCAGCAGAGGTCGCCACGGAACGCTCCTAGTGTGCTAGCTTGGCATCAGCACACTCGTTGAAGAGCCGCGACAGGCGATGCCCCGGTTTCTCATCCGCTTCGCAACGTTTCGTGGAGCTCTCTTTCGGCTTTTGGCTGCATGCGTCCAGAAACATCGGTGGGGGCAGTCCTTTGATGATGAAAGTGGGCTCGGTGACAGACGAATGGGGTGTGGTGAGATTCGTCCGCGCTCGAAACACTTTCGGCAAACGAGTAGGGCTGTGGGTTGGGTGGACTCATCCGCTTTGAAATACTGCCAGAAATGAGTAGGGTTGGGATTTGGCTGGATTTCACGGCTACTCCTGTAGATATTTGGTTCGGTGCATGCCGCCGTAGGCTAAATGACGCCGTTTGACTCTATGTTACACACTAAAAAGAAGTATGATAATCAAACGAGCCTTCCTACAAACAAGATAATCCAAACATTTGGCACCACTGCAACACCGAAATTAGCTGTAATACCTAGCCAGCTAATACCTACTATTGTAGTAGTCTGCGACATACCGTCAGCCAGCCCACAGCCCTAGTAATGGGGGAGCTTGTTTCCATTGTATTGGGTCAAAATACTGTGGTATGGCCTGGGCATGCAAGAGCTTCTGCACGGTACAGCCTGTTCGGCGATATTTCCGACCAAGGTTGTGTTTTCAGAGAATCTAGATGTAGTAAAGAACGCGCGGAGCGCGGCAGAACGTGTTGAATAAACGGAATACCTTTGCTCCCATTGAGTATGAACGAGCGTGTCTTGCGACGTCAATGTTTGTGCCTTTCTTCAGCCACTACTGCTGCACCGACAGACGTGTATTCAGATCGGATCATTGGCCAATGGCATACTTTAACCATCAGTCTAAGGCTGCACCGACAGACAAACAGACAGACGTGTATTCAGACCGGATCATGATGGCCAGTGACATACCTGCGACGGCGGCGGGATTCTAGAAGTTTCCATGAAGTTGTCGAGCAAGTCCCGCTGATAGGTGATGGTACCGGTTGCGAAAAACAGGCCGCCGCAGCACCACCCCTATCTCTCTGCCCCAAACATTATTGTCCGGCCGCGTTTTCACTGACGCTAGATAGATTTTTCCTGGACTTTTCTCTGGGGTCGAAAATCTTATCACCTCTTAACCGCCTGTTATAGATAAAAGGCCGCTTCTGCCTTCCTCGTATGCGCCCGGTAGACCGTCTTGCCGCAATTTTTCGCTTCTGTCACCAGCAGGAGGTCTAGGTCTCGCTCCACGAAGCCGTTTCGTCAGGGCGAGAACGTTCCTCCGTAGTGCCGCAATTTCTTCGCAGTCAGCATGACAGTCGTCCGCGGACGCGGAGAAGATTCTCGTCAAAGCCGTAGTGTCGCCGTTTCGAAGGCTAGATGAGAGAGTTCGGCACCCATCCAGCGCGGCGTCGATCATACGCTTGAGCTCCAGAACCTCGCTGGATAAGGCGCCCCTCTTTTGATCTTCTTTCTCCGGGGTGGAGTCGTCGATGCTGTCAGGAGGAAAGGGCGGCGTTTTTGGCGTAGCGTTACCAGGGGTGTTCTCTGTTGTCGGCATGACCTGGTCGGGGGTTGTCGTCGGAAAAAAACACCCCCCACCGAGATGGTACATTGCCAATAACGTCTCGGCCACGGCGAAGAAGTACGCATGTCGGGGCCCTGTCTCGCTCTGGTCGGGGATCGCACGGCCGTCTTGAACAATGAAATCGTCCTCGATCCCACGATGAAGGTGGGATGCCCCGTGGTGCCGTCGATGGCATTTTTTCGTCCCTCCAGATCGCGCTTCCTCTGTTTGAATCTCTTCCTCCTCCCTTGGAAAGCTTGCGCAACCGTCGGTTGCTGTTCTTGTTGCACAATCGTCGGGTGTCGTTCTTGCCTGTGTTATGAACGCGCTCTCGCCCGCCACGTCTGCTGCAAACTTTTCATTTTCTTCAATGCACGACGACGATTCCGCAATCAGGCCCGGGCCAACAACGAGGTCGAGGACAGCGAGCGGAGCGAGGGTGGACAGCAGCACCAGGCATACGTCTGCCCCCCATCTCCCATAGCACATTCGTCGAAGCATCTCCATCGCGCGAATAGCATGGGTGTCGCCGTCGGTGCTGCCAGCTGCCGAGCGTGTGGGTTTTCCGTAAAAACAATTTTCCGACTCGCTTGTTGCTGACTGACCGCTGTCGGCCTTCGCCCCCGCGGCGATTTCGTTGCCGCCGTCGAAGACGCTATCGGTGTCGCATTGCTGACTATTGTCAGTACCACTCGGACTTTCATAATCAACTTCGCAGAAAAATCCCGCCTTGTTGAGCCTGTAGGTGGTGCTTCTTTGGCCGCTAATCTCTGCTACGGGTTGATGATTTGGCTGGTGAAACTCGCTCCAACGCACCTCCAGTTCGCTTTCGTCGTGAGATGTAGTCGTTGTTGCTTCACACCGCACTCCCAGTTTGTCTTCGTCGCGAGATCCAGTCGTTGCTTCACGTCTTGATGAAGGATAATGTCGTCGACGCCAATATAACGGTGGGCTACGCGTCACCCCAGAAATAGTCCCGAGCACTCCGACCAGGCCATCAACCAGGAGGTAACAACACGGGTCAGAAAAGTTCGCCAAAAACGCCACTAGCTCTCTGGCGGCCTCTCTAGTTGCGGAACAATACCTCAACGATAAGGTCAAGGCCGACGGCACCAACAGCACCTCTGGTCGCAGCCGGTGCTCTTGGCTCCACATGAAACCTGATTGATTGTAACCAGCCCTGGTGCTGCAAAAACCAGCACCAAGGGTCGACAGGAGCTTGCGCGCGACGTCGCACCCGAGGACTTGCGCTTCACGACCGCCTTCGGCCTGTCGCAAGATGCATAGGATTGCGTTCCACACCCTCCCGCTACCGGCGGGATTCCCCACACCGAGTTCCACCAGCAGTGTTCCCGCCGCTTTTCGGGTTTCGACCGTGCAGCCAGACCGGCGCAACGCAACCAAGATAGGTCCGAGAACGTCACCACTCCTGTCGGCTCCCGGAATGAGCATGGATGAGGAGCACGTGAGGTGCTCCTTGATTTGTCTGCCTCCAGCGCGGACCATCGCCAGCAGCAGGCGTAGCGCTTGTGCGCGGTTGCTTTCCTCCTCGCGCGGCGTTGACGGCGTTCTAGTTGTTGCGCCTTTGCGTGTCGTGTCTGGTTCGGCCATATCCACCGTTTTAGCCTCCGGTTTGGTCGCCGGTTCAGACGCTGGTTTAGTCGCCGGTTTTGCCTCCGGTTCTGCCTTTGGTTTAGACGCAAGGTTAGACGCCGGTTTAGGTTCCGGTGTTGCCTCCGGTTTAGACGAAGGGATGGCCGCCGATTTAGATGCCACAATGGTCTCTATCGCCACGATCTCTAGAGCCACGCGGATTATGCCTGGCGTTGAGAGCTGTTCGGCTAGGCTTGTGGCGATAGAGTAATTGTCGCTGCCGCTACGGCTACCGCCGCTGCCGCTGCCGCTGCCGCTGCCTCGACTTCCGCCTCTGTCTCCGCCTCGTGCAGTCTCAAACGTTGCTTCCGCGAGGAGCGTTGTCACACGTAAGCAAATACCGATAGCGTGACCACACGAGTGCAGCGTGCGTAAATACGACGATATACGCGCGACAAGCAGGCCAGCGTGAGCGCCCAGGAGCTCGAGAAATCCCGTGCCGTTGGCGTAATCATCGGCTGTCTCGATTGCACCTCCAGGTCGTGCGGTGGCTCCCGCTTGGTACCCCCAGCAGTGATAGCGAGGTCTAATATTTTTAGTGGAGGTGGAATCGATTACTTTGAAAGTCGTGCCACTGTTGTCGCCAAGCACGCTGCACGCTGGGGAGAGGCTCGTAAATTCAACAGATGGTGTACCAGCCTTTTCCAGCTTTATCACCTGCCGTCCGGAAGGATGTTCTCTCCTCGCGCCCTCGGTGCGTTTTATAATAACTTCGTTGCTGCTTTGGACGTCGACGAGTACACTGGGCTGCTGCTGCTGCTGCTGCTCATCATCATCATACGAGCCACCGGCCTGACCCCCCACAAGCTTCTCACCATTCGAACCACCTCCCGCACCACCTACGACAAGCAGTTGCTCGGCCAGAGCCTTAAGGATTTCCCCTCGCTGGCGTCTCGACGCTCCGTCCCACTGTCGGAGAAAACGCGTACCTCCATAGCTAAGCTCCGATGTTGCCGGTAAGCTATGGCAGCATCTGTCCACTGCGCAGCGTATGGCCCTCCCGCGTGCCGGCGCGCTCAACGGTCTGGGCTTGAGGGGTGGTCGCGGGGCCGCAACTTTCCACCTTTTGGTGGTATCTCGAGCCTGAGCCTGCACCGTTAGGAAGATATCTCGAGCCTGCACGGTTAGGAAGGTCTCGGGGTGTCTTCGTTGCCTCGCCGAGCTTTGCGCGGTGAACGGAGCTTTAGGTGGGTGATGGTCGCATGGATCATTTTCAACGTGGGATCGCACACCGCCGATGATGCGTGTCTTGCTAGGGTTAGCTGATGTTGGAGCTTGGTGGCGGCACGGATCATTTTCGACGTGGGAGCGGACACCGCCGATGATGCGCGTCCTGTTGGGGTGATATGCTGTTGTTGTTGCTGAAAGTTGCCCAGCTTTTCTACTGCTACGAGTACTCATAGCTGATGGGTCGGTGTCTAGCTGCTGCTGCTTCGCTGCAGAGCGCACGCCACCGACGATACGTGTCTTGTTGGAATTATATGGTGCTGCTGAAAGTTGCCCAGCTTTTTTACTGCTACTCGTGTTCGTAGCTGACGGGTCGTCATCTAGCTGCTGCTGCTGCTGCTGTGTTGCTGGTGGAACCGAAGCTATTCGAACGCCCAGGTAGTGACATCTTCCCGCCGGACGTTTTGATCCAAATGTTCTTGATTGCGCTCGGGAAGGGTGGGTGCTGCTCCGCGCGCTCTGACTCTTGACACCAACGGCGTAGGCTCGATGATGGCGTAACTGTTGTTGTCCAGCAGTTGGCGGGCGAAGGGGCGTCGACAGGCGTACAGGGACCCCCTCTCGATATGGTAGGGTGTAGACTTGGGTCGGGACGATGTCCCGATATGGCTTATGGAAGCCATGACACCCCCCAGCCCTCTGTGGCCTCCGTACGAGTACGAGCGACTCTGCTGCTGCTGCTGCTGCTGCTGCTGCGCCATCTACGGCGGTTGGAAGAGAGAGGTCAAAATCCACGGGGCTGCCGGTGGCACTCTGTGACGTACCAGTCACCGCCCGAGTGCGCGTCGAGAGCGACGCCACCCTGTCACAGTTGTTGTCACCGTTGGGCTCGCGCCGGGGCGCGGCTTCTTCGCAGCTCTCGTCATCGCGTTTCATTCTGGCCGCAGCGAGGATATGGTTTATTACATGACTCCCTGCGAAGTTGGCATTGTTATATTGTTTGCTCACTGCGACCGTGTTACGGCTGTGAATACGCACGAGGAATACTGATGCAGCCTGTAAACTGGTTTGTCAACTGAATCCTCAAGGGCGTGGTAAAAGATGGACTTTCGAACCTTGGACATTCTTTCCAGCCCAATTAATTACGCCGCGTCGCCTACAATTACGCCGCATCTCTTATACTAAAACCAGGTTAAAATTATTAGTGCCGGTTCACGATTTTCCGAAACCGTCCACAACATTACTTCGAAGTTCGAGTACAGAGTACAGCAATACCACAGGCAGCAACAACAGGCCACACACCACAGCAGAAGGCACCACAGACTACAGCACTAGCAGCACAAGTTGCCTCCTCAGAAGGTAGCACGAGGACGGCCAGGCCGGTGTCCTGTCCTCCTTGAGACGGGCGTCGCTCGCGTCGCGCGTTGAGTGAGCGAGCACCCCGAGCTTTCTCGGCTCGGGGGGGGGTGACGCTCGGGTGGCGCGGGCGACGGGGCGAGGATCAATCACAGGACAGCAGTCACCATGGGGAAGCTGAACAGCTTGATCAAGTTTGTCGTCGTGAACGCCAATGTTTTGCTCTTCCTCGGAGGGGTTGGGATCATCGCCGTCGTGTCTCTCGCCCTCACGGCGGACTTCACCAAGCTTGCCGAGGTATGCATGTGTGTATCATATCAGTACGTGCCTGACGCCGCCCTGTATCAAGCGCCGCAAACATCATATTGCCTGGTGCCTGGTAAGTGCTAGCACAGCATCGAGTCAATACTATATTTTACGGGGTCGAACAAGTTACGGTTGGGCTGGTCTCAAACAAACCACTGCAGTTGCCGGCCTCGTAGAGTAATGAGCTCAATAGCAAAACTCGATCGAAATGCTTCTCTCTTTCTCGGAGAGGTTGGGATCATCGCCGCAGTGGTGTCTCTCGTTCTTACGGCGGACTACACCAAGCTTGCCGAGGTATGTACTGTAGCGGCATGCACGTATGTGCTGGTATCATATGTGTGTATGTTCATATTTGGCAGTGGATGACCGATTAATATCGATCAGGTTGAGGCGGCGCGGGTAGCTGTTAGGCTGATCCGAGGCGCCGCCCTACATGCGCAGTTGACAGGAAAGTAGAGGTTCAAGCGCCGCAAACATGACAGAACATATATTAGCGCGGAAGATAGAATCAAACACCATTCGTCGTACGATCATAATTCGAAGTCTCATAAGTTGCGGTTGGGCTGGTCTCACACACACCAGTGTTGGCCTCGTAGAGTAACGAGTGCATTAGCAAAATTCGATGGAAATGTTAAGTACGGTATGTGTTACCTGGTACCAGGTAGGTATTAGTGGGGTATTAGTCCGTTTGACCGCTGGAAAAAGGTTAACCAATTGCCTACCCAAACTAAGCCTTATCTCTACCTCGGACGGGGTGGGGTCATCGCCGTGGTGTCTCCGTCCTCACGGCGGACCTCACCAAGCTTGCCGAGGTATGTATGTAGCCTATGTAGACTTACATATTTTTGTCCTTCCCCGTTCAGTGTGTTCCCTCGGCATATCCTCCTAACTCACAGCCAGCCTCAGCCCATAATTGCCGACGACAATATTATTTGCTTTCTTTCTTTTCTTCAAGTTCTTTTCAGAACCTTCCCGGATTTCTTACCG
>JAYJMJ010000488.1:4266206-4283503 GCA_036873875.1 Laminaria ephemera | reverse complement strand
CCCCCCTGCATCCAACGTAGCCCCCTCCTCCCGTCCTTTCGCCTTCACGCGATCCCTCGACAGCAAGAGTGGCTTCGGTCCGCTAGCTGCGTACCAGGATGTTACCGCCTCTTACCTCGCCGATAAGGGCGGCGCGAAGGGTTGCTTTTGGAACCAAGACGTGGAGGCGTTAGCAAGGGGAGCGGGGTTGAGGGTTGAACGCTCGTCCCCGGCTCTTCCGGGGGGATTGTTTCGCACGCTGGAGTGTGTTCCGGCATAGTGGGCCGCGTATTGTGATTGACCCACTACCAGCGTCGTACAGGAGCAGTGCGGTGTTGTTTTTTTGCTTTATTATCTACCGTATAGGCGCGGTGCAGTGTTGTTTTTTGCTTTATTATCTACCGTACAGGGGCAGCGCAGCATTGTTCTTTTGCTTTATTGTCTACCGTACAGGGGCAGCGCAGTATTGTATTTTGCTTTATTGTCTACCGTACAGGGGCAGCGCAGTGTTGTTTTTTGTTTTATTGTCTACCGTACAGGGGCAGTGCAGCGTTGTTTTTTGCTTTATTGTCTACTGTAGGGTTTCTTAACGGTAAAGGCAGAAACTAGAAAGCATACCGCCTCCTCGATTCGCGTTCGGTGGCAACTTGGGACTGAAGCCGTCCTCTGTATTGTGTGTGTTCGATCCATTCGATCCATATCCCGCGCTCGCTCACCAGAGGGACGGAAGGAGGGAGGGATGAGGCGCGCGCGCGCGGGGGGTTGGCATAGCCCTGCCACGCGACGCCTCTGAACGGGCTAAAAACCCGAGCGGTGCAGAACCCATGCCCACAATGTAGGCTGTGCGACCCAAAGCTGTTGGTTTCCGGGCAACTTGACCCATTCTCCGCACCAACGGGAGGAGGCGGTGCGCTATTACTGTACCAGGTAGCATACACGTGGGCTCTGCTTTGTAAACATCCGGCACCCCGTCTAGCATCTCCGCCCCTCCGAAGCGTGTTTCGAACAAAGCAGGCTTAAAACAGACTTGATGACCACGGGCACTAGCCGTACGTGTACGCTGGTGCCGATGGAAAAAATACTTTCCAGAAAGCTGCTCGCACACAGAAGCGCATACGTACACCGTTTACATAAGTATCCACACAGTATGATCGGATGCTACGTGCTCGACGCGCTCATCTACTTGAATGAAAAATAACCCCGGCTTGGAAACCGAAATCGCATTTTTTGAGCCTCCCGAAGAGCAAGAGGACAGGGTCAGAACAAACCGTCCGATCACCTCTAGCGCCACCAGCCCAATGATCCGAATGAAAAAAGCTCGGCCGTTATTATTTTATCGAGCTTGCCGGTTAGGGCCAGGGAAGGGGGACGTGGGACAAGTAAGAATTACTACCGTGGGGAACTGTGCGGAGGGGATGGATGCGGACATTCCCCGCGCGGCTTCCTCTTCTCGGTTACATATCATAGCAGTAACGTCAGCTTGAAGCACCTGTATGGCACGAAAAGCGAAGCATGGCAGCATTAACCCGAGCACTTCCTGCCCAGAAAGCAAAACACCACATCATTTTGCGCTTTGTCTCCCCGCAAGAAGAGCCCTCGGGTCTGCCCGCGCTATGTCCTCCGTCTTCCTGTGGAGAGGAAAAAGCACGCCTAAAACTACCGCCTAAAGGTAATCCGCCACAAAAGAAGAAAAATAAAAACGCGGGAGCTCACTCGACCTGAATTCGAGTCGCCGAAGGCAAAAACGTAAAAAAAGATAGGAGTTAACGCCCTAGAAACGCATGCCTTTCAGCAAGAAAGCCCCCCCTTTCCCCCTTGGAGTCGAAAAACTAGGGAAGATGAAGTCAGCGTCCCTCAGTCTGGCCGCACGCACTATTGTCCACAGTAGGCTTGTCTAAACATAGAGGTAAAAGGAATAAGCCAGTAAATACTATGCCTACCACAACAGGGAAAACATGCACACGCACACGCACACACCCGTCCCAACCCCACGGGAAAACACGTCCTAACACCGCGACGTAGCCTTTCATGCCCACCCGCAAGTCTCGCAATACCTCAGCAACCGACGCTCCGAGGCCTCTGGTATCCCCCCCTGAAACACGCGGACAAGACCAGTCCTTAGGGGTTTGCACGTAGGCTCGCCTTTCTTATCCCTACTCACGCTCTTTCAAGCACGCCTCTAGCTTCTCCCGCCACGAGTCGAAATCGTACCATCCAAACAAGCCAAAGTCTGCGCTGTACAGGTTACCGACCTTGTCAAGGATAATCTCATCGGCGTAGTATTCGGTCCACGCGCACGAGCCTTCCGAGAACAGGTCCCGGGCGCGGAGCGAGACGGTCTGCGGAGTAGAAGTTTTACCTTCTACCTCCACACCGTGCCCCGTGTTTTGTTCCCGTCCCACGGCCTCGTTCGAGACGCGACCTGCGGCGTTTTGGTTCGCGTGCTCGTCGTGCCGCGCGGCGGTCCCGTAGTCGAACGCCATGAAGGCGTGCTTGCCTTGGGAACCCCACCCTGACTCCCCGAAAGAGCGCCATATATCGCCGGGCAGGGACTTGATTACCTTTGTCGACGTTCGCTGCGGGACGGTCGAATCGTTTCATTGTACACGGGCACATTTTGTGTCAAGTTAACTACTGCCTTGTTGGTAAATCTCCTCACAGCGTTGACAGGTCTTACATGATAGGGCACGGGATATACTCCAGATGATCACGCAAACTTAGTACCCTAGATCTTAGTATGATCTAATATACCCGCAAGTAATATTCTAGGAATATTCTTACTTGTTCGGGTTAACTACTTCAACACACAATTGGTATCTTTGGTACCAATGTTGATATCATATGTGATACCGCAAGAGGTATGTATCTAGATATACTTAATATATATTATCGAACAATATGCCTCAAACCGGTAGGACTGCTTCTGCAGTGCAGATTTTTGGAATTTGCTGGCACGAAGGCCATTTGCTCTGTGCGTAGGAGTTCACATTTTTTCTTGCCGGGGTTTCCAGAGTGCGTATGGTGTACACGCACAGGGAGCGGGAGTAATATTGTATGGGAAGGCAGTGCGATTTGTTGTCGCCTTGTCTTGGTCGAGGTCATGCCTGTGCACTGTCGACTCCACCGCAAGGACGCCCAGCGTCGTGTACATGACTTCGGTGGGAGTGGAAAAACACTGAACCAAACGTACTATCGCTCATCAAGAGCTGAACGTTGTACACATTGCAGGGACATGCCCCCGAGTTTACACACAAACCCTGCCCAGTGATGACACAGTGGTGACATTCATAGCCAAACCCAATGTAACATCCGCCCGTCGAACGTTGCGTTCGATGTATCATTCGATGTACCATTCGATGCACCATTCGATGTACCATTCGATGTACAATTCTGTGGACCAAGTCTACGGTAGTCCTTTAAGTCACTCTTACGTCACTCTTAGGACTTCATTTTTCAGCGTCTCAGAGCCACTCGCACGAGTGACTACAGTATACCAATGTGATTTTAGGTTTCGAGATGTTCACCACGATGGAACTGGTTGTTGCGCTGCGCCAACGAACCACTTTTCAGTCCCATGTTTGAGTGAGATACAGAGCCACTCGCGCGAGCGGCCTAAACTAGGCAGGGAAAATGGAGGTATGATACTATAATACCTGGTACTATACTATAATACCTGGTACTATAATACTATAATTCTATTGTAATACTATAATACTATAACAGCCTTGGTCTCCATCGACCTATCGACGTCAATGAAATTGGACGTGCACGCCTAAAAACGAGCCAGCAGTGTACACCGTCCGTGTTGCACCGATCGGCGCGTGGCTAAAATACAAACAGACTCAACAACATCCGCGAGAGACATATTGAAATACGTACTGTAGCGCTGTCCATATTCCAGCATGTGTCTTTACACACCTGCAATTTTTCGAAAGGGATGATGGTGTCGAACGGCGACTGCCACATTCCGCAAAGACTGGCGACCGGCCTGAACGCTGACGGCGCCGCCCACATATCACCCGCCAACAAATCCAGCAGCTCCTCGAAGGTCGGGACAGCAGGCACGGCTCCATCCTGCAAGCTGCGTGCCCCATTTCCGCGACCTCCCTTCATGCCCCGGTGTCTTTTGATGACGTCGTACCACTCCCAATCATCTCCGACCCACAATCCGCGATGCGGATGCTGTGGGCTGTGACCGGGGGATGGCAACCCGGTCGACCCGGACGGCCACGTTTGAACAAGGTCGAGGTACGCCGATAGAAACCTCGTCACCAGGTCGCGGACGACTCCAATTTTGATCCAACCGCTACCGTTGTTCTTGTAGATGTTCTTCATTAGCCCCGCGGTGGTCACGTCCAAGAGGCTAAGCTTCGAAGCCACCGTGTCAAACAGCAAAGACTGGTCGTCCGACACCGCCCAGTGATCAACGCCCTTTAACATTTCGTGTACGTAGCAAAGGGGGAAGGGGAGGAGGTCGAGGATGGGGAAGAGGACGGGGAGGAGGTGGATGAGGAGGAGGGGGAGGAGGAGGAGGAGGAAGGGGAGGAGGAGGACGAGGAGGAGGAGGAAGAGGACGAGGAAGAGGAGGAATAAGAGGGGGATGAGGAGGATGACGTCGTGGTGAATTGTGTCGACAATCAAGAAAAAACAACATGGGTTGGAGGGCCGGGGAGGTTCGTAGTAAATGGAGAATTAGCCATGATGGATGCTCAGCCCGGAAACGTGTCACCTCTTCGCCTACATCGTCAGGGCACGTATCATGTGGACTGTCCACGGAGCTCCGTCTATGGTCTGCCGACGATGCAAAACCTTACCGATCGAAGGCATTACGGTCGCACTTCGTGCGAAAAGCTAGGACATTAGACTCGTGCCACGACAGAGGTAGCCCTTTTTGGTTAACCCATTTCCGACCGAAGGCCCCCCCAACTGACGTTTTACCCAGTGTCGTTAGATTTGTAAAATAGCATCCGTTGTATACCTAGGCCACGGGATTGCTCATCGGGTTGCACCTTTGTATTTTGTAGCAAGTCAGTGTTTGGGTGAGGTATGGGCCCCCTCAAATGAGGAGCCTCGGAAAATTAGGGTGCGGCCCTATCGTAGCGCGCGTCATTATTCTGCATACCAGGGAATGTAGTTTCCTGCTGCACACTAGCATCGACACTCACACAACCACGTGCGAGATCACCAACAAAACAAAGGCGTGGTCAGCACGTTTTGTGCGGTCTGCCGATTATAATATCGGCGTACTGAAGCGAAGCCACGCTGCCAAACAACCCTCGCCGTGCATGGTGTCGGCGATTGCACTACCATTTTCTGAAGAGCGGGGAGGGGATTGCTTTTTTGTTTATTGCGGTGCGCTAGACTTGTAGCAGAATCAGCGATCACACAAGCACGCAGCAAAACAACAAAACTTAAAATAAGCGCTACCAATCTACCGGCAGGAGCGACCTCTTGGCCTCCGCCCCCTTCTTCGTCCTTTTCGAGACGCTGCTCTCCTAACAGACAACAAGAAGTTCACCTGCATGCGTTTAGCGAGCATCCTGAACTGGAGCGAGCCGGTGTTGGGTGGCGCGCAGAACAGCAGCTTGTGCTCTACGTTCACGATCGTCTCTGATTCACGCAGCCACTGCCTTCCGCTTGGGCGGGAGCAGGTTTCAACAGCAACGATTCAAGGGCGGCGGTAGCAGAGAGAGGAGGGGCGGGGGCGGGGGAGGAGGAAAACGGGATACAACCGGCTACCGTTGATTCTCTTTTAGCAAGGCTTTGATCCCCGTACTTGGTAACATTTGCCACCTACCGTATGTGGCGGAGTATAACCCACCCCCGGTGATGATATTTTCGGTTATGGATTTTACCACCGGGGGTGGTATACTGTGGGGGTGTAATATACAACGTACCTCGGGTGATAAAGTGGGTGATCGTTTGGGATTTTAGAATATTTACCACCCGGGTGGTATACTGTAGAGGTGTGATAAATGGAGGAGGGGGCAGGAGCCATTACAAAGGAGGTAAGCTGCCACATTCCAGGCAGTCGAGGGTGTGATACTGATTATGAGGCATTACCTCGGGGGGTGTGGTATACAACGTACCCCGGGTGATACATCGGATGGTCGTTTAGGATTTTAGAATAATTGTCACCCGGGTGGTATACTGTGGGGGTGTGGCATACAAGATGGGGTGTGCTATACTCTGTCGTATACAGTAAGGTGATGGCAACCGGGACGTTTACTTGCCTATGAGGAATGAAGACGCCGCGGAATGAGGAGGGTTAGCTTGCTGAGTGCGGCAGTACGGCGGTGAACCACGGTAGCAGATACACGGACAGCGCAACGGCGCTGATGCTATTTAAGCGTTGCGCTTGCCCAAATGACCTTCCGGGGAAATAGGATATACTTGCTTCACGGAGGCGCTGACAGAGCCGACGTTTGGCCGTGGTCCTACACCAGGTATAGAACGAAGGGTTAGATCGAGCTGACGCGTTCCGCATGTTTCCCAGAAGCATTTGTGGCTGACCTTTCTCGGTGCTATTAATGAAATTTGTCGTCAAGGAATAGCCGTTTAGCACCGGGCCGACCTCCAGCGAACGACGAGGCCACTACACACGGTATACTTATCGATACGCGTCCCTTATGATCGGCGACTTTCTCCGCGCCAGCCCCGCTCCGATTTTAAAGCTTCGCTCTGAACTCCTGATGCAACGCGCCGATCTCGCCCCCCGCGGGAGCAGATACATGCACCACCAGCTGAACGTTCCCGCCAAAACAACCTCGCGCGTGCCGTCCGGAAAGGAAATACCGAGGCTGAGACAGATTCAAAAGTTCCCCTTGCGCCAAGACTTACTTTTACGGCCGGCCGCGAGCGACATCGCTGAGTAGGCTCCCACCGGAGCGCTGCTCTTCGAGTTTAGCGGTACCACCGAGAAACAGCGAAATATGTGTTTACGTCGGCCGACATTAAAACAAGCGGAAGCATAGCGGAACCACACCACACTCCTAGAAAGGTCGAGATGAAAAACAACCCGGAGGGTTGGGATTATTGTACGGTTAGAAAGCAAAATGACATTTTTTTCTTGATTGTTTCTTGCTTGGTTTTAGTATACTCCCCCTGTCTAGCTCTCGGAAAAAAGCAGTGTGGTGTCCGACTTCTTTTTAGCGTGTGCCCCTGGGAAACACGCGGTTCCCTACCTTTTGTGTTTTGGGGGGGGGAACTTCGTCAACGTTCTCGGAGCGAGCATCTCCGCACCGATATTGGACGAAGGGCATTTTCATAGCCCCCCATTGTCCAAGGTCGTCTTTACCTGAGGGCAAACGCGTATATACACTTCAGGCTCGAGGATCGAGGCATAGCAGGACACGAAAACGAGGAACACGAACAGTAATCACATCCGCCGCAAGTTTGAGGACAAGAGCCCAATACGAGCCAAGGAAGGCGGGCGGGGGAAAGTACAATTATCATATCAGGCATGGCCGTAGTCCGTAAAACCATAGACCCTCGCATCCCTACAATCCCGGGACGGAGCTCGTCCGTTTCTCACCAACCAGGCAGACATTGCGTGCACCAGGCGCAGTGGGGAGGTGAGGGGCTACGTCTGTCATAAGCACCTTACCATTATAGCAAACCACATCGGGTTGCTGCTGTGCTGAACCGACCAGGTGAGCAGCAGCAACCCCATCTCGCACAGAGCGCGCGACACGCAAGCACTGGAGGGGGCTTTCGACGCTTCGCCAAGCACATTTTCGTGTTCTACGACGGTGGGTTCCACGACGGTGGGCTCTACGACGGAACTCAGTCACGGCAGAGGGGGTAACCCTACATTAGGGTGTTTGCGATTTCCCAACTCTGTTGGGTTGGAAAAACTGTAAAAATAGTATTGAAACCGACGAATGTCATAACCCAAGGCCAGCCAAACCACGAGAAAATTAGGTTAGCAAAAAAACAATTGTAGGAAAACGTATTTCGAACCTAACTTTTCGCTGATTTCTCGTGAGTTGGATTGGCCTTAGATTATGACGTTCGACGGTTTCAATACTATCATTATGTGTTTTCCTACCCAACTCCAACCCGACCAAAGTTGGTAGATCGCAAACGCCCTATTCACTGCCCGATTTAGTCCACCAGCGCGAACAGCCCAGCAATTCGCTCAAGAACGCGAGCGTAACAAATAATTCCAAGACCATGCCTATCGCGAAACGAAAAAAGCGCAACGTGTGAATCGTAAGTTAATATGGCGCAAATACGCGCGAAAACCTGCCCCTCACCTACGTTAGTCGTGGGGTTGGCGTCGGTTGGCAACGACGCTGTAAAACACGCCTCTCACTGGGTGAGCTAGACCACCAGGGTACCTTGTTTTTCTTCTCGTTTTTATGTTTTGGCAGTACCCAACATGGTGGTCGAGTTAGATCATGTTGTGCGGGGTGGAGAGCCCTAACTCCGCGCAAGGGGGATGATATCACGTAGTGTGCATATGGGAAGGCACCCACGAGGCAGTTACATAGTATCCCCATTGCTGTCTCTGGAAGTGGCCACACCAGAAAACAAATAAATTCATTCGAAGCTGTCATCCAGATGCAAGAAAATACTTACAACGTGCGGAAGTCCGCCTCACATGTGGCTCTTAGCAGGATGCAGCTCACTCTTCATGCGACTCGCCGAACACCTCACAGCGCTTCGCGCTTGGTGCACGCAATGTCTGCCTGGTCGTTGAAAACCCGACGTGCTCCATCCCGGCATTGCAGGGATGCGAGGGTCTATGGTCATATGACTACGGCTATGCATGAAATGAGTACACCCCCCCAGTCGATGACGGCATGCCCCGGAAAGTTCCCGGGTGACTTTCTATTACAGTAGAACAAAATTAAATCGAACCATGACGCACCGAGGGCAGATCTAGGAGTAGGAGACAAAACAAAGCCGGCGTCTATTTCACTTGCGCACCGCAAAATAGCACGAGTAGTACGGTGCGTGGTTGGAAGCAGAGCCATGTCTGGGCGAGACACAACATACGCATAATAACTCTGTCGTGTTCCTCACGAGGGAGCAAAACGATACCGCGAACATATCGTGCGCACGCATGACCAATGCTAAGGTAGGGGGGATGTTACGTTATAACATGTTATAACATCATTTTCACTACCGAGTTTTGGCCACTAGAGCGAACACCCCTGTACCCCACTCTATCGCGGCGGTGCATATCGCGACACCAAACAGCAAAACGAAATATTAAGACCGCAAATAAATAGGGTAAGCACGTAGCCACTCGCGCGAGTGGCTTTGAGCTGCTGAACGTAGAGGTCATAAGAGTGATCCCTCTACCGTAGCACTCTCATTAAATCGGGAAATAAAAAAATCACCGAACGTGCGGCACCTGCGTGCTTGGTTCTGGGCTTCCTTGTCAGCAGCGAGCACCCAACCATCAGATCTTCCACACATCGGACAGATCGGATCCCTTTTCATGATCTATGTCTTTCTGCGCAGACAGATCCCTGGTCTATATGATCTGCATGGCCTATAGATCAAATTGCCGGGCGGGACCCGGATGATCTGAATGATCTAGCACACACACATGTTTCCTGTGTTGGATCTGTACTACACAGATCCTGCATAATATACCATGGCGACAGTGTAGGATCTAGATGATCTTGATCATGATCTGTCCGATGTGTGAACATTCACGCGCACCTCTTGAAGGAATTTTGATGCCGTGTCGTGGTAAGGTTCCATGTCGGCAAGGGCCGGCCCCTTGGTGATTCCGTACAAGATCGAGGACCGGTTCTGCACGAGACCTTTTCGGAGCATCGTCAGCTGCTGGTCCGATATGTCGATGCCAAGTGCGCGTTTGTGTCAAAATATCACTGCAGTAAGACGGCTCACAACCCTAAGCGCACCGGGGAAGCTAGTTGACGGCCGGTTTTCTTTTGGGGTCCTTTCACAGGCTTTCGACCCTACACCCACCGATCCTCGTGCGAGCATAGGAGAGCAGACGCGTGCTACGATAGCGGTAGCACGTTTTGGGTGAAAACGTTTTCTGAATAACGGGGCTCCTTAACCCAAAATCGTCGGAATTTCATTTTCTTTTGGAATTGTGTTTTGCTGTATACCTAGGCCATAGAATTGTTCATCGGCGAGCAATTTTAATTTCTCCGAATCAGGTTTTGGGTGAGCTATAGAGCTCCTCAAGTGAGGAGCCTCAGAAGAAAAATGGTGCACCTCTACCGTAGCATCCGTCAGTAGTGTAGGGTCGAGTTGTGCGTGCACGGTCATGGTCGGGGCGGTAATTTCTCCTGAAGAAACTATCCCACCAACCAACCAGCAAACGTCCTTCGGACCTACCCGAAATGACGACCGACCGACCATTTGACTGACATAGCGACCAACGCCGACCAGTGAATTTTGTTCACCCGAATTGAATTTTCAACCAACCGACTGTTCGACGGATCAATCAATCAACCAGTCAACTATTCAATCAATCAACCAGTCAATCAATCAACCAATAAACCAACCAATCAATCAGTCAATCAACCTACCAATCGATCAACTAATCAATCAATGAATCAATCAACCAATCAACCAATCAACCAGTCACCCAATCAATCAATCAATGAGCCAATCAATCAACCAATTAATCAACCAATCAATCAACCAATCAATCGATCAATCAGTCAATCAACCTATCAATCAATCAACCAATCAATCAATCAATCAACCAATCAACCAATCAACCTACCAGGTATCAATCAATCAAAATCAACCAATCAATCAACCAATCAATCAATCAAAATCAACCAATCAACCAATCAATCAATCAATCAGTCAACGAATCAATCAATCACTCAACGAATCAATCAATCAATCAATCAATCAATCAATCAATCAATCAACCAATCAATCAATCGATCGATCGATCATCAATCAATCAATCAATCAATCAATCAACCAATCAATCAATCAGTCAGTCAGTCAATCAATCGATCAATCGATCGGCCAATCACTTATACCAACCAACCAATCACCGAACCCGTGAATCTACGAACTAACGACCGACCGACCGACCAACAAGTTAACATAACGTGTAATCACCTGAAGGAGAGATCCTTCACGATGACCTCGACTCGCTGAGTGGCGCTGAAGCTTCCCTTTTCCGCCACCACGGAAAATTCAGAGTAGTTCAGCCCAGTCCTAGCGCAATTGATCGCCGAAAGGACAACTGAAATATACCCAATACATTCCTGCGATATGGTTGAATTATTATTACGTATGCCTATTTTTCAGTGCGCTTTTGCGCTGTGGTCGCAGTATAGGCCTTCCCTGTCCCTGCCCTGGACTGTATGTATCGGGCACTCTATCACGCACGCCTAGTATTATAGTGACCGTCGACTTGTGTCATATACAGCCTGACCAGACTCAGCTGTGTGGCATTGGTGCCGGCGAAACCATCTAACACGCGCCTAATCAAACCAGCGGCAGACTCACCCTATGGTAGGGGGCGGGGGCGTACTCATTTGTTGCTTGCCTTAGTCATTTGACCATTGACCACGCATTCCTTTCGGGACGGAGCACCGTTCCTACTCCTAACAGAGACACCTCCATCATTTGGGCGCTCATTAAGTTTCTTCCATATAATACATAAAACCTTTTTGCTTATCTTAATTATCTCCTTCCTGTTTGGCCGTCTGTGGCCACCATCTATCTCCTAGGATAGCGATCGTTTGTCACCCTATGGTAGGGGGGTCACTTTTAGGGCTCGCGGGAGTGGCTGCCCCATTCCTTTGCAATCTCAAACTCTTGTGCTTTTCGGTTTTACGATGTGCACCGCTGCCGCCGCCATGGAATTAACATGTTTCAAGCCCGTTTGTGAGTGAGGTAAAGAGCCACTCGCGCGAGTAGGTTATACTGGGTAGTGAAAGTAATAGTATAATGTAACATCTCCCCTACCGTAGCCTTGGTCGGTAGCGGAAGCATGCAACTGCGCCAGGAGACACCAAAGCTGCACCCGAACGAACGCTCATCGGTGGCAGCAAAATTAAAAGCATAAGCCAGAGGGGGGGGAGGAGGGGGCGCTGGGGCCTGCGGAGCAACAGCGTTTGGTGCAGATGCGAAACCGTCTACCGCCGCCTGTACTTTATTGTTTACACGTGTTTTCGTCGAGGGGGGGGCCGCTGCCCCCTTCCGTCTTCAGGCGCCGTGCGTAGATTGTGAGGAGATTCTTCTGTTGGGCAGCAGGGATTGAGGACCGTCAGCCGGCCAGTCCCGGTCCGACATGCAACCTATAGGTCAGTACCAAGTGCAACCGACCGATCCAAGGCGAGCCTCTCTATATATACTTCGTGCAACCATGAGACTCAAAACAAGCATCGCGAGAAGTAAACCCCTCGCCTTGCCTCGTATGTACTGTGGTAGCTGCCGCGGCGAAAACGTTGAGACGATGAGTCACCACCCCGAGCTATTACCAGGTGACGACGACAACGGAATCCACCAGCAGACGAGCTCGATAACCGATGCGACAACGCCACTCCACCCACCAACTCCACTCAACAGTTTCCGTGTCACCACGCCAGTAAACAAAACCAGCCTATAATAGAGTGTTTGCGATATGCCAAATGTCGTTGGGTACGAAAACAGGTATTAATAGCATTGAAACAGACGAACGTCGCAGCCCAAGGCCAGCACAACCCACGAAAATGTAGGTCAGAAATTAAAACAATGGTACGATTTTTTTTCTAGCCTAAGTTTTCGTGGGTTGGGTTAGCCTTGGGTTATGACATTCGACGGTTTCGATACTATTATTAGTATTCATTTTCTTACCTAACCAAAATTGGTATCCGCAAACACCCTAATCAAAGGGCGCGGCAGGTAGCTGCAACAACAGTGCTATAGGACCGTTTGTAATACCGCAAGAAGGGAAGGACCCGAGCTTCGTCAGTGGTGAGTACCGGTATGCACCCGGCCGAGATCGCGTCGAAGATTCGCCGGCTGGAAGTCGAGTCCCCTCTCGGGCAAAAGCAAAACCTGCACAGAAAAAAGTAAACCACGCGAAACGGAAGATGAAAACGCATGGTCCAGCTTGCCGACCCCTCCGATGCGCGCTTTAAGCATCACGAGCGAACAGCGACCATGTAAAATCGTTTGTTCTTATCTGCGCAGTCGGTACAAGGAGCAGCACAGCAGGACAATGCTGACCGAAGCAGCGGAGAAAATGGAATAAAACGTACATACCGAACAGATCATTATTTTTTAATGGCAGCTATTATTCAGGAGGCGACAGCTCTCCTTTGGCTGGAACAAGGATTCCGACCCGAAGAAGACCCCTTCCCTGCGTGCAAACGAGGAAGACAACCTGGCTGGGCAAAATCAATTGGCAGAGCCTAAGCCAAACAACAACAGTACCTACAACACACACTACTTTATACTTTCGAGGTATTGGGTTAAGATATACCGTAAGATATAGAGGCATCACTCAGTATTTGAGGTGCAACGATCCCATCCCACGTTTTCGATACTGGTACTACTACTGTACCCTGGTAGCGTTTTTCACGGTCGCCGACTAAACACAAACGCACAGCACAAACACACACACCGTTAGGATAGACTAACATACACACCGTTAGGATAGACTCCGGTGTCACACCGATTCCCGCATTCGATTACTCCCCCCCACACCCGCCCCGCCGTTGGTACGCTGCACACTACCCGTCATTTACAGCTGTCTGATTCTGCTATGGTTCCCATTATATTGACCTGCTGCGGGACATGTTGTCGGCGTAGTTTGATGGACCCACGGACCAGGCATGTTCTTTACCCCCCAGAGCGATGAGGCTATCCGGTGAGATATACTTCACAACCTGGACACCACGCGTCGTTTAGGAACAGCCACAATGAACCAAACAACCAGCCAATCACCCACCCAGGCAGCGCAGCAAATAAAAAACTGCGCGGGAACGAATGAAACAGAGCTACTGTGGTGAGCGGGTTAATTCGGCGTTCTATTGTAGATATATCAGCAATAATTGTGCTGGTAAACAATGATGGCCGTCGCCAAACGGGATACATCCGTTCATTTGATGTGTCGCGGTCTGCGCTCTTTACAATTGGCAGCAGCAGCATCGGTGTGAGAGGGATTCGGCAAGAAAAACGACATGACTAATTGCGCTCGGACATTAGTTCTGGACAACCCGCCTATATTACGTACGGTATCATCCGTGGTCGTTGCTACCATGCAATTGAACTTGTACTTGTGGTGTGTCTAGACATAAAGAAGCTCTATCATCGTCCTCACTCAGTCGGGACCCTGCCAATAATAATAGTAGTACAGAGTGCGTAGCATAGAGCAGCACCACGGAGCAGCACCACGTAACTAGTTGGCTACGTGAAAGTTTCAATGTCTACGAACAAGTGTCAAGGAGCATTACTCTGGGCCGGCCAGTTCGATGGCCTGTGCCGCATATCTAGCAATAAAACGTTCACATTGCCGAGTTGACATCCACTTCAACACGGATCTGGTTGCGCCTACTTCTAAACCATGGTTCTCACGATATATACGATTTTTGTTATCGATCAGCGATTCGGCAGGTTACTGGCCGCTGCTGCAGGCAACGTTCCTATCATGAACACGACCCCTCGATGGAGGTAAAAAGTCGATTTCCATTTTTTCTATTCAACCATCGCATATAACTACCCAACCAATTTGCTCTCACGATACGCGCTTGATACTTACTGCAACCGTCAACCTTTTGTTGTGTCTTCTCGAATGTTCAAACACTCGTTACTTGGTGTACTTGTCTGTACTACTCGTCTGATTTTTCGCGAATGAAATCCGTTGCTACGATAAACACATGTGCATTACTTCTTCGCCGCGTCGTAACTTCAACCTTTCCTGCTTCGTTTACTATCGGTGACCAGTCCTTCTACATACAGCGAACACAATAGTTACAGCGCGTAACTTGGCAACGTAAACGTCATATTGCTGTGGCAATTTTGAAGGGAGAACGGGCATAGCAACCGCAAATAAATGACACACAGACTTTGGAGCCACACGGTTTAACTGTACATTTTCCAGACAGACACTATGTTGCTCTGTATATTAAAACCACGGCATTGCTGGCCGGAAGTTTTACTTCTTCTGAAATAGTACGAGACGTGCATCAGCATTCACTGTAACAGTTTTCTTCTGGAGCACAATTCAAGCCACCATGGTTTCGCACTGCCCAGAGCGTGCATAAAGCATTTTAATAGGCTTGTGTTAGCAAGAGTCAATATGTTTTACGTACGGCTGAACTCCTAACTTCATCTCAAGAACATACATTTTTCAGCGATCAGTTTGTTGATATTTAACCAATTAACTACCTACCACATTTATACCTGCCCCATACAAACAAGACTTGTGATGTTGCGACAAAATAAAACACTGCCGTCAAGCTGGTACGACCCCAGGCGATGGTGATATTCCCGCGGTCCCAAATTATGATGTTGCAGCGACCCCAAGAACGTTGTCTCTTCAGTCTTAAAACGATGATCTTGCAGCGACCCTATAATGAATGTCCCGGCATTCTCAAACGATGATGTTGCAGCGACCCCGGAGGCCGTCCCTCTGACAGTTCCAAAGGATAGTCAATACTGTGGCCTGATCCCGGAGGACGTCTCTCCGGCGATGCCATCGTAGTTATACGACGATTCCCAATACGGCGTTCGGCAATGCCGCGACGAGCGACCTCTAGCTATATGCGATGCTCCAGCGGCCCACAACGATCATGATGATAGTGAACCCAAGCATGTACGTTACTCCAGCGATCTGCTTCGTAGCCTCGCAGGTTTGAAGTGTGGGAACGCGTTTCGAGGAGCCGAATCTCCGTTTCGTGTTCTAGTTCGTGGAGTCGTCGTTTCGTAAAATCTTCCACAATTCTGCATGTATACGGCTCATCAGGGCGGACTATGATATAAGTGTAGTGCTGTCGCATTGCCCTGGAAGGCTTGTGAAGGTCCAGGATTAGGAATACGGGGAATTCTGGTGCATCACTACACTATAGTTGGAAGGCCTATTCCCACAAGGAACAGGGGGTGGGACGGGGGACAGTAGTGGAGTCCGCTGGTCAAACATTTCGTCGGAGCCGTATTTGGATAATGTGGCGCTGCGTATTCTAACACTGCACCCAGCACACGTCAGAGATAAAGCGGGACAAGCTCAGTAGCAAACCCGGAAGGGCATACGCGTGTTTCCTAAGCAACGTTTTAACTTTTAACACCTAGTTCAACAAAACGAGGTCATCTACTGCGGGATTGTTTCTGAGTAATCGGGGCAGCAGCCACCTAGGTACATGTGTTAGTGGAACTGGAACCTTGCCAAAGGACCTGCCGTCTACTTCGTTTATTATCATCGACAGCGGTGGTGGTGACCAATACAGCTGTCGCGTGGTGGCATGAGATAACAGCACGAACAAGCCAACCTAAACAACCCTTTTCAATTCTCAACGAGGATTTTCTGTCAAGTATAACTTTGAACTTTTCAAAGAACGTTGGCATATGATGCCAACTGCAATGTTGAATAGAATACGTATGCAATTCGTATGACTATACCCAACGGTCCGACACATCGTATGATATGATACCATGTTCGTTAAGTACAAGTACTGTGGTATTTCGGACCAAGTGTTGTAATAGTGTTGGCAGAGTATAGTGTTGGGGGCGGTAGTATGGGCGTGTTTAATACCCGTTGATAGATTCTACCCGGGCAGGAACCCGGGTTCCTCAAAGCATACCAGGTACCTGGTAGCATACCCGTACCAGGTATGCCCTGCAAAATGCACCTTGGATATATATATATATTCGGTTAGATCCCACAGCACCCACCCGAAGCGACGTGAAAGTTCAAATGACAACAGCTGCTGGACGGACTATGGATGTGGTAAAGGCCGTTCATTTGTTTGTTGGCCTGTTCTTTCCTTCCTATCCACCGGCTGCTATCCACTCACCTTTAAGTTTTCCTTTTCGGGTCTTCCGCGCGCCGTGCCCATGAAAGTGAAAGGGATGTCTCTTTCGCCCGCACTTTGTCCGCCGATTGCTTCGGTGGTCGTCAAGACACTACTCGCTGTGTACGGAACTGTCACCATTCTCCCGCGGCAGCCCCACATCGACCAGTCGCCAATTTTCTCGTTGATTCCTACAAACGTGCGCCGCAATAGCATTCAGTATGGACACCGCCGTCGTAGACGCCACAAGTAGAGGACAGATCAGGCAGCAATGCTCCTAACATTATAGTAGGTGCATTCGGAGCCCAGTTTGGGTGCTTCTCTGACGCCAGCTGGGTGGTGTCTGCTGCTTTGTTGCTG
>JAYJMJ010000488.1:4248107-4260351 GCA_036873875.1 Laminaria ephemera | reverse complement strand
GACCTTCTTTGGATCGAAGAATTGCAAGGTCTTCAACCAGACATTAGTACCAGTTTGCCGGTTGGCCCTCTGGTCTCTTCTTCACCTCCTCCTCATGCCACCTGGCCATGAACCGTTCGGCCGCTGCGAGGACCTCCTGGTACCACGTGCCCGCTTTCTTTGCTGCAGTAATCCAAAACACGGTTTCAACTCCAAATTGCATCGGGAAATGTTCCGGTGGACCTTCTTTGGATCGAAGAATTGCAAGGTCTTCAACCAGACATTAGTACCAGTTTGCCGGTTGGCCCTCTGGTCTCGGATTCTCCCTACCGGCTATCGTCGCGAACATCGCCTGACTGGGTAATCGCCCCTCGTTCTACCGTACCATTGCCCCCGCGAAGAAGAGCCGCCATACACGGATGGTCGTTTCGATGCTCTCGCATTTCGTCTTCTTGAAGGACTTGGCGTACGAGAGGTTGGTGTGGTCGGCAGGACGCTGGAGGCCAAGGACAAGCAGGAGGACTTCGAGGTGCGCCGATCGGAGCTTGGCATAGCGCTTCGCGCTGAGGGTCCACGTCACACACCTGTACAGCAGGGTCTCGATCACCTCGGCTTTCAACATGCGGACTTTCTGACTGAGCGGGGTGGTCGTCCTATCGTACAGTTCTGAACCGAACCGTCTGTAACATATCCACATGAGTCGGAGCCGTCGATCGATCTCAACCGTGAGGTCCTCGTCTTCGTGGATGAAGGCGCCGAAGTACAGGAACTGCAGCGTCTGTTTATACCCCTGCCCTGCCGCTTCGATGACGAACGGTGGAACCCGGGATGTCTGGTCCCGTGTTTGCAGCAGCATGGTGTCCGTATTATTTTCCGAAGCCATGAGGCCTGCTGCTTGGAAGACGGTTACAGTGACAGACGTCATGTTCGCAAGCCCTTTTGCCGACTTCGAGACAAGGCCTACGTCGTCGGCGTATAACATGCCCCACACGTCCCTTCCCACAGACGGTAATAATTGGAATGCTACGCATCAATAACCTAAAAGAATATTAATCGCAGAAGGGTGTATTACGGAGGTCCATAGCAATCAGGACCCACGATATAGACAAAAACCTATATATCCGACTGTTTTTACTAATAACCATGTTTGGTCCTGATTACTATGGTCCCCCGTAATAGTACCTAAATAAATAATACGCAAGACACTGATGACCGACAATAGGTTTTTCCAAGCTCGTGATCCTAGATGTTAAGGAAAATGAAGCTCTCTCCGCGTTTCAGGGGTTCTGTACATATGTTTATACCTGGTATATGCCGAACAAGCGGGCTGGTGTCCTCGTATGTATGGTGTTTACACGAGATTTCTTGCGTAGTCGACTTCGAAATTGCATTATTGGCACTCGGCACTTGGCACGACTTTTCTGCACGACTTTTTCCGAACCATACACTACCTAAAATAATTCGCTTTCGGGCCAGTGATGCGTGTTACCGCAGACTAGAACGCGCCTATCGGTAATAGCGCAAATGCACAATTGCCAAAACCGCACTCAAGAAACGCTCCCACCAAAAACGTGCGGTAGGGGATGGATCACTATCATCCCCTTGTGACAACAGCTTCGTTTCAACCCGCCTACTAACTCTCTTTCGTTCTGTGGTTTTGAAAAACGCTGCGCTGTTTGACTGGACGGTTGGTTGATTGGTTGGTTGGTCGCGGTACGCTTAAACGATGCCTGGTGTCCAGGTCGTGAAGTACTTGTCGCCGAACAGCCTCATCGCCCTGGGGGACAACGGCCACGTCTGGGAGGAAGGTTCACTGGTCTTCGCGGACAACATGGCTCGCAGCAGGTCAGATTAATGAGAGTCGCAGCATGCAGAGACCGACAGACGTAACTGGCATACCTTTGAGGGGGGGTGGTGGGGCGGCACCGACGGTAGAACGCAGGAGTTGCCTCGACGTCGGAGTCCATCATAACCATGGCGCAGGCGTTGTGCACCTTTGTGCTGTGCGTTTGGGTTGGGTTGGGCAACAGAAAAATGTCTTCGTTTGGTATCGATAACGTCTTGTAGAAAAATATTTTGGTTCGTATCGGAAACGTCTTGTGGGCTCATTGTTCCTCTGGGGAGTGATTGATATTGGAGATGGTGATCTCTTGGGGTGGTGTTTGTTGCCAAGCGGTGTTGTTGTTTGGTGTGGGCTCTGCCCATTGGTTTTGTACAACTTGTTTTCCACCTCGTTTTGGTTCACGGGGGGAAGAGGGCTTCTTCAGGTCGTCGTCCTTGTTGAGGCCAAAGGGACGTTGTCTCCTAGTGCAGTGGGAAATGAATCACCCGTTCGGCTCTTTTGTTTGTTATACAACACTATCCACTAGACCGCTCAAATACTGTAATTGAGTAGTCTAGCAGATAGTGCTGTATAACCAACAAAGGTTTTGTGACTGAGTGGTCTACGTAGTGGATAGTACTGTATACTATCCAATATTTATTTTTGTGAATTCTTCCACTGCGTTGACCAGATTAATTTCTTGCTGTACCCCTCCTCGCACCGACTGCGCTTAAAACAGCCGTCGTTTTTGCTCTATATTTTGCAGTTGCTTTATCGCTCGCGAGGCTCCAAACGCGCGTCGAAAGGGCGGCTTGCTGAACCGGGCGAATCATAAACGTTATTTCCCTTTGCTTACTTGTTGAACGCAGGTTTTGCTTTTGCCCGAGGGGGGACACGGTTTCCAGCCGCCGAATCTTCGACGCGGTCGCGGCCGGGTGCATACCGGTAATCACCACTGAAGAAGTCAAGGTCCTTCCCTTCTTGCGGTAAGCGCATGGCAAAGGTCTTGCAATGTTGCTGCAGCTACTGAACCTGCAACGCCTTTTGGTTCCCGGTTGGTTATGTTTGCTGGCGTGGTGACACGGAAACTATGAAGTGGAGTTGGGTCGAGGGGCGTTGTCGCTACGGTCACCGCGGTCGTCTGCTAGCGGATGCTGTTGGCGTCATCACCTGACATTGCTTCGTGGTGGCGACTCTCGTCATCGGAACGTTTTCGCCTCGGCAGCTACCGCAGCAATACCAAACTTCTCGCGCTGGTTGTTTTGAGCTTCACGGTCGCATATCATTTAACGGGAGGTTGCCTTCGATCCTTCGATCGTTCCGTTGAAAATGGGACTTACCAAACGTTGTTTATCGGACCGGACCTGGCTGGCGATAAATCCTCACTCCCCACCACCCGACGGTAGAATCTCCGCACAATCTCCGCACCGTGTTTAAGGACGAGGCAAGGCCGCCCCCCCCGCCCCGACGCAAACCTCTTGTAATGAGTAAAGCACAGAAAACGGCAGACAATCCCGCATCTACACTGAAAGTTGTTGTCGCACAGCTCTCAGCTACCCCCCCTCCTCCCCACCCCCCCTCCCCTCCTCCAGCGGATATTTCTGTTATCGTCACCCGCAGTATGCATCCGTGCGGGCGCAGTATTGGAATTTCACGGACTGGTTGCACGCTGCCGCTGCTGCTGTGTCTACTTGTGTTGCACACGGTTCCACCAACGTCAATGCTGCAGCCAGATCTGGCCGGGAATGTGTCCGACGCAAGTCGACAACCACTGGAATGCGCAATATACTTAACGATGCATGTAATCCAAGGAAGGAAATGAGGAGGCCTTGGTATATTGCAACCCCGGATCAACAGCGAAACGAGAAATTGGCTTACACGAGAAGTATTCAACCATATCATAGGCTAAACAAATTTCATACCGGGCGCGTCGATAGTTTGCCAGAGACCTACATCCAGTATTCGATCATCACTCGTGACCTCTTTCGTCATGGTGATCGATCGCGCCAGGACTGGGCTGAACTACTCTGATTTTGCCGTGGTGGCGGAGGCGGGAAGCTTTGGCACCACTAGACATGTGGCGGCCCTGGTGGAGGATCTCTCTTCCAGGTGATTTACGCGTTCGGCAGGCTTTTGGTCGCTGGGTCGTAGATGCATGAATTCGGTGATTGGTTGATTGGCACAAGTAGTTGGTCGATCGGAATGATTGACCCATTCGTTGGTTGACGGTTTGATTGATTGATTGATTGGTTGATTGATTGACTGGTTCGTTGATTAAATGGCATATATAACAGCAGGTTTGTTGATGGGCCAGTTCGGATGAGCTAACGCATTGATCGGCGTTGGATTCGTCCCGGGGCCGGTCCAACGGTCAGTCAATTATCATTTAGGATACTGCTGTAGGTCCAAGAAAAGAGAGCTGGTAGTTTGGGGAGCTGGTACAAGACTATCACCGCTCAACCTTAAGTGTGCACGCACGACTCGACTTCACCCTACTTTACTCGACTCTATTTTACCCCGCTCCGTTCGCACGAGGATCAATTGGTTTAGGGCCGAAAGCGGGTGCAAGGCCCCCGGAAGAAACCCCCCTGTCAATCACCTTCCCAGCTGCACTTATGCTACCACTCGATTGCCGTTTCGGTGAATGTTGGACACAAACGCGCACGTGACGTGGACAGATCGGATGAGCAACTGGCAACGCTCCGCGAAGGCCTCGTGCGGAGCCAATCCTCGATCTTGTACGGAATCTCCAAAGGGCCGAACCTTGCCGACATGGAACCTTTCCACGAAACGGCATCGAGGTTTCTTCAAGAGGTACGCGTTAGCGTTCGATACAGCGGGGGGTTCCAGTAGTGCCGGTTGAATGATGCCACTGCTCTCTATAGTGCCGGTCAAATAGCTTAGCACAACTGGAACTCTCTATAAGTAACCCTATTCCAAATAGTGCCGGTGCCCTGAATAGTTCCGGAATATTGGGCTGGCACATACCGGCACTATTGGGAGCCCCCTGTATTGTGCCCCCTGCTGAAAAGGGTCTATAACAAGTAACCAAGGCTGTCCAGGGGTCACGACGCGGCCCGTGGGTCGGGTCAGGAGATTTTCAAAAGCTCGCAAGTCGAGTCAGGTCGGGTCAGGAGGTGTTCGAAAATTCACGGGTTGGGTCCAGTCGGGTCGGGTCAGGAGGTTTTCAAATATCACGGGTCGTGTCGGGCCCCCCTGACCCGATCTGACTCGCAAGAAGGGATCCGACCGGTGAAAAGCCCTGCAAATAGCACAGGCACCACACGCTTGCTGCAATCTTTGGGATACTATATCCCGATGTATGAGGGTGCTTGCGTGCCAACGATATGTTCGTGGTATCGTTTTACTCCCTCGTGAGAAGCATGTAGGATTCGCCTCGCGTTTGGGGTCTCCCGGATACAACGCTGCTTCCGACCGCGCACTGTACTGCTATCGTTTCGCAGTATAAATAAAGCCCCGTCGCGAAGCACGAAAACACGGTTGTCATAGCGTGGAGAGCCCCTTGGCATCCTCGTAGTGTACCGCCCACCTCTTTTCCTTCCCGGCAACATTTCCAGTCGGTCCAGCTTGACCCGCACAGCAGCAGTAGACAGTATCACAGAAAACTATAGCCCTCGCGTACGGGGGTATGGCGCTCACGCAAGACGTACCGGTGCCCGCCTTGAGCCCTTGTCCTCCCACTTAAGGTTTCGCGTATTGATAATACTGGCTGTGGTGTGAGGTAGAGCCTGGCGACAGTTGAGAGGGGATTCCCTTGTAGTGCGAGTGTTGATCAGCGCGTCGTGTGCATATTTGCCCGTGTTTCGCAGCTTCGTTTATGATTCAGACCCCAACATAAAAACACGTGTGCCCTCAGGTGCAGGCGACCTTGGGCAATGGGGACCTGTGGAGCTGCCCATCGGGAAGGGCGTCCGAACGCAAGCTCTCTCGGAGAACGGCGGCGGAGTTCCCCCCCCCGGAAGGCAAAAGGTGGGGAGCTCCGTGTTCCCGCGTGTTTCGATATCGGCCGCCGTGAGGACATGCCGCTACTCTTCGATGGTCCCGCTAACCCGAAAGGGCAGCGCAACAGTGGGAGACTCGTACTTGCTTCATGTACATTTCTGGGTATGGGGTTCGGTTTTCACGCTTCTTCAGGCTGGACATTGTCTTTCCAGACGGTAGTCGCGCGCAAGCAGTGACGTTTGTATCTGCTCCCGCGAGAGACAGGACCGGCGCGTTGTACCAAGCGTACAGAACGAGGTTTTCCCTTTTGGCGCGTGAAGGCGCGGAGAAAGGCACACGTAACGTGAGGGGCACGAATCTGTACGTATGCCGTGTGCAATGGTTTCGTCGTTCCTTGAAAGCCAGCCCGGTACAGAACAGCGCTCTAGGGCTGGTTTGCGTCATGCACCTCAAGAGGGTCACCTACGCACAAAAGCTGCTGGGACACCTGCCGAGCACGTCAGCTCGTTCTACCCCGCCTTCGACATGCAGGACTACAGCCAAACGTTTCCCCCTGTCAGCGCCTCTGTGAACATGTCAGTCTCCTACTACGTCGGACGGGCTGGCAGGCAGGCTCGGCGCTTCAGCATAAATAACACCGACGCGCTGTCCGTTTCCGTACTGCCTTTTTTCGCCTCCACCCACACGGTCGCACTGCTGTAAACAAACGGCACAACACATCCTCTGCTTCCATGGCGTCCCATCACACAACGTCATCGGCAGGAAAGCGTTCCGACTAACGTCAGCGTACAATATAGAGGGGACGACGAGTACCGGGTACGGTGATTAAGGCATTGTTGAAACGAGAATTAGACACGGTAAACATTGACTTTGGTATCCATTCCCCGCTTGCCCTCCGACCGTCCTGTGCTACGTCCGCCCTCGAATCTGTTGCTATCGGAATGTGCACCGGGTCATGCAGGAGACAGTGGCTGCACGAATCGGAGACGATCGTGAACGTACAGCACTCGCTGCTGTTCTGCGCCCCACCAAAAACCGGGTCGCTGCAGTTCAGGATGCTCGCCAAACGCATGAAGGTGTGCATCTTGCTGTCCGTTTGAAGAGCAACGGTTCGAAACGACAGAAGAATGGAGCGGAGGCCAAGAGACCGCTCCTGCGGAAAGGTCGATAGCCTATGTAGTTATTGCTGTTTTCGTGCGGGCTTGGGTGATCACCGCAAGAAGGACACATTTAATCGCCGTGCGGCGGAAGGATTAGTGTAACAACCACTGAAACACTTTTGCGCACGGGGCTTCGCTCGGTACGTCGATGGATTATATTGGTGGGCAGACCGTACGAAAAAAATCTATCGCGCTTGGCGTTTTTGTTTGTGAGTGCACGTGGTTGGTTTGTCGGAGTGTCGACGCGAACGTACAGCAGGGAAATACATACCAGGCACAACGCTACAGCAATTGCTGTCGTCAAATTTCGACCGAAGCAGGATCGTATACGGCGTTGGCGCGCTTTACACGGAAACATAAATGCGACGCCGTACCTTCAATCGGTACGCTTGACCAAGGGTACGGTAGGGGGAGGACTCGTAGGGCCTTTTATTTCAGCGGCTCAGGGACACTCGCCCGGGTAGCTGTCCTATTGCAACCTTCTGTGCTCTTATCATTGTTGTTTTGCATTAATTTACTGTTATTTTGCGAAATTTGTCGCCGTCGAATTGTTTGTTACGCTCCTAGGAATGAAAATGGGGGTACACCCCCCTCTACTGTAGCCTTGATCGTTTGGTAACGTCGGCAGACGGTATACGGAGCGACATGGATAGCCCACGCTATGCAAAGTCCTGCTCATGTTAGCCTGTTGACCGACAGGTGACATGCTTCCGGGTTGATCATCCGCCGTGGCTAACCGGCGATCCATTAAAACCTGAAAACGATCCCCCACCCCCCCGCTTCTCTTTCATTGCTTTTCTTGAACCGTGCTCATTCGACCACCATGCACCGCTATCGCCACATCAACAAAAAAAGGGCGTGGCCCATTGGTCGGTGTCGAACGATCGGTCGTTGTTGTTTGACGCGGTGGCTTCAGAGCTTCCCCTCTTGGACTGGACTAACACGCCGCTGATGGAGGACATCTACAAGGCCAACAGAAGTGGTTGGATCAAAATCGGAGTCGTCCGCGATCCGGTGACGAGGCTTCTATCGGCGTACCTGGACCTCGTTCACAATTGGCCGTCCGAGACGACGGAGACGTTATCTCAAGACCAATTCCAGCAGCAGCAGCAGCCGCATCGCAGATTGCGGATGAGTGATGGCTGGGATTGGTTCAACGCCATCAGAAGGCATCGGGGCTTGAAGGGAGATGAACCCGAACAGAGCCAGCCCGAAGCAGGAGATGGTCGAAGACCACAAGGGTGGGGCGAAGATGGCGAGGGCGGGGGGCTAAGGGGCAGCGGCGATGGGCCTCGCGGCTTGCAGGATGGAGCCGTGCCTCCTGCTGTTCCGACCTTCGAGGAGCTGTTGAACTTGCTGGCGGCTGATATATGGGCGGCGCCGTCAGCGTTCAGGCCGGTCGCTAGTCTTTGCGGGATGTGGCAATCGCCGTTCGACACAATAATCCCATTTGAAACTCTGCAGGTGTGAAAAGGAGTGGCTCTAATAATGGCAGAGGTATAAAGGTATAAAACGCGTGACAACATATGTACGTTGAGTGTTGCATCAAATTGTAGCTCAGCTTCACACTCACGGGTGCAACACGGACGGTATGCACTCCTGGGTGGTGTTTACGTGCTAATTTACGCCCGCTAGACAAAACTATCACTTGGCGAGTGGTGATTCCGTTTTGACTGTGCATGTCGCCACTACTGAAACGTGTCCCTTCTACATATCCAGGGTGTAACTCTTGGTACGTACGTGCCAGTAGCTTGATTCGTTCAATTTCCTGTATCATCACAGTCGTATGCACGATGTTGGACGCCCCTGCAGTGCAGTCGACAATGTACAGAGATGGTGGCGAGCAAGACAAACTGTAAACACATTCCCGCTCCCTGCGTGCGTGCACCCTACCATACGTCCCTTCATAGCCCCAACGTGCAGATATTAAAGTTTTGCGCTTCAAGAAATACTATGCGCCTGTACCTCTCGCGTTGTTGCAATGGGGCGCGGATTACGTGCCGGTAAGGCGATACACTTTGGTAAGAAATGCACTTACGATTACCTTGTTTGACTGCCCCACAGCACACCTCGACAAAGGTGTTAAAATCCCTCCCTGGCGACATCTGGCAATCTTTCGGGGAGTCGGGGTGGGGTCCCCAGGGCAACCACGCCTTCATGGAATTCGACTACGGGACCGCCTCGCGGCAAGACACGTATGCCGACCAAGTAGCCTCAGGTCCTGGTATTTCGGAGGCCAAACAAAACACGCCGACCGCCGCGCCCCGCACCCGAGATTTATTCGCAGGCGACTCGTGCGCGTGGACCGAGTACTACTCCGACCACGCGATACTTCACAAGGTCGGTCTCATGTACGGCGAGGACTTCGAGTTGTTTGCTTGGTACGATATTGAAGGGTGGAAGCAAAGGCTGGAGGCGTGTTTGAATGGCCGTGAGTAAATATCAGGAAGGCGCGCATGAAACCCCCGAGAGTTGTGTTCGATACCGCTCCAGGGGGTACATACCCGGGCCTTGGGAAGGTCACTTGCTGGGTTTAATTTTGCAACCTTGACTTTGGCTCTAGAGGCTTTGAAGCTGCGGCCGACTGATTTTTCTCCTGCGGTCGGAAAGGGTGTGTTTGATTTTTTTCCCTCCCTAGTGTGTTAGGGAGAGTAGTTGTCTTGATGTTTCATCAATGCGGCGAACTATATAGTGTGTACAGGATAATATTGCGGCCAGACTGAGGGACGTCGATTGCATACTCCATACATACCGGACAAATGCTACGATAGAGGTGAGGTGCACCATTTTGTTTCTCGGGCTCTCCACTTGAGGAGCTCTAAGCGTAACTCAAAAACGTATTTTGAGAAGAATGAAAGTGCAACTCGATCAACAAACCCTATGGCCTAGGTATACGAAAAAGTCATATTGCAAAACAAGAACGGCATGCCGACGATTTTGGGTTAAGGAACCCACGTCATTGAGAAACAAAAAAGCCGAAAAGTGCTATCGTTATCGCAGCACGCGTCGATGTTTCGACTTGAAAGGAGGCAGGGGAAGACTTTCTTCCTGAGAGGTAGATGTTAGGGGGCGATCGAACTACTGGATGTATCCGGGGCCTCGGAGGGCCGGTTGTTGAATTCGTGAAATAACTATGTGTAGGCGCGAGAGGGTGTGTAGCAGCTGTCGAGAAATTTGTCCGGTGTGTGCATTTCTTTCCCTGGTGTTAGGAAACGTGCAGTAGTAGTCCACCTGTGTTCAGCAACGCGTGCGGCCAGACTGAGGGACGCCGATTACATCTTCCAAAATGTTTCGGCTTGAGCGGAAGGGGAAGGGCTTTCTCGCTGGTATCCACGCCCTCTAGGGTGTGGACTACTACCGGTTCTCTTGCCTACGACAACCCGAACTCCTGTCCAGTGAGCCACCGCGGTTGTACAATGATCGGGCTTGATGGAATACCCGCTGTCGGTAGTTTTTCGGACGCGTGTTTTCCTCTCCACAGGAAGACGGGGGGCATAGCGTTGGCGAACCCAACGGGTCTTCTTGCTGCCAGTCGAATCGATAAAACCTCTGCTTTCGGGGTGCTTTGTGAGCGGCGTTCATTCTGGGCGGGAAATACACGGATCGATGTTGTCATGTTTTTCTTTAAGCAGTACATTGGTTTTCGAGCTTCAAGCTTGCTTTATGGCAGGGTTACAGAGAAGAGGAAGCTGCTTTGGGAACACCCCGCAAAGAACTCCGCTGTAACATGGGGTAGATTAGCGCTATGTCCCTCCCTCCCTGGCTTTCGTACCCCCCCCCCCGAGATGACAACTCGTTGCATTGGTTATGTAAGCTACCTGGTAACATTTATAGTCGCGGTTTGGTTTCGGCTCTGTATCCTGGTGGCACTCGAGGCGATCGTAGAGTTTGTTCTGATGCTGCCCTCTTCTTCTCTGAAATACTTGGAAACTGTGGTTTTCCTTTCCATGCTGGAGTGTTGTTCCATTGAAGATGAAAGCGTCGGGAACGTACCCTCGCGCTGCGTGGTCTGCCCGTCGGCCGGTATACACGTACGGTTGGTTTCGTGCTGGAGTTTACTGTTTTCCTATCTGGTATTGGTATCAAAAACGTCGAGATACGGAGACGTTAGTTGGGGTGCCCGAAAACCCATTGTACTGTCGTTGCAGTCAGCACGATGTTTTTGTTTGATGTGTGCCCTCGCTCCAGTGTCTGGTAGTGGTCCGACAATCCTGGCCAGTAGTCCAGCTTGGTGATCTCATGATCTGGTGTCGGCTATACCACTGGTGCGCTAGCGTGTCGGCTATACCACTGATGTGATGGGCTGGGCCGGGATGGGTTCACGGGTGGACTCTCATGGTGGCAGACAGACGGAGTACAGGAAGATACGGAGTAGAATATGTCGGCGTCCCCGATGGTCTAGTGGGTTAACCTCGTAACCACGAAGGTTGATTTCTCTGGTTCGAGCCCCCCCGAGTGCATATTCTCGTATTAATAGGGACGTTTTTCTGTGCTAGAAATTGGCCTGCGGAAAGCGCGAAAGCGTGAGTTAGCAAAATTCGACGAAAATCGACGAGCATTTGGAATGCTCAACCCTCTGCGTGATAAAAATGAAGGCCGAGGGGGAGAGAAGGGACGACAAATGTGACCACGGCTTGTCCAGAAGCTGGAATGTAGAAGTGAGATTAAAAACAAAAAAAGAACAGATACGTCATAAAAGTATATTGTTGGGCATAACCCGAGGTCCATACGAATTATCCCCCGGAAATTTTCCCCCGGGAGAAACATGCCAATTGTCTCTGCTACGAGCTCCCAGATGGTTACATAAACATCGCGTACGCCTCGTACCCTCAACATCTGGTGTCGTGAAGAATCTCGCAGTGCGTCCCTGGCCGCGTCTCTCTGTCCCCGCAGAAGTACACGCGCGCGCTCACCGCGTTTGCTTCGTTAACCATGGTGCCCGCAGGTAAGACGGAAACCTGAAATCAAAACAGGATTTCCCTTCATAGTGTAGAAACCCACACAGCTCCTGGAAATCTCGCTTTGTTGTGCCGCAGCAGCAAACAACTGTGCTTTCCGCAAACAACACCTACCGCCGCCGATGATTCCTCGCCTCACAGGGCACGAGATGTAGTAAAACCTTCGAGGCCGTATGCTCAGCTGCTCTGAGAGTGCTCGCTGCCTGTTTGAGGGCCGTTGCTGTTGTGTGGCTGGAGTCCTCGCTCGAAACGTCAGAGCCTGACCCATTTCTGAACGATTTTTTTCAGACGGAACTGGGCTCGCTGCCAGTTTGAGGGGCTTTTACGTCTCGAGCGAGACCTCCCGCCACACCACAGCAACG
>JAYJMJ010000488.1:4231636-4248007 GCA_036873875.1 Laminaria ephemera | reverse complement strand
GGCACGTACCGGGGGGGAGAAGGGACGACACCTGTGACCACGGCTTGTCCAGAAGCTGGAAAGTAAAAAAGTGAGAACAAAAAAAAAAGAAAGTGAGTAATTGGCCCCTGCAGAAGTATCGGCCTTACCGAAGGACACGTGCTACGATAGAGGCGGCACTTTTCGGCGTGTTTGTTTCTGAACGACGGGGCTCCTTAACCCAAAATCGTCGGAAGGTCAATCTTGTTTTGCAATATGACTTTTTCTGTATACCTAGGCCACAGGTTTGTTCATCGGGTTGCACTTTCAGTTTTTTTGTCAAAATCCGTTTTTGGGTGAGGTTTTGAGCTCCTCAAGTGAGGAGCCCGCTAAACAAAATGTGGCGCCTCTATCGTAGCATGTGTTGAAGGGGGTGGCGTCAAGGGAAGCCGCCATCAATCGCCCTCAGTCAGTATCCCCCGTAAGGTTAGTGTGCCACGGCTGGGGCGGTGGTGACGCCGGTTGGTGCGCTACGGCTGACGATGCGGAGTCGGCGGGCGGTGTCGACTCCGTTTGACAGGGAGCTGCCCAGCGAGCAAGGCGATCGGTGGCGACCTGTGCCTTGCGGCTGGCCGGCTGGCGTCTCTGTTGTACCCCCTGGTCCCCTGGTATCCGGCATCCGTGCATGCATGTGTTTTGCAGAATGTTGAACGAAAAGGTTCGTCGCATTACCGCGGCTATCAAAATCGTATATCAGGTATATCGACATGCGTTTTCGTTTATCGGCACAAAAAAAATCTTATCGAGGTCGATTATCGCTCTATAGCTCATACATACCGGTACATATACCAACAACGCGCACAAACAAGGCACCATAACAAGCAGTATAACAAGCAGTTACAACACGCAGTATAACAAGCAGTACAACAAGCAGTACAACAAGCAGTATAACAAGCAGCATAGCAAGCAGTACAACAAGCAGTATAACAAGCAGTACAACAACAGCATAACAAGCAGTATAACAAGCAGTATGCCAAGCAGTATGCTGAGCTTTTCACCTCTTTAGGACTGCACCCGCGTTTTCGAAGAAAAACTACTTGGAATTAGTATGTGATAACCGTTGCAGTCGCAGTATACCGGGTATACTTCGAAGTACAACCTGGCGGTAAAACCCACCCAACATGATCTCCTACTCTAAATGCCCGCCGCGGGGCACCTAATTTTTTTTAATTTTTTTTTTTTTATCCTCCGGCGGATGGGGAAAAATAAAGCTTAAGCTCACGACACTTTCACGTATTTTCACACGTGTCGTGTATCGATTTAACTCAAGTGCATTCGCAATCCAGTGTTAGCTGGCGTATCCTTCTGTTCCCGTGGCAACGGCAGCGCGAGCTGTCCCTACCGCCGGTCACTGTTATTACTACTTCAGCGCAAGCTGTCATGGTATACGGAAATGTGAGTATGTCGACCCGACTTGATCCCTGGGGATCAGGTGCAGTGGAGATAGCCACCCAGACAGTCATCCGTCCGGGTAGTGTGGGACTTGCGTAAGCTCACCCACTAACAAAACCCGGGGGAACACAGTAATCATGACCAAATTTGGTTTGCAAAAACAGTGGAATATATAGGTTTTTGTGTATATCGTAGGTCCTGATTACTATGGTCTTCCGTAATAAGTGGCCCCGGGTCTGGGTTACGACTAGACGCATGCTGCGGTAGAGGTGCACCTTTTTTTTCTGAGGCTCCTCACTTGAGGAGCTCCATACCCCACACAAAAACTTGGTTTGAGTAAAAACTGAAAGTTCAACCGGATTACCAAACCCATGGCCTAGGTATAGAAAGTATTCACATTGCAAAACAAGAATGATGGCCTTCCGACGAATTTGGGTTGAGGAGCCCCGTCATTCAGAAAATGTTTTTGCCAAAAGTGGTACCTCTATCGTAGCACGCGTCACTAGTGACGGAGAAGGAGAAAGAAAAAGTGCGAAGACAGTAGATGGGATGAGCAAAAAAAACCAACAAAAACAAGAAAAATGTACAGAATAAAATAAAAGATACCTGGTGGTACACCGCAACAACACAAAGAATGCGGAGGACAGGGCGCGTAGATACTGTCCAGCTCCGATCACCTATCACTGATCACACATGCCAGTGTGAAGGAAGTCCCGTGGAGACGCAAGGTGTCGTCGGTGCTGGGTAGGTTGCCCGCCTCCAGGGCTCATGACATCTCAATCATTATTGCTCCATTATTCGTGTCTCAATATCACACAGAAAGGACCAAACATAAATATCTACATACAGAACCCGTAACACGCGCGATCGGAGTATCACACACAGCTTGCAAAGATGAGTTTCGACGAAATCTTAGATATCACAGTTGTTGTTGTGTATTCTTTAAATGTATAAAAACTCTGAAGAACACACCCTAAAAGACTCACTGATCGGATGTGCGATGCTTTTCATGAAGCATCGCCCAGATCTGCCGACCATCATACAGAGAGCTATAATATGACATTGCACATTATGTGGTTCATGAGAGAACTGACATCATCATGTCATGTCCTATCTAAAGCTTACTCATCTACGCGGAGAACTCCATAACATTAGCCCACCCTGAATATTCGTAGATGCAAATCACACGATAACCAAAGGATGTCGACACAGCATCCAGAAATTGGAAAGGAGATCAAAGAAGCGGCTATTCGAAACAAACGAAAATGAGGCTATAGATTCCCCCACACCTCGTAATGAGGCTACGGCGCCCCTTGCAAGAGTTACAACCTTGTGATGGAGCTCACAAAACGTGGGGACTCAAGGTCGGGTATGTACTTACGATCTACCAAGAGCAATCGGGCTACGAAGAACACGAAGGGCAGGGCAACTGAGCGCAAGGATGCGAAGGGCATCAAGCGAAATGTATAGACGTGGCAACAAAGACAAAAGGGAACATAAATCATACTGCGAAGCAACGGAAGCAGGGCCCGTAACGTGGGACCTGAGAGGCTAGCATAAGGTCTTCCGTCGAATCGCAAAACGGAACACGGGGCTACCAAAACAAGTCGCAAGAACGCGAGGCAAGACAACAACGAAATGGTGGTACGGGAGGCGTGAGATAATGCGGAAAGCTGAAACGAGGGTCAACAACAGGGGACCCTGGGGAGCTCGCTCAGTACAGTACCAGGAAACATTTACGGGGTGAAGTCACTCGACCAAAGCAGTAGGCAAAGAAAGACGAAACTGAAACGTCAACACAGGCGGCGGAAGTTACGATAGGAAGCCGGAATGGGAGTGAAAAACTTGGCAACCTAGCAAGGCTATTCAATCGTCCTGCCGACGACGCCAAATGCGAAGGAAGTCCCGTGGGGACACAGGGTGTCGGTGCTGGGTAGGTCGCCCGCCTCCATGGCTCATGGTATCTCAATCATTGCTTCATTATTCGTGTCTCAATATCAAACAGAGAGGACCAAACATAAAACTCTAGAGAACACACACTAAAAGACTCACTAATCGGATATGCGATGATTTTCATGAAGCATAGCCCAGATCCACCAACCATCGTACAGAGAGCTATTATGGCATTGCACATTCTGCAGTTCATGAGAGAACTAACATCATGTCATGTCCTATCTAAAGCTTACTCATCTACGTAGAGCACTCCATAGGACCAGCCATAAAGACGTGTTGATAAACGTCCGGTCTATGAGACCCACCATCACCGATGGACACAAGCTACGATAGAGGTGCATCAAATTGTTTTATGAGACTCCCCACTTGAGGGGCTCTATACCATACCCAAAAACTGACTTTTGAGAAAAATGGAAGTGCAACACGATGAACAATCCCATCGCCTAGGTGTATATGAAAATCAGACTACAAACTAAAAATGACATTCCGACGATTTTGGGTTAAGGAGCACCGCTATTCAGAAAATATTTCGACCGAAACGTGCTACCCCTATCGTAGCACGCGTCGATGGCAATTCACAAAGCCTGACGTTCGGGGTACTTGAACCACGAACGTGTAAGATCCTCTATAACACGAGAGCAACCGTGAGCTCTAAATTCTCACGATAAGATATCCGTCTCGTTTGACGCGAGGGAGGTTTGTCAAAGCACGAAGAAGGCACCTACTTGCCACGTGTCGTAAAGAAACAGGGAATCCCGGCCTCGGGCAAATCCCTCCAAGACCGATACAAGGCCGACATCATCAGAGGAGGCGACCTCTATATTGGCGTCGACGATTAGATTCGATCTCACGCGGGAAAAACCCACCAACGGCTTAGCGCACCGTATCGTAACCTGATTTTACATTTAGAGAGGCAGAACACACTAACGTGAGAACTCAAGAAAGTGAGAATTACACATGAAGAGGACGTGCGCTTGGCGAAAAGAGGCAACGTCTAGAGAGACACAGGATAGGGGATGGAATAAAAAACACACTACTAACAAAACCATTTCAGAAACCAAACAAAGCGAAGGCAAAATCAACGTGATCGAAGTCGTGGCACCATAAGATAGACATAGGTTTCCGCCTGCTTGTCGAGCCGGGAATCTTGACACACGATCTGCCATATACCCTGTTTACTCTCGACGGCAGCGGTGTCAACACTACTGTCGCGTGCACCCCCTCCCTTTCCCCGTGCTGCTACTCTTGACGCGATTCGCTGTCTGTGTGTCTCGTAGCTAGCTCATTTCTGCCTTCTCCTCGTCCCACCTTACCATGAACCGGCCCGCTGCTTCAACGACACTTCTTGGGAAGCTTTTCAATTTTTTTGCACAATGTTTATCCAGGTTTTTTGCACGATGTATTCGACGCGTGCTACGATAGAAGTAGCACTTTTCGGCTTTGTCTTTTCTGAATGACGGGGCTCCTTAACCCAAAACCGTCGGAATGTCATTCTTGTTTTGCAATATGATTTTTTTTGTATACCTTGGCCATAGGTTTTTTTCATCGGGTTGCACTTTCATTATTTTCAAAATCATTTTTTGGGTGAGGTTTAGAGCTCCTCAAGTGAGGAGCCCGAGAAACAAAATCGTGCACCTCTATCGTAGCATGTGCCAATCCAATTTTATAGGTCAGAACGCCTCGGTATTTCGATACAAATTTCCGAAGTGTTTCCAAAACTGTAGGATTTTTTTTGGGGGCGAAGGCTTCGATAAGAATGACCCTTAGCCGCCGCCGGCCGCAACAAACACCGTCTCTAATCTGAAGACCAAGGGGGAGCTTTCCGTGGATCCCTTGGCGACTCGAAACTCCTGGAGATTGCCTGCTAGACATCGGGACTATTGGGTCTAGATTTATAGAAGAGAGTCGTTGTACATACGAACAACACATTGACATACTTTACGTTGGGTTGGGTAACAATGTGATAATAATGTACCATTATACCACATAATAATACGCGTAACATTCAGACCATATTATATAGGTTAAACGTTTGTTCACTAGTACTATTAGTATATTCTCCACGCATGCCGTCGTCGGGAACACTGGCTCGAATCTCGTTCCAAGCGTTAGATTTTCAACAGGAACACTACTACTACGCGGGAGGACGGGACCCCCCCGTTTCGTCGACATGGTAGAAGGTGGGCGAAAGGCCAAAATACCGACCTTTTGAGCACCCTTTTGGAACGTCAAATATCACCAAACGTGCGGAATTGCCCACGACCTATGAGCTTGGCATGATTTTTGGCGTTCGAAAAGCTGCTTCCAAAGGCTGCCGTTTGGAGTTTGCCGACGTTTTGTGGATTTTGCGTCAGAGCTGACTTTCCACAAGGTGCCCAGAAGGTCTGTCTTTTGCCCACGTTCTACTAGGTCGACGAAACGGGGGGGTCCCGTCCACCCGTGTATTAACTACTTGCTGAGCATAAGAAGTGTCGTGCGCCATGTTTCTCTGGTTCCCCGCAGAATCGGAAAATTGGGTAGGCACGAACGTACAGCCGCGGCATACGAACATCCGCACCGTCCGTTCCTATGATAGGGGGGGGGGCGGTGTTGTATGCCTTGTCTTGCGCTAGGTGGTGGTGGTTAGTATCTCCCCACCGGTAGATCAGTAAATACTGCTTTTGTGGCACCTTCTTCACAACATTCCACGACAAGGTGAGCCTTGGACCTTTATTGATAGTACCAAGCGCAAGCAAGTGAAAAAGACAGAGTGCGCAAAAAACCTCGATCTGCGGATCACACGCATACATACAAATACATGCCCAACAAAATACAAACGCCCGGTATATATATATATATATATATATGCAATCTGCCATCACCGACGGATCTTCCTAACGGTTGACGTTCAGGATGGGTGACAAAAGTGACAACCTCGAACGCACATGTGACCCGTGAGTGAAGGGTCCTCTACGGACGCCAGCTACGGTAGAGGTGCACCACTTTTTTTCTGAGGCTCCTCACCTGAGGAGCTCTCCGTGCCTCCCCCAAAAACTGATTTGGCGGAAAATAAAAGGGCTACACCCAACGAAGAATCCCGTGGCCTAGCTAGGTATACAACGAAAATTGTTGTAAAAAACAAAAAGACCGAAATTCCGACGGTTTTGGGGTTAAGGAGCCCTGTCATTCAGAAACCGTTTCGGCCGAAAAGTGCTACCTCTATCGTAGCACGCATGTACGAGAGCAAACCCAAACCTCAACTTCCCATTATGAATTTCGATTTTTTTCCCGCCTAACGCCAGAGAGACTTGCCACGTTGAAGACAGACGTAGCCTTGCCCAAACTACACGAACAACAACGATTTCGATCTTTTCCCGCCTAACGCCAGAGAGACTTGCCACATTGAAGACAGACGTAGCCTTGATCAAACTACACGAACAACGATTATTTCGATATTTTCCCGCCTAACGCCAGAGAGACTTGCCACATTGAAGACAGACGTAGCCTTGCCCAAACTACACGAACAATTTCGATTTTTTCCCGCCTAACGCCAGAGAGACTTGCCACATTGAAGACAGACGTAGCCTTGCCCAAACTACACGAACAACACGTTCCGTCCAAGAACGAGACAAGACCGACATCGTAAATACGAGGATGTGACCTATGTAAATATAAAAAAAGCGAGCTGCAATACACAGCCTTTTGTTCTGTTGAATGGTTGATGGTGTAGAATTCGGGTAGCCTACCACAGATACGCTTGAAACGTTGTGCGCAGCTATGGTACGTTTATGGGTTACTCACTCACGCAGAATAGAACCGTCCTCGGCGCGTCTGTGCGCCACTGACATTGACAATAAGTAGAAAATCAAAATTGAACCTTCCAGGTTTCGGCAGAGCATTGAAACACCAGTAGTGGTGCGCACCCACTTTTCGGGAGATAAGACCAGGTAAATTGACCTGTCACGAAAACAAAGCTACCACGTGGAATTAGCTTGGTGGGACTATTTTTGCGGTATTAATAGTAAAACATAGGTCTATATATATACCTAGTAGTAGAGATAAGACCATCTAAATTGACTTGTTACGGGTTGGTCTTAAAGTGGAAACACCACTGTAGTACGAACTTTCGGCATATACTTGCGCCGACAGGTGAGCGGCTGATGGGAGCGAACAAAGCAAGGTCTAAATACGTACCAGTATCTGGTAGCTGCTCCCTTCTAGGGCTAGGTACTGGTGGATTGCTGAATAACAAACGAGGCCAAATGCCACATCATAGGCAATCGGACAAAGGCAAGCAGTAAAACTACGCTTCTGGGTGGAACCACCTTCCGTGGCAGGAGGATTGATTTAACCCCACAAGTTATATTTGTACATGAAGCAGCGAAGACGTCGTAAGACATTGTATTGATGTTGAATCGATTGAACCAAACGCGAATGACTACAAAAAGGCTTGTTTTCAAGTGATGCTGTGCCAATGAATAACGTTGGCCTCCTTGTCCCTATACGAACGTAGCTGTTCTATTTTTTGGGTTTGTTGACTTGTCATACATTCAGCAGCGGCAGTAACAATATGTCGAGCTCGCTCTTTCGCACCGAGACGTGATTCCTCAAACAACTGGAGCACTCCAAAACGACTACGACGTGGCGATGGTTTGCTGCAGAAAACAGCGACGTCCCTCATCCCTTGGTTATGCGTGGCTATAGGTATGATGTGTATGATGCTGCTGGTATTGCTGTTATTACTGCTGTTACCTGGGACGCGTGCTACCATGGCGGTAACACATTCTCGCCAAAAGCATCATGACTGACGAGGCTGCTTCACATGAGGGTCCATCCAATATCGATGGAAAAAATGTGATTTACAACAGCATTCGTTTTGTCAAAATATGTAGCTGGTAGGCAACTGGATCGTCCATCGTGCTGCACTCTCACGTTGCTCAAAGTGGGTTTTTGGGTGACGACGTGTAGAGCTCCACAAATGAGCCTCAGAAAAAAAAAAACTGGTGCCATTATACCCCTCCCTATAGCAGCATGCGTCCTGGCTTGAACGGTGAACGCTCATCATGTTCACGTTACCCCGTTGTTGCTGAGAGCCTAGATTATTAGCAGAGACATGTCGGCAAAGCGGCCAAACGTTTGAGCCTGAAATCATAAAAAGAAAGGGACATGCCACCGCAATATTTTGGGAAACCCGTGCTACGGCAGGGATGCGCCGAAATTCTCCTCACTTGAGGAGCTCTATAATACCTCTCGCCCGAAAACGGACTCCGAGAAAAAGTGATAGTGCAACCCGATGAAGAATCCCACGGCCTAGGTATATCGTACACTGAATATGTTTTTAAACAGAGAGAGGTGGAGTTCCGATTATACTGGGTACACTATAGTTAGCCCCGTCAAGACTCGTGCTACGATAGAGGTACCACTTTTTCGCGTTTTTGTTTCTGAATGACGGGGCTCCTCAACCCGAATTCGTCGATATATCCTTCTTGTTTTGCAAAAATAACAATTTTGTATACCTAGGCCATGGGTTTGTTCATTGGGTTGCGCTTGTAGTTTTTACCCAAGATCAGTTTGGGGGTGAAGTACAGATCTCCTCAAGTGAGGAGCCTCAGAAACAAAACTGGTGCACCTCTATCCTAGAATGTGTCTCAAATCATAAATGTTTTTGGGCCTAACGTGCCATCCTTGTCGTACCACGGTGTCCGGAGGGTTTGGTCAATCTTGGTCAATCGCAACACATACCGCATCAGGCGTGGGCTGGATCTCTGCGGCCGAGCATATATATGCAGGGAGCCACCGGGCTCCATCCTTCGCGAGGAATGTAGGGAGCGCACGACCGGTGTATCTCGCAGCTTGGAAAGTTGAACATCGACCTTTCGGGAAAACCTGTGGCTGACGCATTGCTTCATTTTCATTAAACCACCAAGCACTTTGGAGTCGGCCCCATGCAGTAGCGCAAGCGCCACATACTCCAGTACGTTGCACCCGTGACCTCAAAATACTATCGCGCGTTTCCTACGGTATCACAGTAGTAAGTGTTGTACGTACTCAGTTGCACTACTATCTCTGTCCCACCTTCCGGTACGCATGGAAGTCAGCCTGAGTTTGCCTTTGTACAGCTTTCCCTGCGTTTTTCTCTTCTGCTACGCAAGATTGCGGCACCTTTTTTAACCAAAATACACTACGGTAGGAGTGCACCTTTTTTTTTCCTGAGGCGCCTCACTTGAGTTAGCCCTCTAGCCCTCCCATAAACCGATTTTGGGGAAAAATCAAAAGTGCTACGTACCAGCCGAAACAATCCCGTGGCCTAGGTATAGAACGAAAAATTTAGCTAAAAAAAGCGAAGAAATCCCGACGATTTTGGGTTAAGGAGCCCCGTCATGCAGAAAACGTTTCAGCCTAAAAGTGCTACCTCTATCGTGGCTCGCGCAGCAGGGTATTTGTAACTGTCGGCAAGTTGTGTGCGTTGGTGGCAGACGCACGCTACGGTAGAGGTGCACCAGTTTTTTTCTGAGGCTCCTCACTTGAGGAGCCTGTACCTCTCCCAAAACTGATTTGGGGAAAACTAGAAGTGCTACCCGATGAACAATCCCATGACTTTGGGTATACAACGAAAAAAACTATTCTAAAAAAAACAAACGAAATTCCGACGATTTTGGGTTAAGGAGCCCCGTCATTCAGAAAACGTTTCTGCCAAGACGTGGTACCTCTATCGTGTAGCACGCTTCGGCTATTCTACTAAAACGACCAACCTCCGATTTCTACTGAATCCCAACTTTATTTTAAAAAAATGATTTAGAACGCCACTCTACAAGACCATATCTTACAAACAAAACAAATGGCAGGAGGAAACACCCGGACGCACACACCGTAGTTCTTCCAACGCAAACGGCGAGCCCAGCTTGGAATGAAACAATGCGGTTTACGAACTTCCGGAGACGGAGTCTCAGTAGTCTCAGTGTATAGCGCCTGATGCCCTCACGCACTGTCAATGTGCGCACGATACTCGTAGAGCGAATCTAAAAAACACTGAACCGCTCATACCTCAGTTACGAAGCGCAAGGTAGAGACGGATTCCCATCTCGTGGGCCAGACAAAAGCAATCTACTAAGAACGCGAAAGGAAGACTACTCGCTATATACTGTGAGGGATGAAGGCCGACGGTGCTCACGCAGATAGCTTCATCTGCTCTGCTGTGCCGAACATTCAACCTGAAGCACAGACGTGCTGCGCACAACAAAAATGACGACATCGATCTGAACCACTCCCGCCCAAACAAGAAACGCATGCAGAGAAATATGCTCTCCTACTCACGCTTTGCAAAACCTTGTGGTACTTTGCGGGACGGCGATGGATACAGACGTTGCCTGCACAGCTACCTTCTCTCTACGCTGCTGAGAGGCAAAGTCAACCTGAGGCACAGACGTGCTGCTCACAACAAACAACGACAACATCGACTTGTATAGCTCCCGACCAAGCAGCAAACGAATGCAGAGAATAGGTCCTACTCACTATGAGCCAAAACGCTCGCGCTTGCCCGCGACACATCCGTTGCCTTCCATGGGAGAGGAAAACCCGTCAAACCAACTTCCACCCAGAGGAAATTTAACAAAACAAATGAAACAAAACGGGAGCTCGCTCGACGGTTACTCCAGCTCCCTAGGCAAAAATGACACGGCCATAGTCAATTCACACTCTATTACGGAGGACCATAGTACCATAGTGATCAGGACCTACGATACACACAAAAACCTATATATTCCAATGTTTTTACCGACCGTATTTGGTCCTGATTACAATAGTACCCCGTAATAGTACGCAGGCCTTCCAACAAACAAATGCCCCTTCCCTCTCCTTTCGGGCCTAAGTGCTGCAAAAACGTGTGAGCAACGCCCCTCTCTCTGGCCGAACGTACTGCCACAATTAAAACGGGTTTCCCGGGATATATTATACAAAGGAGCAATGAGCCATCGCTACGTAGACCCTCGTGCCCACCCACTTGACAGTCTCCTGAGCACTCGATAACCAACCCCCGAACCTCCCGATAAACCTACTTAAACGCGGACGAACCCGGTCCTTTTGGGGTGCGCGTAGGCACGCCTTCTCGCTATCTAGTCATGACCCTGCAAGCACGTCGCCAGCCTCTTCCGCCACGCGTCGAGGTTGTACCACTCGAACAAATCGAAGTCCGGGTTGTACAGTTGACCGACCTTTTCCAGGATGTTCTGGTCGGAGTAATACTCGGTCCACGCGCACGAGTCGCCCGAGAACAAGTCGCGGGCGCGTGGCGGGACCATCAGCGGAACCGATCCCGGTGCTCCTCCCTCCCGACGGTGCCAGGTTCTCTGCTCCTCGTCGGTGGTCACTGTCCGGAGATGATCTTCACCATCTTTGTCCGCGTCCGTGTCGTGCCGTGCGACGGTCCCGTAGTCGAACTCCATGAAGGCGTGGTCGCCTTGGGGGCCCCACCCCGTCTCCCCGAAAGAGCGCCAGAGGTCACCGGGAAGGGATTTGAGCACCTTTGCCGATGTTCGCTGTGGGGAGGTCGAATTGTTTCAAAACAAGCGCATTTCTCGTCAAGTACAACTACAGCTTTGCCGGTAGGACTGCTTCCGCAGCGCGGAAAAGCGAAAAAAACGTGTGGAACGAGGATATTTCTTGCAGTGCGGAAATGTCAAAAACCAAAATGGTCGGGGATCTCCAGGGGACGTGTTGCGCACGTTGCGCAAGGAGCGAGAGTAAGGTTGTGTTACACGAAGGCGCGCAAATTGTTTCGCCTCGTTTTGTTTGGCGTCATCCATGTGCACTACCGAGTGCACCGCAAGAGCGTCCAGCGTCATGTGCACGACTGCGACAGGAAGGGAAGTCCAGTAGTGGTCCCTCTGTAGTGCGGGTTGAGCAGTGCCGGTCGCCCACTTTAGTGCCTGCTTGGGACAAACATGAACAAACAATAGTGGCGGTATGCGGAGTAGTGCCGGTTTCCGCTATAGGTCCGGCCATTCTGGCTGGCGCATACCGGCATTATAGAGGCATCACTACCGTTCAACGAACAACACCACACTTCGCACACCAAGAAGTACTACACTTTGCATACGTAGCAGTCACGGGCTCTAGGTATCAAATGAATGTTGCGCAGTGACAATTTTGGGTTGTTATTTTCTGCCAAATCGATTCGCCCCTTGTCCACCAAAGAATCTTTTTCGGTTGATCGTCCTGTAATCCTGTGTGCGAGAGTGGACGTGACGGGCCAAACAGAGTGTGGAGAGCACGCCGTGCGTGTCGTAAACAGATTGCAGTGTTACCGGGACAGAAATGGTGTAAACCTTCGCGGCAGAAAGTTGTGGTACATATTGTAGTACATGTTCACAATCGAGCCGATCCATACAAACCTGCAGAGTCTCAAAAGGGATTATCGTGTCGAACGGCGACTTCCACATCCCGCAAAGACTAGCGGCCGGCCTGAACGCTGACGGCGCCGCCCATATATTACCCGCCAGCAACTCCAGTAGCTCCTCGAAGGTCGGAACAGGAGGCACGGCTCCATCCTGCAATCCGCGTGGCCCATCCTCGCTTCCCCTCAGCCCCCCTCCCTCGCCATATTCCCCCCACGTTTGTGATCTTCGGGAATCTCCTGCTTCGGGTCGCCCCTGACGGTTCACATCCTCTTTCAATTCGCGGTGCCTTTGGATCATGTCGAGCCACTCCCAGTCATCAGCGGCCCGCAATCCGCGACGCCGCTGGCGTTGATCGTGCTCCAAGGCTGGCCATCCCGCCGTTCCGGGTGGCCAATTGCCAACGAGGTCGAGGTACGCCGACAGAAATCGAGTCACCGGGTCGCGGACGACTCCGATCTTGATCCAGCCGCTGTCATTGTCCTTGTAGATGTCCTCCATCAGACGCGTGTCGTCTAGGTCCAAGAGGGGGAGTTTCGAGGCCACTGTATCGAACAGCAACGACTGGTTGTTCGACACCGACCAATGGTCTACGCCCTGTATTTGTTTTGCGGAGCAGTTGCGGTGGATGTTTTGGAGTGAGCACGGTTCATGAAATAAGGGGAAACGGGGTGCGGGAGGGAAGGTAGGTTGGGGGGGGGGGGGACCTGGCGGGCGCTCAGTGTGCGAGCATGTTTAACGGTTAACAGTACGAGTATTATGGGGGACCATAGTAATCAGAACTTACCATACACACAAAACTTATATATATTCCTCTATTTTTACTAACCATATTTGGTCCTGAATACTATGTACCCCCGTAATAGCAGTTCGTGTACTACCACGCGAATTGCCAGCAGTGTATCGAGCGATCTAGAAGCGGTATTACCGGCGAACTGATCGCAGCCACGATAATACCAAGCAACTTTTTCGTGCATACAGTACCAGTGTTCGAAAGCTCGTTCAGTCGCATCGTTACGAGATACCGCTCCGTCCAGGAATTTAACGACCGTTTGGTATTTATATTAAAACACAAGCGGTCCATATATTTACGGACAGAGTGGCAACTTTTTCTTCTTGAGGCCATCATACATGCATGTGCGAGAACAGCAACACAACAAAACGAATGCTACGTATCGATCAATACCCGAACGAGCGGCCTATTGGCACCTGCTTCCTTCTTCTGCCTTTTCGAACCGTTGACTTGCAGACTGACAACAAACGAGAGATTCACCTGCATGCGTTTAGCGAGCATCCTGAACTGGAGCGAGCCGGTGTTGGGCGGGGCGCAGAACAGCAGTTTGTGGCCCTCGTTCACGATCGTCTCCGACTCGCGCAGCCACTGCCTCCTGCTTGACCGGGCGCACAGTTGGAGGGCCAGGAGCGAACGGTGGTGGTTGCAGGCGATGGGGCAGCAGAAGGGGCACGAGCGACAATGCTACTGTTACTGGTCATTGCTTAGGCCATGGCCCACACGCGTATCCTGCCCCCTATTTCTCTGGTGTCAGCGATAACGGAATACTTGGTTAGTTTTAAACGAGTTTCTCGTGCGACGCAACGTTTAGGCAAGATAGGGCCCCTGGCCGTTCGAGCGAGGTGGTGAGGTGGAGAACAACGGTAGAAGGGCAATGGACAACCGCGCAACGATATTCGTTCTGCTCAAGTGCTGACGACTGCCCACCCCTTCCTTTTAAGACGCGTGCTATGCCACGCTAGGGTTAGCCATTTTGCTAAAGCGTTTCTGGATGGCGGGGATCCCTCCTAGACTGGGGAACTACCCAATATCGTTTGGATACCAGATCATTTGCGCTCACAACACATTCGTTCTATACCAAGGCCATGGTATTGTTCGTCGGCTTGCACTTTCTCGAAGCCAGTGTTTGCGTTGAGGTATACAGCTCCTCAGGCGAGGAGCCCCAGAGCTTTTAGGTTAATCCCTATCGTAATATGCGTCCCCCCGCCCGCAAAAGGTGCCATGAGCCCATTGACACAGACGCCCTTCGAAGAAGGGATACCGCCATGCTGTAGATAGAAGGAGGGACGGAACGAGTTGACGCGCTCAATGCACCGCGGCAACGGTGATGGCTGTCGAAGCTATGTTGCAGAACGACTTTATCGGGGCTGTCGTTTCGTGCCTGACTGGGGTGGAGGAAACAACGACGCTACGTCCGTCACACAACACACTTACCACCACGTGCCGTTCTCCTTGCGTTGCTTTCTCTGCGCAAGTCTGGCGTCGTTTTGCTCTGGGCCTGGGTTCTACTTTATAGCGTATGCTATTTTGCGGCGTAAATTAGGCGATTGGGAATGGATGGAAGCAAACCCCGTTACGACGTCTGATAGATATCCCCCCTCTGAATTCCTCGTAAAACGTACCAATCTGGTCTCTCGCTGGAGGCAGATGTGAAACCACAGTACAGAACACGACGCATCTGCGGTAGAGGTGCACCATCTTTTTTCTGAGGCTCCTCATTTGAGGAGCTCTGAACCTCACCCACAAACCAATTTTGAGGAAATTGAAAGTAGTGCAACCAGATTAACAGTACCATGGCCTACGTACACAAAAACATTCAGATTGAAAACCATGAACGACATTCCGACGATTTTTGGGTTAAGGAGCCCCGTCATTCAGAAAAAAAAAAAAGACAAAAAGTTCTACCTCTTATCTTTAGCACGCGTCACACCTAATAAGAAACAGAAGTACTGCCCCAGGTTGGGTTTCTGCATTTGGGAGAGGGTGCGTTCTTCCCTAACTTCAGTCTAACGACTCCGAGGTTTCTCATTTCCATTTAAATATCACCCTGCGTTTCTTATCAGGGATCCTGTACTGTACCAGCAACGAGTCCTCCCTACGTGAGCCACCCGAATTAGCAATGGCGAGGCTGAGGTAGCATTCACGACCCATGCTACGGTAGACAGAGGTGCACCCTTGTTTTCCTGAGGCTCCTCACTTGAGCTCCCATCCTCCTGCGCAAAACTGATTTGGGGAGAAAACGAAAAGTACTGCCCGATGGACAAACAGATGACCTATTAATAGGCATACAATGAAAACTATAGCAGAAGAAGGAAAAAAAAAAAGGGAGGAAATTCCGACGATTTGGGGTTAAGGAGCCCCGTTGTTCAGAAACCGTCTCAGGCAGAACGCGCTACCTCTATCCTAGCGCGCGTCGGGGCTTCCCATTTTCCTGTAAATATCAGCCTGCGCGTTTCTTAGACGCGTGCTACGATAGAGATACCACTTTTTGACGTTTTTTGTTTCTGAACGACGGGACTCCTGAAACCAAAACCGCCCGGGAAGTTATACCTGTTTAGCGATCTGATTGTTTGGTATGCCTAGGCCATGGGTTTGTTCATCGGGTTTGCACTTTTAGTTTACACAAAATCAGTTTGTGGGTGAAGCACAGAGCTACTCAAGTGAGGAGACTCAGAAAAAAAAGCTGGTGCACCTCTATCGCGTTTCTTATTACCCTGGTTCTTATCAGGGGTCCTGAACTGTACCAGCAACGAGTCCTCCCTAGAGGGCGTGAGCCACCCGAATTAGCAATGGCGAGGCTGAGGTAGGGGGGGGGGCATCTTTAGGGGGGGGGGGGGGGGGTGC
>JAYJMJ010000488.1:4202660-4215124 GCA_036873875.1 Laminaria ephemera | reverse complement strand
GGGTGAGCTGCATCCTACTAAGAACCACTTGTGAGGCGGACTTCCGCACCTTGTGCGTACTTTCTTGCATATGGATGGCAGCTTCGAATTAATAAGTGTTTGGGTAATCATGACCAAATGTGGCTAGTAAGAATTGGGGAATAGTATGTATTTCGTGGGTTCTGATTATTTTGGTCCTCCGTAAAACATTGTTTTGTTTGTTTTTGAGATGCTCGTGGAGATCCAGGTTAAAACACCTTAACCTCAAAACGTTTTCGTTTGCGTACCAGTTTTTGTCCATCTGCAAAACGGACGTAGACTTGGGACTGTTTACTATTAATATGCGCAGCACTATAAAACAAGAAAACAGCATGCGCCCTGCAAAGACCCCCAGAGGGAAGAATGCACTTACGCCACGCGCGCATTACAGTAGTGCCCTTCTATACTGCCGGTATGTGCCTACCGGAAATACCGGCACTATAGCGGCAACCGGAACTATTCCGTATACCGCCACTATTGGTCGTTCCCGCCTGTGGCAAAACGATTGCACAGGCAATATAGCGGGCAACTGGCACTACTCAACCGGCAGTATAGAGGGATCTCTACCGTATGGCGAAACGTCGGCTTACATCGAGAAGCTCATGGTCCACGACGAACAGCTTTTGGTCAAGGTAGAGCTGCTCGACCTTGGCTTTAAGCACCTGAAAAAAGGCGTGTGAACGGGGCAGGGGGGGGGGGATTAATATCATTTTCGCTTAACGCGTCTACGCTGGAGGGGGCATACACAACCGTCTGTATTGCAGTGGTCTCCCTATAGTGCCGATATGTGCCAGCCAATATTACCGGCAGTATTCCGGACACCGGTACTATTGAGTATGGTGCCGGTACTGGTACGAGTATCGTAGCGGGATCCAGTCGTGCCAAGTGATTTCACCGGCACTATAGTGGCAATAGGCACTATTCAACCGTCACTCTGGGAGCCCCCCACTGTACTGCACGGCCTCTACGGCGCACTCGGATGACGACACCTTGGAAGTGAATGTGTGGTACTAAAGGGTGCGTTGGCGAGATATCATATGCAGGCACAAGGGGGATTGCGCTCATGGCTATAGGAGCAACACGGCCCGAAAAACATAGTTGCGAGCCATCCACCTCCCCCAACCAAAACCGCCGTGGAAAACATCTGGCCGTCGATACACATATTCGGTTGGTTGGTTGCTTGCATTATGACAATTGTGACTTATTGTGACACTATTATCATGTGACGCGCGCTACGGCAGGGAGGGTTGGCACGTACATTCTACCACGTGCATTTCTGTGAGGCTCCTCACTTGAGAAGCTCTTCACTTCACCAAACAACCGTTTTTTTAGAAAAGTTGTTACGTTATCTACTACGCCCGACACACAACCCCACGGCCTAGACAAACGTCCAAGGAACATTTAAGCTAAAAAACACATCGGAACCAACCACATTGGGTAGGTCCTCAGTTGATGAGAGAAGCCTCGCCAGTGAGAAGCGTCTGCCTCATTAGTGCAACCCTCATCATAGCACGGGTCACGTGCTTTACGCGCGCGGGGAACATGGGCCGCTACTGTATTGATGTGGCATCGCGCACTCAAAAGACGGTATGGAGTGTTGCCTTGGATCCAGACGATACGCCGCCAACGTCATATTTGAAAGGCACCCTGCGGTCGTTTCCTATTTCCTATCAAATGACATGTGCCACGATAGAGGTACCACTCTGTTTGGCCCAAAAATATTTGTGACTACGGGGCTCCTTTAACTATTACGGAGGACCATAGTAATCAGGACCCACGATGTACACAAAAACCTACATATTCCACTTTTTTTAGTCACCATAATTGGTCCTGATTACTATGGTCCTCCGTAATAACACAACTACCCAATATCATCGGAATACAAATTTGTGTCGTATGATTGTTTTCGCTGTCCATGGAATTGTTCAGCGGGTTACACTTTCATCATTTCTCAGAATCCGTTTTGGGTGAGGTATAGCGCTGTTCAAGTAAGGAGCCTCAGAAAAAGCAATCAGTACTTCTATCGTAGCATGGATCTAATGCTGAGCGACCGCGTTCTACATTATTTAGCACATCCAAACCACGCCACAACCTCAAGACAATAACAGACCTCGCCCGCCTCGTCGTTAAACGCTTCAGTGATATGGGCAAGCGTACTCTTTTACCTCGTACCTGGTATACTATAGTATAGTATCTCATATTTTATTTTGCCTCATACTCTATTTTACCTCCTATACTCATACCTCTTACACTCTTTTACCTATATACTATTTCACCTCACATACATGCTCGTAAATACTCTTTTACCTCATATCCCACTTGCGCCAACGACAGCGTCAGTTTGTCGAACGTTGTCGCAGAGCACTTCTCGATCGTGATGCAGTTGCCGCCTGCTCTCCCAACACACATAAAAAAGACGGAGGGAGGGAGGGAGGGAGGGAGGGAGGGAGGGAGGGGGCGGGGTGGTCGAGCGGGGTTAGGTTGAGCCCTCACCACGCGCAAGGATTACGGCACCAATAAAAGCCGCAAACACGCGACGGAACAATGTGGAGGCCGCGTACGGCTTTTCTTCTCGTTGCGTAGGTTTCGTGGCAAAGGCAGGCACTACGGACTGGGTCACAGTAGAGATGCCGGAAGAACGCTGGCTTGGCGCCACCACGTTGTTCTGCCCAACCCTCCTGAGAGCATCATTCTGAAGCATACCTATGCAATCTTGAGCTGTAGACTATGAAAGATGACTGCTTGTTGGTAGAAGAATGTTACCATAGGGGTAGCACTGTTTTTGGCTAGAATATTTTCTGAATGCCCGGGTTCGTTTATCCGAAATCGTCGGAAATGACATCCTTGTTTTGCAATGCAATCTTGTTTGTATCTGGGCCACGGGATTGTTCGTCGTGTTGCACTTTCAATTTCCTATCCTTGTTTTGCAATGCAATCAGTTTTTGTGGGTCGGGTATAGAGCTCCTTAAGTGAAGTAGCCCCAGAAAAAAAAATGGTGTAGCTCTACCGCCGTAGCATGTGTGATTGAGTCCTCACCAGCGCAGGCATACGGTACAGTGGTGGTATCCCTATAGCGCCGGTATGTGCCAGCCAACAATACCGGCAGTATACCGGACACCGATACTATTGGGTATAGTACTATTACGGAGGACCACAGTAATCAGGACCCACGATATACACAAAAACCTATATAATCCACTGTTTTTACCTGCCATATTTGGTCCTGATTACTGTGTTCCCCCGTAATAGTACTGGACGGTACTGGTATATGGCGGGTTCCGGCCGCGCCAATCGATTTCACTGGCACCATACCGGCAAAAGCTTCAACCAAGCATTATTGGGAGATCCTTCTCGTTGCGTATACAGGCGGGTCTCCTTAAAGTGCCGGTTGATTGGTGCGCCTGTTGTCGGTATAGTGCCGGTGAAACTGCTTGGCGCGACTGGAACTCGCTACACTGGTACCGGTACAGTATCGGTACGATACCGAATAGTGCCGTTGTCCGGTATAGTGCCGGTATTGTCGCCATACTATCCCATACTATTTCCAAGTAGTTTGTCCCAAAAACGTACATGAGTTCCAAATCGGCGTTTACCTTAAATCGAGCCCTTACCTTGGAGTCTGTTGCGAGCAAAGGCATCGTCGTCCTCGAAGTCGTACAAGGACTTGGGGGTCTTTATAGGAGGCGAGTGGAGCTTGTTGTAGTCGCTCATTTCCTCCGCCTGACCCCACAGACAGCACGCCATTGGACGGAGCGATATCGTCAATACAGGAGGTAGAGTTTGCGCATAGACGCGTGCTACGTATTTGTTTTGCTCATCCCACCTATTGTCTTCGCACTTTTTCTTTCTCCTTCTCCCTCCCTAGTCGTAACTCAGGTCCGGGGCCACTTAGCAGGCTCTTCTCCCCCCTCCCCACTGCGGTACGCGCCTTCATTTTTTATCGCGAGAAAAAAGTCAGCACTTTCTTCCCTCGTCGACTCGCGTCGAATTGTGCCTACCCACGCTATAAAGCGCTCTCGGCACTTACTACTTGGTGTCTCTAGAAAGAAAAATCTCCATACAGAGATTAGAACGCCTGACTCCATCCTTAGTAGTATTCGAGGTTAACCACTAGACTACCGGGGCGACCTGACCATAATAGAAATCGAACACCTGTCCGTAAAGCAGTAGCATCTTCTACCATATGACTCTCCGCCAACTATCCACAAGTTAGTATCTACGATGCTATTACCTGGTACTTTTGCAGGGCAAAAGGCATAACGCAGCTAAATCTAAGCTAAGCCTTCTAAACAAAAAATGGAAATGTATCGACCAAGGGCACATTGGTTCCATGAAATATGATACCCTGTCAGTGTTAGCTATACAGTCGTGGTCCCTCGTTAGCGCGATGTCTTACCAGATGACAATACCTGCACTAAAGTGGGACCCCAACTATCCCGGAATAGTGCGGCACTGTTTTAAGATGTTGTGGCAATCGATTCACCGCACCATACTGGAGCCCTGCACTAAAGGGTACCAAACTATCGCGGGACCGCGACTGTATCAGAAACCGGTCGCAACAGCAATAGCAACGGCGGTACTAAACCGACCTAATTTCGTTCTCACCCTTTTTTCCTCGTAGGTACTCTCAAGCGTTTCCTTCCAATCTTCACTGAGCTGCTTCGCCACTTCTGTGGAATCAATGGCATCCAGAATATCGATGCCTTTGATCCTCCCCCTGTAGTGGTGCAAAGACAGCACGAGCGGTGCAACACCGAAAGGGCGGGGTGTAAGAAAAGGCCGTGCCAAGTACATATGCAGTGGTGGGCCCTCTATAGTACCGGTATGTGCCAGCCGGAAATACCGGCACTACTTTGCATACTGCCACTACTGGTCACTCCCATCTGCGCCAAGCGACTTCACAGGCACCGTACGTAGCGGGCAACCGGCACTATAGAGCCTCTACTGTACGTACAATAAAACAGCGCCTGCCGCTGCTGAACAGCCCCATCTATAAAGACACAGACAAGCGCTACAAAGGGGTATCTAGCAGGTTTTGTGAATTTGGTGGGTTCCGATTACCATGGTCGTCCATAATAGTATCTCTTCTTTCATGACTCCACCCAAACCATTTCCCAAATTCCCCTACACCATAGTGGTAGCACTTTTTGACTATTTTGTTCCGAATGACACGAATGACGGGGCTCCTTAACCCAAAATCGTCGGAATGCCGCTACGATAAAAGTGTAAATGTACGACAACCAAAACGTTGATGCACAAATATATAGCATGCCCTCAAAAACCCAACTTTAGGTTTTCTAAACACCTCTCTGCACATCCTATCAAAACTACGAACGTTATCATTATGTTTGCCATTCGACAATGTGCAGCATGGGCTTCAATGTCCATCACTCATAAAAATCCCAGAAAAAAGCAAAACATCACAAGTTCATTTGTTACCAGGTGCATGTTTAACAACACGAGCCGCAAACCACACACGCACGCACTTGGCCAAGCCAGCAGCGATTTTGGCGCCCGCCGCCAGCACTTGCAGGGTCCACGGAACACCCGGTTTCTCTTCCTCGGGAACCGTCACGCCTGAGAGGAAGGGCTGGCCTGCAAAAATGCTCTGAAAGTCCAATTTTCGTGAAATCATCGACCCCAGTGAAGGGGGCAAAAAAAACCGAACGACGGGCACGAGAGGAGTTGGGTTGGGGGTTGGGTTGGTTTGGTTTGGGTGGGGTGGGGTGGGGTGGGGTGGGGTTGGTTTGGTTTGGGTTGATTGGTCAATTGGTTGGTTGGTTGGGTTTCCTGCTTCGTGCTGGTCAAGCAGCAGAGCATGCTAGAGAGGGCTGAGCAAGGTGTGTTGGTGGTGTTGGTGGTTTTGAATTGGTTTTGTTTTGTTTTGTTTTGTTTTGTTTTGTTTTGTTTTTGTTTTTGGTTTTGGTTTTGGTGTTTGTTTAGGTGTTGGTTTCGGCTGGGTTTTAGTTTCGTTGCTTGATTAATAGATGGCTCATGATGGGTTGGTTGGTAGATGGCTGCCTGGTCGGCGTGTTTGTTAGTTGGTTCGTTAGTTGGTTTGGCTGGTTGGTTGAGTTTGTATCCTCCCACTTCCTATCCCCGCCTAAACCCCCCCCCGCTTCCCTCCCCTCCTCTCCCCATACAACCCCCCCACCACCATCATCGAAAACCGAAGCGATAATGATCGAAATCATGGACGGGACGGGAGCCTCACCAGCAAGGAGAAGAGTCATCGCTAAGGAAGAGAGACGCGCTTTGTTTGACTATTTCACGTTTCGTCCGGACGGCCACGAAAATGACATCGACACTAGCACCCGCGGCGGTAGTGGTAGCGTTAGCGTGGGCGTTATCGATGGCCTCAGCCTTAGTGGTGGTGGTGGTGGGGTTGGTGGGGGTGGTGGGGGTGGGGATGGTGGTGGTGGTGGTGGTGGTGGCGGCGGTGGTGGTGGTGGAATGGAGGGGGTGGGTGAGGTTGCGCAGGAGAAAAACAGCGGAAGCGGTGTTGGTGTTGGTGGTGGGTGTGGGTGTGGGGGTGGGGGGGTTGGTGTTGGGGGTGGGGGTGGTGGTTGCGATGGGGACAGTGGCGAGCGCGACTGGAGCGTTGGCGGCGGTGGTGGTGGCAGTGGGCGCGATGCTCTGGAAGCTGCGGCTGGTGGTGGTGGTGGTGGTGGCGATGGCGATTGCGATGGAAGCGGTGGCGGTGGTGCTGGTGATAGCGACAGCAGATGTGGCGCTGACGGTGACGGCGGGGGGGGTCTGTCAACCCCCCCTTCCCCTGGAGGCGGCGGTGCTGTGGCGGGAACCGGCTACGTTGGCGTGGGGGACGGCACGGTAAGAAAACAAACTTTTTTTTGTTTCTGTCGGCGACGTGGCAAAACTATATTTGTATCAATAGGTCATGATTGCAATCGCTGTTCGGGGACTGCTCGGCATGTTTTCAGGGGAGTGTTTTTGTTTAGATCGTGCGAAAGTCGTCTTTGTAAGTTAGGTGTGATACTTCGGTCGCGCGTATTACGTAGGGTATGACCTCGTGAAGGATATATCGTTGTTGTTGTTGATCTCACATTAGGTCATTGCCACAACCTAGTCCGTGGTCGCGAATAGCACGAGGGGTCCAGAGATAGACAGAAAACTCGTGTACACTACAGGCCCTATCATAATATGGTTGGACACGTCGCACTCCGTGGGTTACAGATTATTTGAAAAGGTCGGCGGCAAAACGCCGATCTCGATTTTTTTGGGGATCTTTTTGGAAAAATGGCCAGTTCGCCGCACTGCGAGTCCCACGTCGGGAATGATATGCGACATCAGTGTTGGAGATCGTCTCCGGAATCGACGGCGGTCGATGAGTTGATAAGATCGGCGGGAAAAGAACGATCTCGATTGTTTTTGGGCAATCGTTGGAAAAATGACGAGTGGGTCGTACTGCAAGTCTCATGTTGGAGATGATGCGGCATGCTATTTGTTACGGCCTTCGTCGCGGCGGCAACGCTCCTCTTCCGCGTCGGGGAACACATAGGCCGCGAGACCCTGGTTTACGAAATCAACGAGGCACGATTCTTTGAAAAGAACGGATCGGCGTTTTTCGGGCGATCTTTTCAAAGAATCGATCGGTTTTATTTTTAAGATCGGCGGAAAATAAGCCGGTCTGGAGTTTTTTTGGCGATCTTTGGAATAAGTGACGCTCGACGGCAACTCTGCTTTTCTGCGTCGGCGGAACACATAGCCCACCAAATCGTGGTTTACGAGATCAGATCTCACCACGCTGTGGGACACGTCGCACTCGGTCGGCTACGTAAGTGTTGGGAGGTCGTCTCCGAATCAGCGTCGGTCGTTTTTTTTTAAATTTCGAATGTGCGTTCTTCCGGGGATCTTTTCAAAGACTGTCGTCAACTTTTGTGTGTTGGTAGATGTGTGATGTTGCTCCGCTGTCGAAACCAACTGTTTAATCAAGTAAGACAAGGCTGCAGCCATCTCCAAAGGTGTTCAAATATCCTGCTGCGCGAGTGCCTATTTCGACAGCTACATAACATTTTATTTTGAGCGGATTTGTTTCAAAATCCACCCGCACGATCATCGTTTCGTCCCGTCGCCTGCGATTGATGGCGACGATGACCTCCGCAAGGATTGCGGGGGTTATCCTCGCCACCCATGGTTGGTGATGGAGCGAAACGACGATTGTGCGGGTGGCTGTTGAAGCAACCCCGTTCAAAATAAAGATAGCGTAGCTGTCGCTAGGAACTCGCGCAGCAGGGTATTTGTAACTGTCGCCGAGTTGTGTGCGTTGCTGATTGTGTGATGTTGCTCCGCTGTCGAAATCAACTGTTAAATCAAGTAAAAAAAGAATCAGCCATCTCGAAAGGGGTGCCTATTTTTTGGCGCGGTGTACATTACAATCTCGCATTCGCTCGTAATTTACTTCATTTAGTTTTTGTCTGATCGCCCTGCTCCTTGCAACATACTTCGAAGTATCACCTCTTACTTCTTTCGTCGACTGCAATAAGCAAAAGCCAGCTCTCTATTGGACAAGCATGGCGACTGAACAATTCAGCGTGCAATAGGAATTAAAAACGAGTGTTTTTCAACAAACCACGCGCGCCATCATCGTTTCGTCCCGTCGTCGGCCATTGACGACGAGAATGACCTCCACAAGGATTGCGAGGGGTTTCCTCGTCGTGCATGGTTGGTGAAGGAACGAAACGATGATTGTACGGGTGTGTGTTTTACCAAAACCGCCTGTACCACATTAAGAGCGAATGCGAGTTTCTAATTTACGCCGTGCCAAAAAGCAGAGAACCTTTTCGAGACGGCTGAATCCTTTTTTTTACTTGGTCATATTAAACAGTTGATTTCGACCGCGGAGCAACATCACACATCCACCAACGCACACAAATTGACGACATTTACAAAGGTTGCGAGAGTTATCCTCGTCGCCCATGGGTGGTGATGGAGCGAAACGATGATTGTGCAGGTGGTTGTTGAAACATCCCCGCCCTGGAAAAAAGGTAGTGTAGCTGCCGCCAGGAACTCGCGCAGCAGGATATTTTGTATCTAACTGTGGTCGACTTGTGCGCGTTGGTGGATGTGTGTTGTTGCTCCGCGGTCGAAGTCAACTGTCCAATCAAGTAAAACGAGGCTCTAGCCATCTCGAAATGGATCCCTTTTCAGTTCCAAATATTTTGCTGCGCGAGTTCCTAGCGACAGCTACGTACACTGTATTTTTATTCAGAGTGGGTTTGTTTCAGCACATCATTCGCACGATCATCGTTTTGCCCTTATCACCGGCCACGCACGATGAGGGTGGCCTCCACAAGGATTATCGGAACGATGATCGATTACTATTTTTAGTAAAAAAATTAAAAATGCACTACAGCTGTGACATCGAGGATTTCGTCGAAACTATTGTTATTATGTTTGCCATCTGATAATGTGCAGCAGGAGCTTCAATGTTGATCACTCCAAAACATTCCCAGAAAGTAGAAGAAAACCAAGGGAAACCCATCAAACAGGAAACCTATGCACAAACTGTACCTCCTTTCTGTACCTCCTTTCGGCTTAGGCCAACTCTTATAACAAACCGATTCTGAAAACCGAAAATGGAGGTTTCAGCACCTTCGCAGGCGTGTTTGACCCGGGGAACGGGAGAATCGGGCCCGCTGTTCTCAAATTCCGAGTACGTATCATTTTTGCGAGACGCATCCCATGACGTTTGCCGTTTCTTCAGGATAGGAGTTTGATTTTTTTTCGATACACCGCAGTTTCGTCAAAATCAGTTTCGGGCGCTATTTATCCGAAAAATAGGCCATTTTTCGGATGAATCTGCGATATGTATCCGAAACTCGTTTTGCGATATTTTTTATAAAATTCAAACTGCTATCCTGAAGAAACGGCAAACGTTGTTGGATGCGCCTCGCAAAAAGGCTAGTCGGAATTTGAGAAGAGTGGGCCCGATCCTCCCGTTCCCCGGGTCAAACGTGCCTGCGAAGGTGCTGAAACCTCCATTTTCGGTTTTCAGAATCAGTTTATTGTAAGAGTTGGCCTTAGAGCAGAATATGTATCGCAGCACAAGACAGGGTGCTTTACTTGCTTTTGATAGCGATTATCGTGTCCGCACTATTACACAAAAACTCCCAAAAGTAAGGTACAGGGGTTATTAACTTCAACTGCGCTTTTGGCGCGCAGGGGGGGAGAGGAAGACTGCGTCAGCTCCCGCGCTCCTGCAGGGGTGGCACGATAACCGCTGCGATAACCCCTTAAGAACTGCACACACGTTTTTGGGGACAAAGTACCTGGAATTGATGTGGGAAACGTTTTGCGTTTTGCGGTAAAAGGGGAAATGCCTCTATTTATGGGAGTTCCGGTCTAACAGCGTTAGTGACACCAACCTTGAGCAACCTTGAGCATAGGGTACTATCGACGGTAAGGTTTCGCGTAGCGCTCGCCGCTGAGCACGATTTATTATTGCAGATTTCTTAGCGTCCTCCATAAAGCGAGGCTAACGTTCTTATTACGTGGTATTATACACATGTATCATATACCACAGCATTAAGTGTGTATTACAAGGCGCTTCGCTCAGGAAGGAAAAATAGAACAAATTATGTGAAGCGGACAGAGGTACATGATTGATTGTAGGTGCAAACTGGCGACTTGACAATGCCAAGAGCCCCGCCGCCATGCTCCAGGAAAACAACCCGGACGCCACATGCATGAGTATACCGTATGTTGTACCTGGTATCTTGCTGCAGTACTTGCCATGTATATGTCTCAAGGTTTGTGACTAGAGCTTTTTTGGTCCCTCTAGGAGGACGAATCCGTATGGACACTGGGTGTGCTGGATGTCGATGGGTGGAAAAAGCAGTTTTTTAATTAAAAAACACACACGCAGCAGTCAGTGTGGGTGAGTGTCAGCAAAGAGACTGCTGTTTTTGGACACGTCAGTAACACCTTATTAAGATATTCCAATCTTACAATTGTATATTACGTCTAGACGGCGGTCCGTCACAGGGCTGAGTCTCAACGATACTTGGAAAAAATCAAAATTAGTTATTGGTTGTTGGTGGCTTATAACGAAATATTCAAAAGGCAACAACGACATAGCGGAGAAAGAAACATAAAAAATACTTGTACATGATGGTCTTCGGCAACACTTTTGCTCTTGTCTGCTTGCTTGTTTCTGTTGTCGCACTCTGGTCGACACGAACGTACTGCTGTACGAACTTTGCTGCTCTGTGCAGGGCCGATTTCATGCTGTTCTGATGTGCTTGCGGTACGTAGATTAGGTACTACTGCTGTGGCTATCGGAGCTTGGTTTGTGCCTTCCAGGTGCGTGCGCGAAAGAAGCAGGTTTCAAAACAAAAAAACAGAAAAAAGCAAAAAAGCAAAAAGAGGGAAACAAAAATCAGTCCCAGGATCGTTCCTGAAAAAATAATTTTCCCGTCGGCAATTAAGAGCTGAAGATGGCTGAGAGGTGGGAGAATATGCCGAGGGCAACCTTCGACACAGCCAAGGTTTCAGTAAGTAAGTCTATAATAGTGCTGCTGCACGCTCTTCCTAGACGGTTGAAAAGGCTACCTTTCTCGCTTTTTCGGTCTCTTGTGTCTGGATCCCGAAAGAGTTACTGTAATACGAGCGTTTTTTGTTTTAGGCTTGGGGGTTAATGTGGGTTAACACCATTAGTCTAACCCCTACTGCTATGAGACTTGAAACGGAAAAAATGTCCAAATTTAATAAACATAATTAATTTTGTCTCCGCTTTTTTTAAATACCTTAATCACTTGATTACAAGGACCTGCTTCGCTCTCAGCGCTCCCACTTGGAACACGCCTGCCTAACTCCTCTTCTCGGAGAACCCTTCCCGGCTTTATTCGCGTTCTTTGCTGTTTTCCCGTTCTTCGTGTTATTTTTTTTCGTTTCTCTTCGTTTTCCCTTCCTTTCGCCGTTATTTTGCGTCTTTCTCGATTTTCTCGCTCAGCTTCGACTCTTTTTCGGTTCTGATTCGTGTTTCGAGAAATCGTTTTTCGATTTTTTTTCCGATACCAATATATTTTTTCCGATATGTGTCCGATATTTTTTCCGATATATATTTTTCCGATATTTTCTGTATTGTGGGCGTTTTTATCAGGTTTCTGTGTTATACGAGTACAAAAAGTTCGTACGTACGAATACGCACGGTTATTTTGTCCGTATCATGATACATTCTTAGACGACACGTTTATTTTGCACCTACACCTGCTTCTTCTGCTCAAATCACAATAAAAACACACCCACCCATACTCGTAGCTACTACATCCACCACAAGGACAGAACAGCACAGCACAGCGCACTCAGCCCTCAAGGCAACAAAGAACACGTAGTACTAAGTAGATGCTGCGCGACAACGCAAGTAATTCAAGTACGAGTAGTCAGAGTTGGCGAGATCAGCATGTTTGTTTGTGTCGTCGAACATT
>JAYJMJ010000488.1:4043739-4056875 GCA_036873875.1 Laminaria ephemera | reverse complement strand
CAACGTCGCTGAGCTGGCTCTTTTTTTCAAGGGGTTGCGTTCCGCCTCGCTGAGCCGAGTAGGTGCATGGAAAACCCTACATTTTTTGTTGTTTTTATATTGCCGGCTCCCCTCTCACTTTTTTGTTTTCGTTCCGCTCTCCCGCCCGCTGTACAACATCATCAGTCCAATTGTTTTTACCCTTTCTGCTGCCTGCTACGACGCGGCAGCAGCAGCAGCTACAGCAGCAGCACGCCTTCGTGACAGCCACGGACGGTGCTTCTGTGTGTGTATGTGTGTGCGCTTCTGTATGTGTGGGTGGATTGTGTCTTGTCATAGGCACACGAAGCGATCGAGAAGAGCAGTGGACTTTTTTTTTGCAAAATCAGCCGCTCAGCCTTGCAGCCACAAAATCAGTGTACAGCAGGACAGCAGCAGCGGTACAACGACAGCCGTGCTCCAAGCTCTCGCCTTTGTGCCAGTAGTCCCACTGTATGTGTGTGTGGCTGGTGCACAGCAGCAGGAGATCGAACCACGACAACATTAATACGCCCAATGCAACAGTCAAACACACATCGTCGGACCTCATACCAGGTATACGAAGCATACAGCAGCAGCAAAAAAAGCAGTACTGTACGAAGCTCATACCGGTACATGTCATTGGAACGCCTGTGTTCCCTCTTTTGCACTTGCGACGCCCCCGGGATATCGAGTCATCCCCATCGGGGAACCTTGTACTGTATACATTCGTCACTACGCATAGGTTGGGCGCAGCAACGGCAGCGTGTAGAAAAACCTTGTTCTCCGTTGCCGCAAGACGAACCCCGTACACAATATGTTAGAGTTTTATGCCTTCTACAGCAGAATAGCTCTCTAAGTCATTGCTAGGCAACACAGTCGTCGTCCATACCTAGTAGGCCACGTCAGCACAAGGTGCTAAGGCGGTACAAGGGTAAAATATTAAAGAGGATCCTCGAGAGGTCCACCCGTCAAAGGTACATATTAATTACATAGTCAATAAGTGTTTTTTTTTTATCTCACTTTTACTTTCCAGCTGCTGGACAAGCCGTGGTCACAGGTGTCGTCCCTTCTCCCCCCCGGTATGTGCCTTCATTTTTATCGCGCGTAGGGTTTAGCATTCCTAACGCTCGTCGATTCTCATCGAATTTTGCTAACTCACGCTCTCGCGCTTTCCGCAAGTCAATTTTTTAGCACTTAGAAAAAGTCCCTGCGAGTACGAGTATGCACTCGGGGGAGCTCGAACCAGCAAAATCGACCTTAGTGGTTACGAGGTTAACCCACTAGACCATCGGGGACACAGAGTACTGACTAAGTTGTCGTACATGGGTTAGATGTTGATTGCATTGAATATGGAAGAGGGCACAACTTTAGCATGACATTCCACCAAGTAACGTGTTGACTGAGGCAACGTGCGTAGGATTGACCTGGTTGTCGCATGTGGTAGATATTACCGTACGAGGTAGATATTACTGTAAGAAGTAGGAGGAGCAGAACAGGGGTGCTTGCCCACCCCCGTGTTCTTACTCTCCATTCACACCAGCATCTAAGCTCTTCGGAGCTCATAGTGATGAACCTTTTCTTGCCCAGAGAGCGGCAGTTTCAACATAAGCTACCAACGTCTCATCCGGTGGAGCTATTATTGCTCTACTAAGATCGGAATAACATCCGATAGGCACTCGCCTCATTATCACATCATCGGAGGGCACAGGACCACCGATCTTCAACAAAATATCTACCAGGTACCTGTGGTAGCGATCTCAACACCTTCTTCGTTTCCCTTCTATTTTCGTACAATACAAACGGGTGGTAAAATTGAGTCTCAAGCTCTTGCTCTGTCTGTCACTAAGCCCCCCACACTTCTTGCTCCGCCAAGTGCGTATTCTTCGAACGCCCCAATTGGGTTTCATATGATGGGTGGCACAGCTCCATGAGCTGTAGCTGGAGATAGTGGAAAGGAAATGGAACAAGTTTGTAGTTATCTGTCATCATGTGGCGTGTTGTGCCGATCATCGTGATCCTGCGACACAGCCCCCAACCCTCTCACGAGCTCCCCCCGTGCAAAGAGCACAATCGCGTAACGTTGTCGAAATAATGCTTTTCTTTCTTCGCGCAGGCCGCGCCGTGCTATCCGTCACAAAGGCCGTCTTCTTCAGCGAGCACCAGGTGAAACCTGAATATTGTGGTAGATAGTACAAGTATTCTACCTGTGGTACCCAATCTACTTTTAGCCCGTCAAGGCCTCTTTAAACGTAACTTACTAGTTTCATTATGGGGAGTTCCTTGACGGCTGTCCGTCCAGGGGGTAATAGTGCCGTCAACCGACATCTTGGCAGGTGCCAGATTTGTGATCGTAGGCAGTTCGTCGTACAACAGTATCTCCTGTACGACTGGGCAGTGCGTTTGATGACGCCGTGCTGCCCCCACTCGTGGCCCAAAATGATTTCCAAATCAAAGGCACTTAAAAGTCCACTTGTTGTAGGTTTAAATTAGAGCAGTGTTCTTGTACAATCGCCATGTTTTTCGCCAGCCGACTCACTGACTAATCATAGTATTGTTAGTGTGTTTGTATTATTTGTTGTGAGTGATTCGGACAAAGTAAACAAACCACCAACCAATGGAAGCTTTGGTCGAAAAATCGTCATCGGATGGTCATTTACCTGCTTCGCTGGTAATGAAACATAGTAAATAGGACAACAATATCACCTGTCAAACGTGCACTTTTTGTAGTCTCCTGCGGTATCTTTAGACTTACCGTTGTAACAATAAAATCTTGTTCCTACAATAGAGAGCGCACGTTGATCGAGAGGAAGCATTGACAGCAGCCGGACGCTGGAGCATGGGATGGCGGAAAAAAAGGGCGATGAAACGATTCTGAAACAATCATAACTACTAAGAATTGTACTACATACCCTGGTACCTGGTACAGCAGTAGTAGTATCAAAATATGCAACGGTAGGGTATCGTCGGTGCCTCATGTGTTGAACACCGTCTATGTGACGCGCGTAGACTGCAGTCTACTACTGTGTTGTTGCGTTGTAAAAATTACGGGTGGAGAATGACCCCCCCCCCCCCCCTGTACCTCCGCTAGGCGTGTTTACGATGTGACCCAGCTCGGACAAAATGAAATATTTTTTACTCTAAACCCTAACCCGAACCCTAACTCCGCTCGCCCGTTCTCGGAATGAAGCTGTAATTATTTATGGTACGGTTTGCGAGTTGGCTAGACTTCACGGCTAGTTAATAGTTGGGTGGCGAGGTAAAAAACAAGTACTGTAACTGACCTACCTGGTAATCTACTTCATGAAGTACAGTAATACACACCGCACGTCAAGCCATAAACGCGCCAGTCAAATGCGAAGACGCAGCACTCCGCAAATTACCGCACGCAACTAACTGTAGTACCGAGGCAACCAATACCTAATCAGCAACTTGAAGTCAGCCTACTCACAGCCCTATGAAGTATGGGGATTTTGTTTTTACGCTATCAACGATTTTGTCGAAGCCGGGCCAAGTCGGACTTGCACTACAATGGGGGGCTCCCAATAGTGCCGGTATGTGCCAGCCCAATATACCGGCACTATTCAGGGCATCGGCACTATTGCGAATAGGCGTACTATAGAGAGTTGCTGCAGAGAGTTACGTTCGTGCCACGCGATTCCACCGGCACTATAGAGAGCAGTGGCACTATTCAACCGCACTATTGGGAGCAGTGGCACTATTCTACCGGCACTATTGGGAGCCCCCCACTGTACTGACCCCCGCCGCGGCTACCTTGATTGTCGTCAGGTTCTCCAAAGAGACCTGTCTGTCGCAGTTCTGCGAGTATTCCGGCGCTTCAAGGCCAACAGGAAACTACTCCGTCGTATCTCACAGCCGCAGCAACAGTGCTCAGGAGTTCCGCGCAATGGTGCGCATGCCTCTGAAACGGGACGCGGGGGGCAGGAGGAGGAGGAGGAGGCTCAGATGGCGGATATCCCTGGTGGGCCAACACCTATCCTAAGAATATGGTGATTACCGGACCCGAACTAGATATGCTCAAGCCTGATAAGTAAGGCTGTGGGTTGGCTGACTATATGTCGCCGACTAGTTTCATGTTGACTAGGTAATACAGTTAGTTGCGTGCGGTAGTTCGCTGAGTTCTGGTCTTTGCATCTAAGTGGCGCGTTTGTGGCTCGAAGTGTGGTGTTTGTACGAAATAAGCTGTTAGTTAACGTTTACTCGGCCACCGAATTACTGTAGTATGATAACTAGCCGTGAAGTCCAGCGAACTCTCAGCCCTACGGATAGGAGTTTTCCGGGTGGGTTCGAAGGCAGAGTTAGGGAGGGTAGGAGTTTTCGATAGTGTTCGATCCCGCGCTGCCCAACCAAGCACCGTCGGTATTTCGCGGTCGGTCGGTCACACAGCGCAGCGCGAGAGAAATCGAGACTCGGAGTTCGAAAAAGACAGGAACAGCACACGCGTGTGATTTTCGCAGTAAGAATTTAACGAGTAATACGATTGTTGCGACAAACGGCGTCAGACGTAGCATTTGGTCTGCTGGAAATCAAATTTTAAGCAATTATTTATTACCCCTTTTATTTAGTATTTTCTTGCTTTTCTTTTCTTTCTTCCACTTTCTTTTGTTATTTTTTAGTCTCTTTCCTTTATCATATTACCTATTTTCTATCACGCCAGCAGTTTTGGTCTTTCTTGTACTGAAGGTCTCCGAATACGATAGCAACGTGTACCTGACTCTCGACCCTGAAGATTAAGAATTAAGAATCCACCCGCTGGACCGATATTAGGGTGTGTGCGGGATATCAAATATGGTTGGGTAGGAGTTGGTTAGGAAAACATACAATAATAGTATTGAAACCGTGGAACGTCATAACCCAAGGCCAATCCAACCCACGAAAAAATAGCAAAAATGGGCCAAAATGGCACTTCTAACCGGTTTTTTCATATGCAACTCCTACCCAACCAAATTTGGTATCCCGCAAACGCCGTATTCACCCTGACTATTGATACAGCAATCCGCCCGCTGCACCTATAATTGGCAGTGACGCGCTGGCGGGCGGCGGCGTCCGGGCGATCCGGTACGCTCTGGAGGCAGGAGGCCCCGTTGAGGTGGTGGCCAACGACCAGTCCCTGGACGCCTGCCAAGGTGAGAGCTTTCCGTTTCGTGTATCCCTTTTGGGATTCGGAGGGAAACAACGACGACTAAAAATGGCGATACGGGATCAGGTAAGAATGGGAACAGCTTGACGAAGATGCCGAACTGCAACCGCCACAGTAACAGCAGCACCCACCCCGAGCCCCAGCGCTACCACCTGGCCGACCATACGAAACAGCGGATGCTGCTAAGTTGGAGGATGGCGTTTTTCATGTCGGAGTCCAATGCAAGCAGTTGCAGAACGCGCACGCGCGTAGCATGAACTATCGTACCATATGCCGCACGCTCACCGTATTAAACGACCGCTCTTCTCACTTGTTTTATCGCAAAACCTGGGCTCCAAAACGGTTAACTTTCTGTTTGTTGCGCCGTTTTATCTTGCAAGCAACGACTTTGGTGTGCCACCGTATCTATGTACCGTGACCATGACACCCAAGCGTTAATGAACGGTGAACAGCAAAAGCGGTACGGAGAGCAGCGGCGACAACATGAAAACCCAAAACTTGTGCCCATACGTAGCTTTATGCACGAGGCGCTTCACTGGTATGTGTCCTCATGCTCTTCAATGCTGCAGTTATCAACGCCGTCCACCATCGTTCGCCCCCCTCGGCACTAAATTCGCACGACCCATCCAACGTCAGTAGTCCTCGTTTTGGTACGCTCCGTTAATGACAAGCTACCGTTACCATGCTCATCGCGCGCTTCCGCTGCCATTGACACGATCGTATCGTTTCCTTGGCCTCACCCGTGGGCGCTGTACGTACCAGCTATATGCCGGAACGCCAGGCTAAGCGGCATCGATGCGGCACAGGAGACAGCGACAGTATCCTTGGCCGCGGACAGCAACAACAACAACAACAACGACAACAACGGCGGCGACGTCGAGGTGTCACCTTCATCGACAGGAGCGCACTTCGTCAGCGCGGCGTGTTCTCTTTCGGGGGCCGCGGTGGGGACGGCTGAGCAGCAACCTGAGAGATTTGCAGATAATCGACGGTCACCAGCAGCAGCAGCAGCAGCAGCAGCAGCAGCTACAACGACACCAGCAGCGCCAGCAGTACTAGCAGCAGCAGCACCACCAACAACACCAGCACCACCAGTACCAACACCACCAACCCCAACACCAGCAGCACCGGCAGTAGCAGCGGTACCAGCACCAGCAGCAGGAGCACCAACCCCAGAGCCACCAGCACCACCACCAGTGGCAGAAGCACCAGCACCGGAATCACCACTAGCAGCAGCAGCACCAGCAACAGAAGCCACCACGGTTAGACACCCCGCGCAGTCCATAGAAGTGGAACACACCGCCTTCGCGGTGAAACCATCGCCATCATCCCGGCCAATGCAACCCCCGCCGCCCAAACAATATTTCACGGTCCGCATGGGGGACGCCAATACTCTCTTGCTGTCCGGAGCCAACTCCAGCGCCAGCACCAGTACTTCAGAGGTGGAGGTGGAGGCGGTATCAAGTGAGGGGGGCGGGGATGCTGTCAGCGGCTGGGATTTTATCGACGTAGACCCGTTCGGTAGCTGTTTGCCATTCTTGCAAGCGGCGGTTGCCGGCGTGAAGGACGGTGGGGTGGTAGCGATAGCGGCGACAGACCTGGCGGTGCTGTGCGGCAAGAAGGGCCACCAGGTAAGCGTTCCCGCTCCTGTACCGTATTTGGTGTTTGGGTAAGATACGGCCCTACTCTAAGATACCACCCACCCCCTCACGGCGCTTAGCGCTTGGTGCACGCGATGTTTGCCTGGTCGATGAAAACCCGACGTGCTCCGTCCCGGCATTGTAGGGATGCGAGGGTCTATGGTCATATGACTACAGCTATGCATGGAATGAGTAGACCCCACCCCCCCCCCGCCCCCGCCCCTCGCTTTGCCAACGCATCTCGCTTGACCGCCCCGCCCCCGTGACCCATCCAGGCCCTAGAACGGCTTTGTGAACCCGGAGTCTCCGAGATCGTTCTCCCCGACTGCAGCCGCATTGAGCCGGACCAGATGCTTGCCTCTTTGCTGCAGTGCCGTGGCACTCTCAGGGTCTTGAGGTTGGGCACTTGCGGGCGGTGCATAGGGGACGCTACGGTAAAGGCCCTGGTGGATTCAAAAGGAGTTTCACGATTGGAGATGGCGGCGCTGGCAGGTGAGCACAGTGGTCTTTGGAGATAGTGTTGGAAGGTGTTGGCGGTGCCGTCTGGGTGTTTGGCGGCTGTTATGCGTATTTTTGTGCTGTTGTTTTACTGCGATGTTTGTTGTTTTTTTGTTTTTTGTCGAGTTTTTTTGCTGGTGCCTTTCTTGTTTTTGGGTGTCTTTTTTGTCGTTGTTGCGTTGTTAGTGGTGCAGTCGAAAGGAGTTCCACGACTGGAGACGGCGTTGGCAGGTCGGTCAGGGGTTGGAGTTCGTTGGAGGTGGTGTGTTTGGCGGTTGTGTTGAGAGGGTGTCGGACGTTCTGTGTGGGCGTTTCGCGGCCGCCGTGCTGTGCGTTGTTTTTTTATTGTGTGTCGTGTGTTGTTTGTTGTTTTTGCTGATTTTTTTATTCTTGTTTGTTTTGCATGTTGTGCTTGTTGTTTGCTATGGGTTTTATGTTTGTTCGTTGGTTTTCGTCGTAGGTGTTTGCCTTTTTTAATTCGTTTGATTTTTGTTTGTTCGTGAGATTTTTTGTCAGCTTTGGTGGTTTTGTTGGTTGGCTAGCTTAGTCGGTTGATTGTTCTTTCGTTAGCCTATTTTGATGGATTCACCCTTGAGGTGCTCGGATGCTTGGTTTTCATTTGCCGTAGCACTGTTGCCCATTTCTCGGTTGCTTTGTTGTTTCGCAGCTTGGCTGCTTGTTGGACCCCTGTTTGGCTTCATGGCTGTTTTTTGTTTTTCGTTCGGCTGGTTCCTTGGTTGCTTGAACGCCTGCTCTTTCCCTCCCCGTCTAGCGACATGCCGCTGCTGTTCCACCCACCCCGCTGACGAGCGGTGCTGCTGGCGTCAACGCTGTCACCATACCCACGTGTGTAACGTCGTGCCTCCGTATGTCCCCTACCGCCTGCACCCCTGCGGTGACCTAGCTCTGTCGTATCGAAGGCGTAGCATGGTTCCACCAAAAATCGTGAACCACGTATTGACAGCTTCGGCCACCAGCCACAGCTACGGCGTCGGAGAGTTGGTCGTGTCTCCGACAGGACCAAGAGTCTATTAAGATTTGTTTTACTGCAAAACGCAGTCCTCACTAATCCCGAGTAGTGTGTTTCCACAAACATGGTACAGCTCTAAAAGGGTTGGTAGAGCTTCACACCGAACGACCGCAAAGAAGTCACGCCTCTGCAAGACTGGACCCTGGAAACCCAGCCCATTGCGCTACCCGACCGACCCCAAACAATTTCCGCCTCTTCGAGACTGAACCGTAGAAACCCAGTAGAATACGCGACCCGAACAACCCCCAATCAACCCACCCCTCTGCCAGACAGGACCCTGTAAACCCAGGAAATGACGGCTGTCGCTCTTGCCGCCCCCCCGCCCCCCTCCTCCCCCCCCCTCCTCCTTCCCACCGTCGTTGCCTGCAACCGATTCCCACCGACGATTGATTCATTGATTCATTGATTGATCGATTGACTTGAAGGTACGTATCAGCTGACGGATGCAGGCGTGTTGGGGCTGCTGTCTTGCTGCCCGAAGCTTACGGGTCTCGAGTTACCTGCAAACTCGCGCATCTCGCGAAAGTCTCTGGACAGAATGGTTGACAAGGAGCGGCCGGTCGGTAGCGCGCTGACGTCGCTGTCGCTGGTGAGAGAAGTTTCTCGCTGGTGTTCTTCGTAGAATCACGACGATGTGGGTATTTGTTGTTGGTGTGCGTTACACAGCTCGGTTTCTGGCGTTTGTGTTTTGCTCCTTTTTTTTTTTGTTTGTTTTGTTCTGCGGTCTGCCGACGATGTGGTCGAGTTTGTTTTGCTGGTTTAGGCGATCTATCGACAAGGTTTTGGAGGAAGGAAGAATGCGTGGGGTTTCCGGACGAAATTTGCGTGTTGGGCTACTTGGCTGAAGATGTCTGGCGACGGGTTTGTATTTATATTCAGCAAGGACGTGCAGAAAACCCCGATCCTGTGGGAGCGGGTGGGGGCGATTAGGATCCGATCTCTTGTAGTGTACATTAGTCACTTGCTCGAGCTGCTTGCGTTACCCACCCGCCGCCTTTGTTGTCGTTATCTCCCTCATCCCTTAACTTGTCCTCACCTCTCTCGCTCTCTCGCTCTCTCCCTCATGACCTTACATATCTTTGTCTCTCTATGTGGTTGTCTGGCCTTCTTGGAGAAAAGGCGGACTGCATCCACTTGGGCCCTAATGAGCTGGAGGCCTTGAAGGGGATGTCGTGCTTGGAGAGGCTGTCCTTGACCGGCCTCGCCAAGCTCACCGACGCTACGTTGCGGGGGGTGAGTGGTCTCATTTTTCGTAGAGGCCAGCGGTCATGTATCTGTGACTAGTTATTATCCTATCACCGCGGTTGGTGTGAGCAGCCTCACCAAGCTCACCGACAAGACGTTAGGGGGGGGGTGGGTCGTCTCAGCAGAGACCAGGGGTCGGGTATTTTTTGCACCAGGTATGTGAGTAATTATTTTGTAACGGCTGTAAAGGAGACATTTTGGCTTGGGCATTTGCGATGTGGCGGGGGGTGGGTCGTGGGTCGTCGTCAGAGACCAGCAGTCGAATAATGTATTTGTGATGAGAAGGCGTATTTCTATGGCTTGTTAGGTTTATTGTCCAGTGACGGCTGTTGGTGCCTCAATTGGGACTTTCGACATTGTGTGGTCGCGTCATGGCGGGGGGGGGTATCGTCGTTAGAGGCCAGGGGTCAGGTATTTTGTGATGAGGCATGGTTCTATGTATATTGTATGATTTGTCATTACGCATTATTCTATCATTTGTTTGAGGCATTATTCTATGACTAAAATTGGTACGTGCATTGGGACATTATGTTTTGTGTTGTCCCGACATGGCGGGGGGTGAGTCGTGGTTGGAGACCAGGCGTCAGGTATTTTCGATGAGGCATAGCTCTATGACTTGTGATGAGACATTCTTCTATTATAGCAGTTGGTGCGTGGATCGGAAGGGTGTGTGTTGTGCGGTCGCGACGTGGAAGGGGGTGAGTCGTCCTCAGAGATCAGGGGTCAGGTATTTGGGATGAGTCGTTAGCCTTGGTGCGTGAATCGGTACAATGATGTACTCTTTTTTGCTAATTTTATTTTTGTTGATCGTGACACGTGCTGGTGTGCGTTTCTTGTTTTTTGTTTCTCTTCTCATATATCGTGTGTGGTTTACGATTTGCGATTCGATTCGTGAGTAGTGGTCCCCATATTCCCATGGATACCCCTTGGGATCCATGTTTAGTGAAATAGAAACGACGAGGACGATCTTTGTCAAGGGTCTAGGAAGAGCGTGCAGCAGTACAAGTATCATCATGCTGCGCGCGTTCCGTACACCCTCTGCCGCATGCTACGGTATAGGTGCACCATTTTATTTCTAATTCTCCTCACTTGAGGAAGCTTTTGACCCCTCCCAGAAACTATTTTGGGAAAAAAATGAAACAGCCACCCGATGAACAACCCCACGCCCTATAGGTATACAACGAAAATCATGAAAAAAAAAAAAAACGAAATTCCGACGATTTTGGGTTAAGGAGCCCCGTCATTCAGAAACCGTTTCGGACAAAAAGTGCTCGTACAAGTATCATCATGCTGCCTGCGCGCGTTCCGTACATGCTGCGGTAGAGGTGCACCATTTTTTTTCTGAGGCTCCTTCACTTGAGGAAGCTTTTGACCTCTCCCAAAAACTGATATTGGGAAAAAAATAAACCAGCCACCCGATGAACAACCCCACGCCCTAGGTATACAACGAAAATCATGCAAAAAAGAAAAATAACGAAATTCCGATGATTTGGGGTTAAGGAGCCCCGTCATTCAGAAACCGTTTTGGACAAAAAATGCTCGTACATACAAGTATCATCATGCTGCCTGCGCGCGTTCCGTACATGCTACGGTAGAGGTGCAGCTTTTTCTTTTTTTCTGAGGCTCCTCACTTGAGGAAGCTTTTGACCTCTCCCAAAAACTGATTTCGGGGAAAAAATAAAAACAGCCACCCGATGAACAACCCCACGCCCTATATAGGTAGGTATACAACGAAAATCATGCAAAAAAAAGAAGAAGGAAATTCCGACGATTTTGGGTTAAGGAGCCCCATCATTCAGAAACCGTTTCGGACAAAAGTGCTCGTACAAGTATCGTCATGCTACGGTAGAGGTGCACCATTTTATTTCTGAGGCTCCTCACTTGAGGAAGCTTTTGACCTCTCCCAAAAACTGGTTTTGGGGAAAAAATTAAACAGCCACCCGATGAACGACCCGACGCCCTATAGGTGTACAACGAAAATCATGCAAAAAAAACAAACAAACGAAATTCCGACGATTTTGGGTTAAGGAGCCCCGTCATTCAGAAACCGTTTCGGACAGAAAGTGCTACCTCTATCATAGCGCGTGTTCTCTGCGTTGCACTTTGGACGCATCCCTTGTCCCAGAAGCTCTTGCTCCTTCGGGTCCTTTGTGTGGCCGCTTTGTAATTGTTTCCAGATACTTCTCCTGTCTGAAGATCGAAGGGGATTAATGCTACGCCTGATACGTGCCACATTTTTTCGTGATATTAATAGTGTGATTGCTTATGGACACGCACCTCGCTGTTGACGTATGTTTCAGTGTTTTTTGTCGCTTTGTCCCTCTCAAACTTTCTCAATGCTCGCCCCTTTTGTTTTTTTTTAATTCCAGGCTTTAGAAGCGTGCGGGAAAAAACTTCGGCACCTGGACGTATCAGACTGTGCCAGCCTCACGGATTCCAGTCTGCGTTCGATCGGGGAGCTGTGCGGCGTCCTCGAGTCGCTGAGCCTGGGCATGTGCCCGCTTTTTACCACTGCCGCCATCCGACTGGTGTGTCTTAGTGTCGCCCGTCGTTGCTCAAAGGTTTCCTGCGTTGGACAGATCATATTGCTTTGCAGATCATCTAGATCGTGTTCGTGGGTCTGCAGATACAGATCATTTTACAAGGATCTGCATCACCTGTGTAAGTTTCCACGGGACTGAACTTAACTCTCTTGGGGCCGATGTACAGCGACCTAACAAATGACAAGTGCTGCCTTTTCAATAGTGTGATGGCGCAGTACACGATAGTTCATGCTACGCGTGTGCCTTGCAGCTCCTCGCATTGGAGTCCGACCGAAAAGGCGTCATATCACCCCCTAATCTAGCATGGCCGGCATGTCGCGTCGTGTGGCCTGATCCCGCAATCGTCAATTTTATTGGTCATTTTTTCTCTCGGAATTCCTACAAGGGTTAATTATCCACGTTTTGGGGGGGGGGGGAAATTACTTGAAACTTGGGTTGGAATTTATTTCTGCAGTGCTGAAAGGGATTAAGCATTTGGGCGATCCTGTACATATTTCAGCGGGGTGTTGGTTGACAGGGTGTGATTCATTTCGTCAAGCGCGTGCCCGCCTCTTGCCACTGGTGCCATCCTACGAGTGTGTCATGCGTCACGTGCCCGTTCGTTGCTCAAAGCTGCCAACCTCCTCAGCTGTTGTCAAGGTGATGGGGACACGTGTTTGCACGTGCAGTTTTTGTCGAGTTGGGTTTTTGCAGTCTGGACGTTAAGTTTTCGATTTGTTGTGGATGGACATGCGTGTGCATGTGCCTTTGCGTTTGATGTTTTACAGTATTTTATTAGGTTGGGAATTTCGTGCGCGGCTGATTCCTGTATCACTCAGCATTTTTGGCGCCTGACGTCTTCCCCGATTTTCTTCGTTCTTGCGTTTTGTGGGCCCATCTGCAAGTAAATATTCACGCCTTTTGTTTACTTGCTTCTGAGTTTCAAGCCCTCACTTCGCGAACCATCTCCCTCTTTAAGTCACCCCCCGCCCCCAAACCCCACCCGAACCCCCACCCCAACCCCCAACGTCCCCCCCCCCCCC
>JAYJMJ010000488.1:3970856-3981277 GCA_036873875.1 Laminaria ephemera | reverse complement strand
CAACGTCTGCCTGGTCGGTGAAAACCCTAGGTACTCTGTCCACGCATTGTAGGGATGCGAGGGTCTATGGCCATGCATGATAATGATTTCACCCCACCCCTTCCCTCCCCTCGGCCTACCTTTTCTATTGCCGCCAAAGACGTGCTCGTGTGGAAGCAGCTACTTCGATCCAATGTCACCACAGGGGCGTTTTGGGCCGACGCCGAGCAACCGAAGAACGATGGCGACAACTCCAGGCGAGCAAAGTCACGCGCCGTTGGTAGGGATCCGGACTATGGCAGGGGGGGTAACCCCTTTTTCACTACCGGGCTTAGGCCACGAGCGCGAGCGGCCCTACACCTCACTGAAAACCGCGAGCGTAAAAAATAAATCCCATTGTGGTGTACCAGGTAGTCTATATCGCGAAACAAAAAAACACAAAAGCTTACGAATAGGAAACAAACAGGGTATGCAGTCGAGCGAGAGGCCCTAAGCGACTAAAACATTCTCTAAACGTGTCCGGTTCGCGCTTGGTGCGCGCGATGTCGGCCTGGTCGGTGAAAACCCGACGTACTCCGTCCCGGCATTGTAGGGATGCGAGGGTCAATGCGCATATGACTACGGCCATGCATGAAATGAGTACACCCCCCCCTACGGGAGCCTTGGTCTAGGCCTGCCAGTTGGTCTAGGGCTGGTCTAGGGTGACGAAGTAAGACGTGTATTACGATACAGGTAGCATTTTTTGTCGTTTTTGTTTCTGAATAACGGGGCTCCTTAACCCAAAATCGTCGGGGTGTCATTTCTTGTTTTGCAATCTGAATTTGTGTATACCTAGGCCATGGGTTTGTTCATCGGGTTGCACTTTTAAGTTTACACAAAATCAGTTTGTGGGTGAAATACAGAGCTCCTCAAGTGAGGAGACACCTTCATCGTAGAATGTGTCGTTAAGCCAACCAACTGACTTTAGCCTTTCTCGTCAAGCGCAGTTGGGTAACCCCGACAAATCGCGCACGGATGTACGTAGCATAACCAAAGGGCAGTACGTACGCTTACTGTTGTCACGTCGCAAGCGTGGGACTCCAACGCCGTTCGTGTAAGTCAAAACAAGTATCCCGAAAGTTGAGCTGATGCAGACGGTAACTAACGACCATAATTATGCCACGGTGACATCGATTACTTGACACCATAGTACGGTTCTTTGATTATGTGCGTGTTTTACACCTACCTGCCCGTTTTTGTCCGCTATTTTGCACGAAATATGGAACTTTTTGGTATTGTACCTGGTATGGGGGGGGGGGTGAAGGTGTTGCCTACTGAGATAACAGGGTAAAATGTCGATCAATTGCCAAGCCCGGGGTAGACTTTGTAACAGGGGGGCACTGTTCCGTTTGCCATGCACGTTTCACCCAGGTGGTGCCCACGTTGTACTCCCTCAAGCTGCTCAAGAAGCGCAGCCGCGAGGTGCAGCGATCGGGAGACTGGGTGGAGTACCTCGACCCTGACACCAGCGCCTTCTGGTACCTTCAAGAGGTAACGTATAGTACCTTCAAGAGGTAAATTATTGTACCTTCAAGAGGTACAGTAATACCTTTAATAGGTGCAGTAGTACCTTCAAGAGGTACAGTAGCACCTTCAAGGGATACGGTAGAACCTTCAAGGGGTACAGAAATACCTTCAAGAGATGGTATCTTTAAGCGATACAGTAGAAGCTTCAAGAAGTACAGTAGTACCTTCAAGAAGTACAGTAGTATCTTCAAAAGGTACTGTAGTACTTTCAAGAGGTGCAGTAGTACCTTCAAGATGGTACCTTCAACAGGTACAGTAATACCTTCCAGAGGTACAGTAGCACCTTCAAGAGGTACAGTAATACCTTCAAGAGGTACAGTAACACCTCAAAGAGACACAGTCGTATCTTCAAGAGGTACAGTAACACCTCAAAGAGGTACAGTATTTCCTTCAAGAGGTATATCTATATCCTTCATGAGGATATACACAACCCGTAACACGCGCGATCGGAGTATCACACACAGCTTGCAAAGATGAGTTTCGACGAAATCCTAGATCTCACAGCTGTTGTGTATTTTTAATTTTTTTATAAAAAGAGGTACGGAGCACTCCAAACCACCACGCTACTCCAAGCCCAACGCGATTTCAAGCCCTACGAGTACCCCACTTTTTTTCGCGATACATAATTTTTTCTCTCAGTTTTGCTATCAATTTTGACGTCAAAGCTGATATCATCAAAGTTGATATCAAATTGACCTCAAATTTGATGTTGAACTTGCTGTCAAATTTGATGTCCATTGTGATATCAAATTTGATCTCCAATTTTGCTGTCAACTTTGCTGTTAACTTTGCTGCCAATTTTGCCATCAATTTCCTGTCAAAAATGGTCAACTCGTTTGCCAAATTTGCTAGCGCTCGTACGCCCGAAAAAACGTGTCGCGACCTGTCAACCAAACACAGCACCTGGAACGCCCCAGCGGCGTTTTCCGACTCTTTTGTATGGCGTTTCTATCAATTTTGCTGTCAATTCTGCTGTCAGTTCTGTAATCGTATTTAAGTTTGCTATTGCTTGTACGCCCGTAAAACTTTTTGTCATCAGTCTACCAAACGCAGCACCTGGAACGCCCCAGCGGCGTTTTCCGACTCCATGACGTGCGTCTGGGATCCCTGGCCCGTTCCGTACTCCAGCCCACTTGACAAGCCCTGCCGAAGGGTCTTCACGTGAGGTTTTCGTCGCTGTGCTTCGCGTCGCGTTGGTTTGGTTTGGTTTGTTTTTTTTGGGGGGGGTTTTCTTTGCTTTACTGCAATATTCTTCGTTTTGCGGTGCCTCGCTTTCCTTTGGATTGGTGTGGTTTGGTATAATTTGGCTTGGTTTGATTTGGTTTCCTTTGTGTTGCTTTGCTTTGCTTTGCTTTGCTTTGTTTCGCCTCGTTTCGTTTTGAATTGTTGCAGTTCGCTTTGCTTTGTTGCGCTTTGAGTTTCTTTGTTTTTTTACTCCCTCCCCCTTACTACCTCCCACTTACCCCCTCACGCCTCCCACCCAGCAACATGGCGGAGTTCCAGTCCCACCGTCTCCACGCGCACCCCTGGCAATGCGCCGCCTGCGGACAAAGGAACTCCAGCGTTTCATTTCCACGGTGCGATCTCTGCGACAATACCGTGGGCCCTGATGGCCAAGACTTGGAAAAGGAAGTCGGGGAGGCCGTTAGGGCTGCGCTTCGGGGAATGAGGTAAGCCGTGGTGCTGGTGCCGGTGTTGGTGTTGGTGGTGTTGGTGTTGGTGGAGGTGGTGCTGGTGTTGGGTTTTGTTATATGTTTTTTTGGACGTGAAGAAGGCAGTTTGGTTTGGTTTGGTTTGGTTTGGTTTGACGTCCGCCGACAATGCCCAACGCAACTTTCAACACGCCCATGTTATGGTATTGTCCTGGAAGCCTGACAAAGGTTAGGATCCAAGATTCAAGATATCGGATGCTGAGATAAAAGGTTTCACATGCCCTTGTGGGCATGTGCGTATAGGGAAACGAGGGGATGATAAGAATTGCCTCGCGCAACAGCGATCTGTTTTCCCTCCGTGACCTGTGGATTTAATACAAAAGAGCTACTAAGGACACACAAGTGAGTGGCATCGTGGGACCTGCTTAGTAGAGAGACTTGCTAGGAGTTACCTGCACCAGGGTACCTAGCCACATCAGACCCACTCACCACTCTTCACCCCCCCCCGCACCTCCTCAAACAATCGCAAAACACTTATCCGGTGCGCCTAACCAATCTATCCGTGTTGATTGACGGCATAGCCAATTTGTTGTTATTGTTATTACCGAGGACCACAGTAATCAAGACCCACGATATACACAAAAACCTTTAGATTCCAACGTTTTTACTAACCATGTTTGGTCCTCATTGCTACGTTCCCCCGTAGTACTACGGAGGACCACAGTTATCAGGACCCACGATATACACAAAATATCTATATATTCCACGGGTTTTACTGACCATATTTGGTCCTGATTACTATGGTCCCCCCTAGTAGTATGTGTCTTGTCACCCGACAACGACGGTGCAGCAAGAGCTTCAACGCCGATCACTCACAAGCATCCAAAGAAAAAAAAAAAGGAAAACCACAAAGGACACAAAAAAATAAAATACAAAACACGAATACAAAGGAAAACCTATACCAGATATACGCATGGACACATAGGGTAACAGCGCACCTTTTTTTTTTTCCGGGGCTCCTCACTTGAGGGAGCGCTAGATGCCCCACCCCAAAAAAACTTATTTCGAGCAAACTGAAAGTGCAACCCGATGACCAAAATCCATGGCCTAGGTTGTAAAAATCATTCCTATTGCAAAGCAAGAAAAAAATGACATTCCGACGGTTTTGGGTTAAGGAGCCCCGTCATTCAGAAAACGTTTCTGCCAAAAACTTTTACCTCTATCATAGCAGGCGTCCACGTACGAAGGAGTCTACCTCTGTTGTCTGTTACCTATGTCCGGCTCAACTCCTTCAGAGCTTCGCGAATAGTTTTGGGGACAAACGGCTTGGACTTAATGTGGATTTTTGTTTTTGCAGCACTGGTGAAAGGGTTGTCATCCAATGCATCCGTGTTGACTTCGTAACGACCGAACCAGTCAACCCGTGTTCGTCGACAGCCTAAAAGGTAACCATATTTTGTGTCCGTGTTCATTGACGGTCCAACCAAAAAACTGTACCTGGGGTATTTTTTTTTTTTGTTATTATTACGTTTGCCGTCCTCTGATGTGCAGCATTATCAATAGCTTCAACGTCGAACACTCATAAACATTCCCAGAAAGTAGAAGAAAAACCAAGGGAAACCCATAAAAACAAGACGCCTACCGGTATGCACTAACTTATGTCCGTGTTCATTAACGGTGGCGGCGACTTCGACGGTTGACCAGAAATCCGCGGCTGAAGCCAATAACGGGCGACGGAAATACCAATACCGACGGAACACCCGAATACGACGAATACGACGACGAGGAGGATGATTCGACGGCCGGAGAGCTGGTTACGACCGCGGAACGAGCAGCTGACAGTCGTGTCAGAGAAGGCGGCGGTGGTGATGGTGGAAGCGGGCTTCTGCAGGTGATGGGTGGCTTCCCCGTCGTCTCGTGCGCAGAGATTTTTCTCCATACTGTATTAAACTAAACTATAAGCTCGTGTGGGCTGGTCGGTGTTACTTGCCGGGTTACTTGCGCGGTGGCTGAAAAACAAAACTTTAGATTTCAAGAGCTTTTTACCTTTTCCAACTTGCGACGCCCCCGGGAATTCAAGCCAACCACATGCCGAAGGGGAAACTTGTACGAAGTATATATATATATGTACAAGCGGGCACGAGTTTCGCGCATTTAAGATTAATAAAAAATGTATCCTGAATATGAGCCCTGGTATTATTGGTACCCTGCAAACGTGTCCCTCGTGGCCCTTCGTTAGTGCGGTGCCTGGCCAGATGGTAATACCCGCACTAAAGTGGGGTCTCAAAGCATCCCGGAATAGTGCGGTACTCTGTAGGACAAGGTCGTGACAAGCGAGATTCACATCACTAAACCGGGGCCCCGAACCACTGGGCTACCGCACTAACGAGGGACGACGACTGTATAAAAACGGGACGCCTTACCCCCATCGCACGCCCGAGAAGACTCTGTAGGACCAGGTCGGGACAAGCGATTTTCATCGCACTAAACTGGGGACCCGCACTAAGGGGTTCCGCACTAACACGGGATCACGACCGTGCACGAACAGGATGCCTCACCCCCGCCGCACGCTCGAGTAGGGGCTAAGGGGATATTTTCACCGCACTAGACTGGGTCCCCGCATTCAAGGGTACCGCAGTAACTCGGGACCACGACTGTTTACGAACAGGACGCCTTATCCCACCGCGCGCCCAAGGAGACTCTGTAGAACGAGGTCAGGACAAGCGATTTTCACCGCACTAAACTGGGGGCCCGCACTAAGGGGTACCGCACTAACACGGGACCACGACCGCACACGAACAGGATGCCTTACCCTCACCGCACGCTCGAGAAGGGGTTAAGGGACATTTACACCGCACTAAACTGAACCCCCGCACTAAAGGGTCCCGCACTAACGCGGAACCACGACTGTACACGACCAGGATGCCTTACCCCCACCCCACGGTCGAGAAGGGACTAAGAGTGCGGTGGGACCTCCAACGAGGAAGGATGTTGGGGCGGGGGTCATGGGGGGAGCTTGTCAAGGAGGACTCGGGGAGGGAGACGCCTCCGTAGGGGTAAGCGGGAGTGCTCGACACATTTTGTTGCTTTACGAATAATTATCTCAGATATATATATATATTTGTTACCAGTGTTATTTTTGTGTGTGCAATCCGGCAAAGTGCAGCTTGAGAGTCAACAACAAAAACGGATGTGTACGCTGCGCGGTCTACGTAGTCAATGCGCACCGGATATAACACCGCTAAAATCTGCTAGAGATACACCATATCCACTAAGCTATTTATAGCAGCCAGCGCTGACTACTGTTGATAGCTCAGTAGTAGTAGCGTATCTCTACCAACAGGTTATTAGCCTACCAGATATACTAGACCCCCGTCGCACCCTCGCTCGCCCACCGTGTACTGTGCTCACACCACTCCACAACGCACGACGGGAGTGTACAGGTGATGTCAGGGCCTCCCTCGACGAGCTTACGAGTGTGTCACCAGTTCAACCAGGGAAGGTGCACCCTGTCCACCTGTCCCCGCGCTCATCCGGGTGAGCACTGCTGTGGTGTTGTGTTGTCCTCTCAATATTACGGAGGAACGTAGTAATCAGGACCAAAAATGGTTAGTAAAAACGGTGGAATATATAGGTTTTTGTGTATGTCGTGGGTCCTGATTACTAGGGTCCTCTGTAACAGACGCATGCTACGAATGGGGTTGCACTCCGAGTTTCTGAGGGTCCTCATCCGAGGAGGTCCGTCCCGAGCCCTAAACCCGGTTGTGACAAAGCCTGAAAGTGCAACTCGATGAACCACCCCATGGCCCAGGTATGCACATTTATTATACTGTAAATATTCTAACGACACTGGTATTAAGCAGTTCGTGAGTTGACTAGCCCCGTCAGTCGGAAATGTTTTGGCCAAAAGCCAAAAAAAGGTACGGCAGTATATACCTTTAGCGTAGCATTCGTCATTAAACCGTTTTTTTTTTACCCAACGGCATCAGCCCACCCCGTGTCCGTCCTGATTCTCCATCCTAGAGAGATACAAATTTTGCGGTCACACAAAAAATCTACGAAATTCTCCCACACCAATTCTGAGTCATTTTGTCCCCGAAAAGGTGGGTGGAGTTCTGCACGGATATAACCGTTACTATGCTGCTGCTAAATTATCCCACACTAATTTCTGGTAGTTCTTACGCTTATTTTATGCTTATCTTTCTTCTTCTTGTAGGCATCAGGGACGACGCGAGGCTCGAGCGTTTGGAGGCCAGGGGCTCAAGAGACGTCTTCAACGTTTCGGTGAGTGGGCGGGCGGGTGTAACAGCAGTGCCGTACGAGAGGAGGTTAGGTTAACTGGCATGGGTTACCTTTAATAGTATTGGTTGAAGAACACAAAACGACGCAAAATATATCATTACTATTTTTGCCCTCCGACAATGTATACAATGTATAGCGTAGATGCCGTTCCGACATAAATCGAATATCCTTCCGTCAAGCAGTAGTATCTCTCCTATGACTCTCTGCCTACTGTTTCCCAATTTCCCCTCCCCACATCTTTCCATCCTCTACTGTGCAGCATTATTAATACCTTTAACGTCGATCACTCGTAAACATTCCCAGAAGTTAGAACAGGTACAAAAGGAAGGCAGAGTGTGTGCGTATTACGTCGATCAAATTAGAATAGGTAGAAAAGGAACGTAGAGTGTGTGCATAGGTTTCGGAGGTAAAGTGTGTGCATATTACGTCGATCACGTTAGAATATGTACGAAAGGAAGGTAGAGTGTTGTGCATATTACTTCGATCAAATTAGAATAGAGGTACAAAAGGAAGGTAGAGTGTGTGCATAGGTTTCCTCATTTATGGGCTTCCCTTGGGTTTGTCTGATTTATGGGTTTCCCTTGGGTTTGTTCTTCTTTCTGGGGATGCTTGGTTGTGACCGACGTTGAAGCTCATGCTGCACATTTCTTTCTTTTTTTTTTTGCTCATCTTACTTATTATCTTGCAGTTTTTCTTTCTCCTTCTCCCTCCCTAGTCGTAACTCAGATCCGGGGTCACTTAGCAGGCTCTTCTCTCCGCTCCCCACTACGGTCCGCGCCTTAATTTTTATTACGAGACAGAAGAATTCGGCACTTTCTTCCCTCGTCGACTCGCGTCGAATTGTGCTTTTACCCACGCTATGAAGCGCTCTCAGCAGTTGGTGTCTCAGAAATAAAAATCTCCATACGGAGATTCGAACCCCTGACTCCAACCTTACTAGTCTTCGATGGCAACCACCTTCCGCATTCTACGGTAGAGGTACACCCTTTTTTTTTCTGAGGTTCCTCACTTGCGGAGGTTTAATACCTCTCTCCAAAAAACTGATTTGGGGAAACAAGAAAAGTGCTACCCGATGAACAATCCCATGGCCTAAGGTATACAACAAAATTTGTTGCAAAAAAAAAAAATGGTCAAGTTCCGACGATTTTTGGTTTAAGGAGCGCCCCGTCATTCAGAAAACGATTCTGCCGAAAAATGCTACCTCTATCGTAACACGCGTCGATAGAGGTAGCACTTCTTGGCGATATTGTTTTTGTTTCTGAATGACGGGACTCCTTAGCTCAAAATCGTCGGAATCTCGCGTTCTTTTTTTTTGCAATAACTTTCAATGTATAACTGGGTCATCTGATTGTTCATCGGGTAGTACGTTTTTTTTCCCCCCCAAATCAATTTTAGGGGGGAGGATTGAGCTCCTCAAGTGAGGAGCCGCAGAAAAAAAATGGTGCGCCGATACTGTAGCATGCGTCCTACCTCTGCCGTAACACGCGTCACTCGACCACCGGGGCGACCGGCCATTAGAGGATAGCGAACATGATAATAATACCTATTAATAGCGTGCAGGACGCACGCTACGGTAGAGGTGAAGCATTTTTTTTCCGGACGTTCTTTTCCTCACTTAAGGAGCTAGCTCTATACCTCTCCAAAAAAACTGATTTCGAGAAAATGAGAAGTGCTCCCCGATGAACAAGTCCATGCCCTACAGTAGGTATACAACGAAACACATTCCCCCCCCAAAAAAAATAGAAATGAATTTCCGACGATTTTGGGTTATATAAGGAGCCCCGTCATTTCAGAAAAACCGTTTGAGACAAAAAGCGCTACCTCTCTACGTTAGTGTAGCACGCGTCAGATTTTTTTTTTGTCGTCCGATAGTGTCAATAGCAAAAAACGGCAAAGAAGCAGAAAATGAAGACCACTACGAGAAAAAAAACGTAACTGTGTCACACGACAACCAAAAAGTTGATGGAACAGATATGCGAGCTTAATTTGTTATGCCTGTTATCATCGATTTTTTTTTTTTTTTTCGGACTTCTTCCCCGGTTTTCGTCCCTTCTTAACGTAGAGAGCGAGAGCTGGGAGCGAAAAGTCTAAAAGCATCTATGAAACCAGCAGGTGACATATACTGTACACGCTACGATAGACGTGCATCGTTTAGTTTCTCGGGTTCCTCGCTTTTTGAGCTCTAAACCTCACCCCAAAAACTGATTTTGAGAAGAATGAAAGTGCAAAAACCCGATGAACAAACCTATGGCCAAGGTATACAAAAAAAAATTCATGTTGCTAAAACAAGAATGACATTCCGACGATTTTGGGTTAAGGAGCCCCCCTCTTTCAGAAACAAAAACACCGAAAAGTGCTACCTCTATACGAAGTATATCGTAGCATGCGTCACAAAAAAAAAACATGCTACGATAGAGGTGCACTAGTTTTTTTTCTGAGGCTCGTCACTTGAGGAGCTCTACACCTCCACCCAAAAAATGATTTGGGGAAAAAGTAAAAGCGCTACGTACCCGATGAACAATTCCATGGCCTAGGTATACAAAAAAAAATCATATCGCAAAACAAGAATGGCATTCCGACGATTTTGGGTTAAGGAGCCCCCGTCTTTCAGAAACAAAAAAGCCGAAAAGTGCTACCTCTATCTATCGTGACACGCGTGAGGTGTTGTATGCGGAGCGAAGCTATGAGCAAGTAGACCACCCCCTCTCTCCGACAGCAGGTCACCACGGCCGTTCACCCTGTCAAAAAAGTGCGAGTTCGTATAATCCATATCGTCGTCGGAGACACACTACGGAAAGGGTGCACCACTTGTTTTCTGAGATGCCTCACTTGACGAGCTTCTCATGTCGGCGTCCCCGATGGTCTAGTGGGTTAACCGCGTAATAACCACTAAGGTCAATGTCGCGGGTTCGAGCCCCCCCG
>JAYJMJ010000488.1:3952886-3963562 GCA_036873875.1 Laminaria ephemera | reverse complement strand
CTTCCGATCTATGTCGCCGGGTTGGAATGCACAATGCGCGACGCACACTGAACCGATCGCTATGAGCACGGGGTTGGATTGACGAGAAAGATAGGGAGAAGATTATCTCGCTGTTTTCTTGTCAAGTCGTCAAGAGTTCGTAGAGGGAGCTCGATTTGAGTCGTCAGTTTCCCACCTCTCATCCCTCATCCCCCTCGCTGAAAAAAACAAAAATGAAGAAGGGATTTCAACAAAGAAAAAAACTGGAGGGCTTGCCGCAATGCCACATACTCGAGCGCCTGAGGCGATGACAGCAACATCCGCTACCGCCGTGCCCACAAGGCATCCAACTGCTTGATGCCTTCAAGGCCGCTCAGAAGTACTCTCGCCCCCATCCTCAGCATTTGGTTGAGTCTCGTGGAGCTCTGTGGGCGGGATACTGATAGTGCCGGCGGATGGTCATTCTGGGGCATTTTTTGTTTTTCAAGCATGGAAAAACACTCCGGTTTGGCCGCTTTTTTTAAGAACAGTGCAGCACACTTCTCAAGACACCTGCTCGCCGCGAGCGTCAAAGACACCCCACTGCGGGAGAAGTTAGCAGGCATGCTCCTCCTGTTCTGTGTTGCCTCCGGAGCCCGCGAAATTTGCCCGTCCTATGGCAGCAGGTTTGAGAGGCTCGGTCATCTTCCCAAAACCGTGTTCTCGCGTATCTCACGAAAAGTTTTTTTACGAGATTTTGAATATTGGACTCGTATACGAAGCAAGCAGCCCTGGACTTTTTAGTTGGGTTCTTGTGCCAAACAAATATAGGTTAGGTGCGGGTCGCTTTTGTCTGGTAGCAGATCCACTCCTTCTCCTATCCGCCGGAGTACGAGAGGCCCTTGCACACCTCGAGCTCGCCGAACACCAGTATGCATGCGTGGTATATGGTGTGTGGAGTTGGTTTGGTTTTGGAGAGGATTTTGGTTTTTTAGTAGTTGTCCAAAGGGCTTATTCGAAACCAGGTTCACTCCCTCTCCTACTCCTCGGTGTACGAGTAGCCCTTGCTCCTCTCGAGCTCCCCTCGAGCTCGCCGAACACCAGCTTTAATATGTGCGGTGTATGGTGTGGGGTCGGTTTGGCGTAGTGCACGCTGACAATAAAAACTACGACCAGTACTCGTGCAACTACGGTACTGCTGTGCTGTGTGCATCGGCTGGCTTTGGTTAGGGGAGACCCTATCAATACTATGATACGGGTATAGGAGTACTGTTAATACGTACTGCTGCCCTGTACTGGTACGTACCTGTTAGGCATCATACCGGTACTATATACCACGTATCGGGTACCACATATGATACGTTTTCCAAAGGGCCTATTCGAAACCAGCTTCACTCCCTCTCCTGCCCCTCGGTATACGATTAGCCCTTGCTCCCATCGAGCTCGTCGAACACCAGCATTAATGCATGGAGTTGGTTTGGCGTAGTGCACGCTGACAACAAAAAAAAACGACCAGTACTGGTGCAACCACGGTACTGCTGTGCTGTGTGCATCGGCTGGCTTCGGTTAGGGGTGACCCTACTATTGTAGGTATAGGAGTATACTATTAATAGGCACTGGTTTCCTGCGCTGGTACGTAGGTATCATACAGGACCTACATACGTGGTACTACATATGATACCTCGTCATCATCCTGTATGTATATACAGTGTGTATGTATTCCACGTTCGGCCTTTTGGAGTGCCGGCGGCCAGCCTTGCCTAATGCAGTTATGATGGGTATTTCACGCGGACTGAAAAATCCTCATTACGACTACTCTTCTAGTACGGCGTGCCTAATGTTATAGTTCATAAGAACGCGTGTGTTCTCCCTTTTCAACATGCGACACCACCGGGATTTCAAGCCAGCTACATGCCGAAGGGGAACCTTGTAGCTACTATGCATTGGTTTCCTTTTTGACGGGTTTTTCGTCGTTCTCTTCTACCTTCTGGCAATGTTTATGAGTGATCGACGTCGAAGCTCATCCTGCTGCACATACTGCCACTCTTCTACGGTGTGCCTGTACTGCCACTCTTCTAGTACGGTATGCCTGTTGTTATAGCTCATAGGAACGCGTGTGTTCCCCCTTTTCAAATTGCGACACCACCGGGATTTCAAGCGGACTACATCCCGAAGGGGAACCTTGCAGCCACTATGCATTGGTTTCCTTTTTGATGGGTTCTCATCGTTCTCTTCTACCTTCTGGCAATGTTTATGAGTGATCGACGTTGGAGCTCATCATGCTGCACATCGTCGTATGATAAGCAACACAATAACATTAGGCTACTGCCGTACTGCTGAAAATCTGCACGATTTGTGTTGTTTGGCGGCGCAGGTCGGAGGTCCTGTTCCGGTGCAAGTTTACAGCTGAAAGCAGAGATGAAATGGAGGTATTTACCTTCCAACCTATGGGAATTATTTTCCCTCGGGTTCCTTTCCACGCGCTTCGTGACCGTCGAAGGAGAAGCACCACCTCCTGCGCTTGGGCCGGAGGAGGCGTGCGTCGACTTTGCCGTGGATGGGGCACAATCCAGGTCGGCATGGACGCTGGCCGACTGCACCGAAGTCTGGACCCAATTCGCTGACACGGTTCCAGCGAGCCTACGGGGGCGTCTCCCGTACACAGATAATATGGCGGAGATCGCGAAGGAGATGAGGCGCGCGGGGTCACCGTGCCTTGCGGCTGCGCCTGCGCGGGGTGACGGCGTTGGGAGCACGACCATTCGTATCCTGTCGTCGTGGCTGTTAGCGAAATAAATGGGCTGTGATTGGGTTACGCCCGACTGGGGCAGGCGACATGTGAACGGGGACGATGGGAACGTGCTGTACTGCCACAGGACCGTGGAGAAATCGCAGATGGGCCTTCTCAGGAACCAGACAGACGCGACGCTGATGGAGATGACGCACTGCTCGGTGGTGGATTGGCTTTCCTTTTTTCAGTTCAGCGTGCCGTCCATCAGCAGGCCCGAGGGGGCCAAAATAAAAGAAATTGAGGCGAGGTGTCCGTGTTTTCTCTTTTCGCGGTTGTTTGCTGTTCCATATTTCGTTCCAGCTGTTGTCTCATTTGTTGGTTATGACAATCAACACGGACACCGATGTACTGAATGTCACTGGGTAGAAGTATAAAGAGCACACACACATATTTCGTGTACTTGTTCGCTTCAATCATTGTGGTGCTTGACCAGCTGGACATAGGACTAGCCGCAAACAACAACCTTGTTGCCTCGGGACTCGGCATTCATTTGCTACCTGAACGCGTGCTTCGTTTTATTTCATTTCCGTGGATATTCATTAGTATTTCGAAAAGCAGCAGTACGCATTGCTTCTTCGTTCTGGGTGTACTTAATAGACTACCAGGTACTACGATAGCACTAATTATTTTGTTGACCGCCACAGGAAAACACTAAATATTTAAAGGACATTCATGGTGGCTAAATTAGTCAGCGTGCGATCCAGCACACCCTTGTCTATACATTTAATGGCGTGCACCCGGCCGGCATGTCTTTTGTCTTCAGAGTTTCTTCCCCTTGGCCACAGCAGCAGATTCGAGCATGCACCTACCCCTTCCCGACGTCCGAATTGCCGCGAATATTCCCGCCAATCGTGCATACAGGTCCCCCTGAGATCAGGCGCTAACGCCATCGAGCGCGCGGTAGTGTATTTGACTGAGGGCGAATTCACGGCTGAAGGATGGGATCGTGTACTGTTCCAGTTCGACATATCATACGCGGGCCGATATTTTTTGGTCGTCGGGAACTGGGACGAGGACAGGCGAGAGAGAGTTCGAACAATCGTAGGGGAGGTTCGACGAAACTTTCACGTTCATCCGCGACCATGGTGAGTAGAGTGCATGCAGAAACCAGGCGTGGTACGATCAGGGTAGCACGTGTATGCCAAAACGTTTACCGGTATGATGGGACGGGGCTCCTCATCTCTGAGGAACTACAGCACCGCAACGCCATATTATATTATACACGATTGTGTGTTGTATACCTATAGGACATGGGATTGTTCATCGGGTTGCATTTTTTTTCTTCTCAAAGTCCGTATAGAGCTCGTCAAGAAAGGAGCCTCAGAAACAGGTATGAGCACCTCTACTGTAGCATGCGTCAACACCAACAAAAAGATATACCGAACCAAATTTTGTTAAAAAAAATCGAACCTTTCCACCTTTTTGTCTTCACTTTCAAATAAATGCCAGCAAAAAAGGGAAATACCAGGTAGGAAATTCAGGCTTTCCATGTTTTTTGCACGCTGTACGAAACAAAAACAACTTTTGTGACTGAACGTCTCAGTATTTCGATACAAACTTTCAACATATTTTCAAAACTTGGAAATTTTGGAAGAATGAGGCTTCGACAAGAATGGCCTATTAATATCTAACACGGACATTTCCTTATTTCGTACAATGAACACAGGTACGATGAAAAACCGGAATGCGCCTACGATCCCGCCAGACTGAATTTCGCAATGCACATCCGTATGGGCGATAGACGAGACATTCTGGGGGATTGTCCGGAGTACTTCAGCTTTCTGGAGATGTTTATGGACACCGTTTCTCAAACAGTGGTTGGAAAGGGACTGGAGCCGCCACTGTTTCATGTTTTCTCGGAGACCCTGTTCCCGTGCCCGCCAGAAGACACGGGAATATTCGACGAGTTCCCGTCGTGGCCAGTGCATCAGGTTCGAACCCGGAACCCTAAACATTAAAATATACTGTCAAGAAATTGCGTGATGGTATGTAGCCGTGTCCTCGGTGCTGAATTGTCGTCGCTTAGGCCAGCCTGACGACGCCAGAACATATGTATAACCCACTATGCAGCCTCTCCCTCGCCTCAGTACGTATCTCGCGTCTGTGGAGTCAGATGTTTGCAGGCTGCGTCGTGATTATCGGAGTGCGAGGGAGAGCTAAACCAACCTTAGGCGCCTAACCGAACACCAACGAACCTCGATCGGCCTACGCAGGTTCCAGGGTGTCGGACAGCGGAGGTGCCCAAAGACTGCCCTGAAAAGCAAGCGGGGCTTCGGTGCAAGGCAAAGCGATCTGGAATATTCAACGTGATCGGGATGCCTCTTGTTCTCCACGTGGGTCCAGACGTACACAACGCTTTGACATGCATGATTCAAGCGGATGGCTTGTTGATGGGCTGCAGCACGTTTGGCCATATTGCTGGCATTGTTTCCAAAGGAATTTCGTTTTTCTCTATGAATTGCAGAGGTCACCATTCACCCGTACAATACAAAACGATCCCCCCTATCGCGGTGGCAGAACGTGGACACCTATGGGTTCCCGTGGCGGGCTCCTGGCGTGATCCAGTTTTGAATTCAACCGAAATCTTGAGTGGTGCGCTTGACACACACCTCGGGAACAAACGGTGGGTATAACATTGCTGGGGTGTACCTGTTACAACGGTAATATTTTGCATGAACCTTAGGAACAGGGGGTGGGTGTAACATTGCTGTTGTGTTAGATATTGTATGTGTTGAGAATGTTCTCGTACTCATTATCCAGATATCCGTGTATTGGTATTAAGGGGGTTTCCGCGTATATGACTTGGATATTTGTGTGGAGCATCCTACGATTCTGTGGTACTCTCCCACCACTTCTCCATGGGGCGACGAAAATCAATAGTTGCTGTAGATCGATGATTGTAGCTAGATACGGAATCGATGTAGATTTGGGAGTTCTGTGGGAATTGGGGTGTTTAGTTGCGGAATATCGGGATGCACGATGAATGTTGTGCCCCCGAGTCCTTTGGTGATTTTCTCTCAGCACGCAGAGCGTATCGACGCGCTGCTCGACGTCAATGTAACGTATACATCCTGTGGGTATCAACCGGCAACTACGCACCTCAGCACTGCCCACCCACATGAGCCGCACCAACGCTTTAGCATCGATCGAAAACGATGTGGTGTTCGAGTGACCCTAAATCTTTGTTCGAGACTTGTCCAGTGGAGCGGCGGAGAGGAGTACTATACGGGTGTTTTGACGCGAGGATGTCCGTTTTAGCTTTGGTGTGCATCTCCGCCGAGGACGGCGTCCGATTTTACATGTGTGGCTTACGCCTTGTTGCTTCTCCGCCGAGGACGGCGTGAAATCTTTCTCCGTTGATGACGGCGCGAAATTCCACTAATAATGCGGATCACGACATGTTGCTTTCTCAACGGAGGACGGCGCGAAATCCCCAGGACTAGGACTGCAGATCGTCGATAACTATTCAGCATGTCTTTATAGTTATTTGTCTCCGAGGGAGCAATCCTAGGAGCTGATCAATAAAAGCAGGACCAGGTCTGCAGGTCAACGGCGGGATTTGAAGTAGCAGTAAGAATGTTAGGAAGGGGAAAACAGGACCAGGCCTGTAGGTTAACCGGGGGGGGTTGAAGTAGCACTAAAAATGTTAGAAAGTACGAAACATTGTTGGAATGAGACGACTTGCGTCTTGATTTGAGAATGGAGGATGTATGGCTTGGGTTCGGAATGGAGGCATCACGTCTTGGTTCCAGATTACAGTATTTATATGAGTCATTTTCAAGGACGGCACTGTTTTTGTTGTTATTTGGCAGTGGATTATGGATATTCGATAGTTTGGTATATGTTTTGAGTGGAGTGTCTGATTTGGATTCCGGTTTTGCTTTGGACTTTGGACTTTGGACTTTGCACTTGGCTTTGGATTTGGATTTCGGACTTTGGACTTTGGAATGTAGATTGAAGTTTTGATTCTGGATTCTGTCCCTGGATTTTGATTATTGGTTTTCGGAGTGATTTGCAGGGACCATCGGATTGAAAGGTTTATTTCCGTCACAGCAGTGCAGGGAGGATATTGATTGCCTTTGGTTTCCATTGGCTCGTTCCATCTTGAGACAATGATAACATAGTGTCGCGCGGTATCGACGTACAGAGCGGGAAGAGTGTTGAGTGGTGCTTGTAGCAAGAATACGGACGCGAACTAGATTCGGGAGTTCTATGAGATGTGGGATGTCTGGTAGCGCGATATCGAGATGCATGCTGAATGTTGTGCTCCCGAGTCCTGCTCTGGGTTTCTCCCGCCATGCGGAGCATGTCGACGCGCTGCTCTACTGGCAACGTAATATATATGTAGCATGTGGGTATCAAGCGGCAAGTACGCTCCTCGGTACTGTCCGCTCGCATGAGCCCCGTCAACGCTTTGTGATCAACCGAATGTATACCCTTCTGTGTTTGTATATTATGAGTGCCCTTTGTTTCCTGACCAAAGCAGCATCAAACGGTTTACCCGCTGGCGGACAATAGCTGGGTGGTGGGGTCGGTTGCCGACAGAGAAGTAGAAGTATCAATATATTATGTAAGCTCCTCGAGTATCCATGTAGCCATCAAGCACCATAAAGGACAAGCAGAAGCCAAGCACAGAAGAGAGATGAAAGGCTCAGGTAAAACATGAGCTCGGGAAAAGCCGCCGAGCCGGGGATATTCCGCTGCGATTCTCCCATTACAACAGAGCCAATCTACCATTGGAACTCCCAAATACCATCAACCATTGTCATATCCGTACCCCGCACCATAGCACAATGAACAGCCTCCCTGCTTTGTAATTGGTATGGCATGACACCATATTACCATTTCCTCAAGGTAAAACGGGTCAATGAAAAATGCAATCAACTAATATCAGTCCTGCACTGCTGACAGAAAGATTGCAGCATCATAGTCCCTGAAAGTCACTCCAAACACCAAGAACCAAAATCCAGGGACAGCATCCATGATCAGCATCCAAAACCTAAGATCCAAAATTCAAAGTCCGAAACGAAATCCAATCACCAAAGTCCGACGACTCCAACATCAAACCAGTAATCAGCACTCAGCTGCTGTAACTAGAGTTGAACCTCAGTAATCAAACGGGCATCAGCTGGTGGAATGGCCTTGAAACGAGTGCACTAAGACGGTGGTCCTAAAACTCACTCTATAATCAGACGACTGCTTTCCGGCTGGGTACACACAAAAGACCCATCTCAATTTCAAATGCTCAAATCAAAAACATAATATTGTCAAACTAGACAGTGAACTGCAGAAAAGTCTCATTTTCAAAAGTCCAAAATCAGTTATCTGCCTCCCAAATTGCAAATCAATAAATTTTCAGCACTGGAATGCAGAAAAATATAATTTTCAACCTTAAAAATCTTTCGACTAAACGACACATTTTCAATCCATGATCCTCCCAGTTCCTAATTCTACTCCAATATATCCCCGATCCAAACGGTGTTCTTAGGCTTCCTGAGTCATCAGTAAGCCCCTCGCCTCACGTTCCGAGTTTAACAGCCACAAATGTGAACTTTCGACAACGTATGCCGTCCCAAGCATGGACAACATTCTCGCCATCGTCAGCGTAAAAGTCAACTCGTAAACCACACTTGAAGAATCACCCGTATCGCGGATTTAGACTGACAGAGTATTGTACAACTACCAGAGATGAACATTTTTTGTAGCATTCCGTCAAATGCATTATTTCTGTCCAACCAGTCCCGTTCTGGGCTTGTCTACACCAGGCTCTCAAACGCGTTGGATTTGTATGATTCTTTGATTTGAACATCAGAATGCTCTTCGTCAACCACGGACAGACATTCTTACTGTTACTCCAAACCCCCCATTGACCTGAAGACCTGGTCTTGTTTTCACTGATCAGCTCCTGGGATTGCTTCTTTAGGCATTAGCAGTTATAAAGACAGGCTCAACAATTATTGTTGACCTGCAGACCTGGTCATGGGTATTTCCCGTCGTTCTCTACGAAGAAATTATGTTCATGAGTCACATTTGTGGAAATTCGCGCCGTCCTCGGCGGAAAAAGAAGTATAGCACGTCGTTAACCCTATTTATGAAATCCCGCGTTGTCCTCGTCGCGGATATACTCCAAACTTCCTCGCCGTAGTGGAATCTCTCGCCGGCGTCAGCAGAGATGTGCATCGAAACCAAGATGAAAGACCTCCCGTCAAAGTACCAGAATACAAATTCCTAGAAAAATGTCTACCAGAATACCACCTCACTCAGCTCGCAAAGATCGTTGGTCGTCACGAGGCTTCCAAGCTTTCCGCAGGATTGATCATTCATCATACCTATCTACGATTCCTAGTAACCGCAAAAACATAATTCATACCTCCTACTCCTACCGCATTTTTCTATCATGGTATGGAGAACGCCCCCAACTCGATCAGACGATAGTTAAACGCGTCAGCGGGGTTCTTCATTCTACTCAAAACCAAGTCGTCTCGTCAGATTCCAGGTGGATGCAACCTGAAATATTACTTCAGACCGTAGAAACAGCGAATTTACCGGAATGAATCATGAGATATTCGCCGCAAATCCCCCCCAGAAGGGTATCATATTCCGGAGTTGACTCGACGCCAATTTGACGTCGGGATGACACAAATTCAAACCGAGTTTTCGTTTCAACGTGTCAATTAATCAGAGCGCAAACCCCTCGCTACACGTCACGAGATTGTTAAGTTCAGGCTCAAGTTATTCCGCATACTCCTTCCCGGAAGAGGGACACCTGGTATCATAGTGCTTCTGGAGTTTCAATCCATGCTGTTACTTGGTAAGATACCGTGATAAAGAAGTAACGATATTCTGAACAGTTTGGCAACTTGGTTCCACGTTTATATGATACGGCATCTGGTAAACTCGCATAACAAACGGAGGGCTATTGTTAATTTCGTCTGTACTCGCCATGCTCTACGTACACAATTCGTTGAGCACCTCTGGACTGTAAGGAAACCTTGTATCCAACCTTCCCCCCTTGCCCAACAGATTCTGTACACGGCGGGGTCACTATCCTGTGACGTTATACATCATTAAGCAATTTTTTTTGCGAAAAGCACAGCTGAGAAAAGTATTTTCTTGCTAGGAAACAGCTACAAGCTGCGGGTAATTTATATGCAAACAAATAATTACGGCGACCGCATATTGGTTACGCGTAATTACATTTATGCAAAAAAAATGCTGCTTTTGCTGCGTTCCCTGTCAGCTATACAGTTTTCTGTAAGAAACAGCTCAGTCATTCAATCATCACCCATCAAATTACTGCAATCTCTATTCGTGAAGGCAAAGGATCAGTGTGGAAATATCAGTTTAATGTGAAGAACATACACACTAACCCACCCAGAATCAAAATATAATGTTTGATTCACTCCTTGTTTCACGAGTAGCTGCCTATTTAGTCAGCAACCACAAACCAGATTTTCAGGTACAGTACCAGGTATGGCACACGGCACGACTGGACATTTTCGACAAATGAGGGCAAATGGTTGATTGAAAATGAACCATAGGACCAAATCTGTTGTGCATATAACAGAAAGTAGACAATCACAAGCTAGTGCTAGCTGGGCGAGACAGCAGTGATCACAGGGCCACATTGCTACTGCACGGTGCACGTGTTACAGAGTCGAACGGTGCGCGTGTCATTCATTAGGGCGTGGTGTCGCAGGCCTCCTTGGCCGCGTGCAAATCACTATGATAAAAGTCCCTGATCCGACTCAGGTCTGCTCAGATCTGCTAGTACACTAAAACACCATTGTATTATTGTTTCCAGAGCGATGCACACATGCACCTGTGATGCCATCGACACCAAACGCACACTCAAGCTCACCGAGTTCACTGCAAAGTCTGGCACCTGCACTCTAGTTGTTCCATGCGGCCTGAGATACGCAAGGCT
>JAYJMJ010000488.1:3929913-3950196 GCA_036873875.1 Laminaria ephemera | reverse complement strand
CCGGGACCCAGCCTGGGCAGGGTACAGAGTGGGGGCAGGTTAACCCCCCTCCAAAGTTGGAGGGGCAGGGGTGTACATAAATATTCCAGCAGTAATGCAGCCTTGTCGCTTGTGCCAGGCGGGGGATAATCAGAAGCTGACCCTGACTTGCGCGTCTCACGGTGGAGCAAGGAAGTCGGAGGGGCAGGGGCGTACGTAAATATTCCAGCAGTAATGCAGCCTTGTCGCTTGTGCCAGGCGGGGAATAACCAGAAGTTGATCCTGACTTGCGCGTCCCATGGCGGAGCAAGAAGGTGGGGGGGGAGAACGCGAATGTGCTAGTAAACTGAGCCGAACCCCGTTGTTGGAGGCTGGCGTCGAAAGCTCGACATGGCCAGTTGGGACGGGAGTTGACTCAGGTTTACGGACGATAGCGTGGGGCTGCTGTTAGAGCAGCCTCGGGGGCGTGCCCCTCTCTCCACCCCCCTTGCTCCGAGCGGGGGGTGCGCATTAATATGATACAACTTCGAAAGCAAACTGCAAGTGGCCTGAGAGGCTCATCTGCTCTTTGGTTCTGCTCTTCGTTTTTGTTGCATTTAATTTTTTCAGATAATTTTTCCTCGTTTGGACTGGCCCTATACAACTGAACAAGATACCTACTGCTGTAATTTGTTCTCAGATGTGCTTCGAACCATATACCGGTATCCCCGACTTTTATAGGCCACTGCTCCGAATAATGGTTCAGACAACTCGTTTGCAACCCTTACGTTCTCACCTAATAACGCTCTCACGGTTCTCGAGCCGGGAGTCGGCAAGGTGGACCTCCTTCCCCTGCTCTTTCAGGAGCGCTGTCAGCTTCCCCCCGAGCCAGCCAGCCTTCCCGAAAAGAAGGTAAACCTGTCATCGAGAATAAGGGAGGTTCATACGGCTGTATCATACCAGGTACAACTGAAGCTGACCGAGAAGCAGTGGCTGGCATCGAGCTAGCGATGCAACGGGTTAACCCATCGCTATGCACGAGGGGGAAGTGCCGAGTATCGCATAAAGTATCACATACGCTAGGTGTGCTTGTGCAGCAGGGATGCGGGTCATACGCGGAAGGATCGCTTGGAAGTACCTGGTAGATGATTGAGCTCTTGGGGTCGGCACATTGAGACAATTGTTCCTTCTTAGCTTGTTCCAAAACAACCAAACTCTCAATTTGTCTAACTTGCCTGCTTTCCGCCATTTCCGTCTGCAGCCATTGCTTCGCACTGTTGTCTGTCCTAGAGGGGTTACAAGACAAGGTTGCAGTAAGAGCAGTGCGTGCCCTGCCCCGCCTTCTTGCTTTTTGGATGGAATTGGAGTATAAATCTCCCGTGCAAAAAAAGCCTTCGATATTATAGAAACCCTACAAAGGCATCGAACATTTTTTTATCTATTACAGCAGTTGACTGCCGCAAACATCGGAAGGGGTGATATATAGACCATGTCATCGTTCATGCAGGACATAAGGGATCCTGAGCAGAGCCTCGGACTTCTGGAGCTGCTCGGCGAGGGGTATGTACCACTTTCCCGGATACTGGAAATCATTGACTAAATTCTACGCGTGCGGTTTTCAGCAAATTCTGTACCGAAAAAACTGAACGGAAACGTCTTGCATTTTACGAAGAACCTGTTGTGCTCGTACATAGACAACCACTAAGTTCTTCTCCAAGAGCATTGAGTGGGAGAGAGATGCCATCCGGTGCATCTTTGTGGCTTTTTGGCAGGAAGTATGTCCTCTGCATTGAACCATACGCTGAGCTAAAGAAATTCTTGCTAAGCTAGGCCGGCTACAGCAGCAGTAGGGAAATATTGACCTAAACTGCGGTATCTCTACTCTTACGTACGTAAAGATATACCTGGTAATGCTTTTGCAGATCTTATGGAGCAGTGTATCGAGCGGAGCGGCGGACGGATGACATGGAGGTAGCCGTCAAGATCATCCCTGCTGACAATCCGGCCGACTTGCTCAAAGAAGTCGACATTATGCTGGCTTGCACAAGCCCCTACATCGTGCGCTTACACGACTGCTACTACAAGGTTAGTGCTGCCTCGCCCAACCATGAGTGGGTACGTGGGGTAATGCTGCGGTGTTCTTTGAATTGCGGAAGACAGACGCAGATACTCCGCGCCCACGAAACATGGTCTGCACGAAGGGTTTGGTGGGGTGGGTGTTGAAATAGAAACTGGCGTCTTAGTCTATTCTCTCAAGAAACAAACCAGCAGTTATCCAATCGTAGCGGTGCCTTTCATCTCCGTGCCGCCCTTGCTTCGCTCTTCTTTCGACGCGCAATTCGGCACGCAGTCTTCATTCGCTATGTCGGCAAATGCGGTGGAATTGTACGATCATCCAATCAAAATGACGACATTGCTCGACGTTGCTCGGTCGGTTTTCGGGCAGCGGCGTCACCACGCGATGATGCGATGATTCTTCAACGTGAATTCTGCACAAGCTTAACGATCTATGATTCTTCCCCGCGGCCGTGATGGGGGTGTTCGTAGTGCCAGATGTTCCAAGGGTTCGCTGTGACAGGACAGGCACCCACGTACAGAGTACAGAGTACGAGTACGAGTACGAGTATCATATCACTCGCGTTCTAGCCCTTGCGGAACCCATGTAAAAGCGATAAAACAAAGGACAAGTGCGGTCTTATCGTAAAACTGGTATAGTCTTATGGTAGTGTAAGCGTGCAACATACGACGGTCCATGCTGCGCGCCTGTCGTGCAACTCCTTCCATTGGAGTCAACACAAAAAACATATTCCCCCAACCTATTATTGCAGACCGCATCGGTTCGTGTGGCTGATCCCGTAATCAAAGTTTTATTGTTTTATTCGTCATTTTTTTGAAGTTTTCCCTGGAAGTCCCAAGGTCTCAGCAACTTTCTATGCTGACAAACAAGGCAAACACGAACACCAACTGCCCTGCGCGGGGATGGCAGTAGAACGTTAACGTTGCCAAGAGAGATGCCTTTGCCTTCTCACCCGTTCGCCTCTTCTTGGCCGGGCTCGTGCAGTCGATATGCCGCCACCGCGTGTGGCAAACGCATATGCTAGATGGTGGCAGTTTTGTACTCTGGTGGGCTCTTGACTCTTGGCAATTGACAGCACCAAAACCGTTTTACTAAGGGGCGCAAACTGTTTTCTAATCCAAGGACTCCAGGAAATCCGCGTGGGTAGCATATGATATCTGGTATGATTTTTTTTTTTTAGCGCAGATGTGGGGCGCTTGGAGTCGGCAAGAGCCAGTGTCCAAGGAACCGGACTGCCCTCCTCGCTATGGCTTTACTTTAGTATCATTATCCGCAATTATTAACAGTCACTTAACACATTCATTTTCCCCCCTTGAGCTGTCGCGCCCATGTTCGATCTGCGTCGGCGAGTGTCAACCGCTCCACAAGAGTACCAGATTGTCCTTTCAACAGCTCATACAGTAAGTGGAATACGATACTATTTGTTGCATCGTCACATCTGCCACAGAAGCATTTTTAGGTCGTGTGTGCCCGGCTTTTACCCTACTATGTATACACCGCCATGTCGATCGATTTGTTGTTTTCCCTTGCAGGACAACGAGGCGTGGTTAGTGATGGACTATGTGGGCGGAGGGAGCGTGAGCGACATCCTGGAGGCGTGCGAAGTGACGCTGTCAGAAGCAGAGGCACGAGAGTGCACCGCGTGGACGGTGCTTGCCTTGGATTACTTGCACAGCAACAGGAAGTTACACAGGGTGAGACATGAGAAGGTAGTACCGTATGACACGCAAGATAACACACCCCCTGGGGCGAATTTCCGAAACTATTTCCGACTCGAGGAGGTCAACAACAACGAAAATGGTGGCTTTGGCAAAAAGCCCGCAAGATAACACCCCCTAGGATGAATTTTCGAGCCTATTTTTTCCAACTCAAGGAGTCACAAACAACTAAAATGGTGGCGTTGGAAACATGTCCATACGCAAGATAACATACCCCCTGGGATGAGTTCCCGAGCCTATTTCTTCCAACTCAAGGAGGTCACAAACAACGAAAACTGTTGCTTTGGGAAATATCTCGTCGAGTTTTTTCCATAGACGCATCGCTCGGCGATTGCACTCTTCCCGTTGTCGAGAAAATCAGCTTGGAAATTCGTCGAACGGGATGTGTTATCTTGCGTGTTATACGGTGCTACACGAGTTGGTCGGACGCCCTCGTACCAGCCTGTGGCCGTATAAGCGCGGAAGCGTGAGTTTGCAAACTTCGATGGAAACCGACGAGCAGTGGGAATGCTGAACCCTCTCCGCGATAAAAATGAAGTCACGTATCAGGGGGGAAAAGGGTCGACACCTGTAGCCACGGGTTGTCCAGAAGCTGGAAAGTAAAAGCGAGATAGTAAGGAAGAAAAAAACAAAGAAGAGATGCTCGCATGGGGGGCAGAGGGCTCAGGTTTTTTATGCTCGCTTCTCCCATGTCGATTTGAATTGCAATCACTTCCACAGGACGTGAAGGCCGGAAATATTCTTCTTACGCTGGACGGCAGGGCGAAGCTAGCAGACTTCGGCGTCTCCAAAGAGGTGTGTCAATGGTGACCTTAAGATATTGACCCTCCTCCCCCCCCCCGCCCATTTCTTGGGACTATTCGTAGCACCGCCCTACCAAGCCGGCCTCCTCGTACCCCCGCCCCCAACCCCTTTGGAGCTGCACCCACGTTTTGGGGACAAACTAGTCGGAAATTGTCGTACTGTGGGATCATTTTTGCAGTTCCTAAAGGGTTACTGTATAAAACCCCATGAGAACTGCTTGCGCACACGTTTTTCGGGACAGATTACTTACAATTAGTGTAGGAATTTTTTTTTAGTAGCAAACGGGTTTAAACGGCGAAGGCTTTTTTTTTCCGGAGAATCATGCCATGGGTTCAGGCCCCTTGGTAATCTCAAAGCTCACCGGGACCGAATATATTGACGAAAACAACAGACGGATGTAGCCACCTCTCCGACAACGGTTCGTGCTGATGCCTGCAATACACGAGGTTTATGTGATATTTATTGTCATCATTCGTCTACGTTTCGCGGGGAGTACCAACCTGAGCGCCCCCCCCCCCTCCAGTCACTGTATAGTCCACATTATATTGTTCTTTAGCACTCCATACATGAAATTCTACAACAAGTTGGTACCGTGGGAAGCCCCCCCCCCCGGTGCTGTACACGTACAGGTGGCCGCGTACCGCGTGTACCTTTCTTGAGCGGTTTGATCATGACATTCTAGGGAAGGGGGGTGTATTTATTTGTAAACGTGGTTTGCCTCTTAACTACTGTGGCCAACGGCAATGTAGGCACTGAATTATTCAACGCCAGTCGACGAGCGTTGGGAGTGCTTAAACTAATTATATGAATTGATATTAGTAGTACACACGTAATCGGGGAACGCCAGGAGAGAAGGGAGGTGTAATTTTTCACCTCGGGTCAGTATGGCACCGAATACAAAGTGCTTGAATAGAGCTGTGTATTGGCACTGAAAATACAATGTAAACCAGATACGAAGTATGTGTATAGTTCGGTAATTTAGCGGAGCTGTTACTGTACTGTATTGCCCCCCCTCCAGGGGCCCCGCGGGGGCGCTTGCGAAGGCGTTTTTTTGTGCTCATTTTTCACACACCATCTGAAACATATACCAGGGTAGAGGGGTCCTGAACCCCAATATTTTTGCATTCCCAGGTATTTCATTGGCCAACATGATACACACACATACTGATACCAATGTACAGCTCTACGTCGACAATGCCATCGCCTTCACGGACTGTTGTGGGCGTTCCCCTTTCCGCCGTTGACGTTGACAAGGTCAACACCATGGCCAACAAGGCCCAGACAGCTATTGGGACTCCCTACTGGATGGCACCTGAGGTTATTCAGGAGGTACGATGTGTTTGTTACAGCGTCCCTTGCAAATGCGATTGGTGAAAATACCGCCGCCCACAGTCCGCGGGGCTTACTACTGTAGTAGGAATACTCCCGAGGTATTTGCGGCAGCATCAGGCTCCTTGGTTGCCCAAATCTTCAGCTAATTGACGTATCATCGCGGCTTACTAGTAGGAATACCCCGAGGTATTTGCGGCAACATCAAGCTCCTTGGTTGCCCAAATGTTTGGCGGCTGTTTAATGTGTCATCTTTGATGTTATTTATCGGAACGTTACTGAGTGTGCTCACTCGTGGGGAAAACCTTGTCTCTGATTTGTTAGTGTGTTGTTGTTGATGTTACTTAACCGAACGTTTCTGATGGTGCTTACTCGTGGGGAAAGCCAGCCCACCCTATGTGCAGGAGCGGCCTGCGCACAACACTGCTGCGCACGTCGTTGGTCTTATTGGTCGAGGCTGGCCTTTCGGCCGCCCAGGTTTTTTTAAACGACGCCACCAACACAGGAGGCGGTTGCCTCTCCCGAACTCGAGCCCCCCGAAGGGTTAGGGTTAGGGTTACGGTTTCGGCAGGGGTCGGGTTGGTCTGGGCCAACATGCAAGGTTGAAATTGACCTCACGCGACCTGCACAGTGTTGTGTGCAGGCCGCTCCTTTACATAGGGCGAGCCGGGAAAGCCCTGCTTCTGGCTTGGTTAGGCTGAATGGCTCTTTTTCCTCGCACTCGACTGTTTGGCGGCACTATCATAGGGGGTTTACTGCTCAATACCGACGATGACATTCTGGGCTTCCTGTGTCCCCACGGTGGGGCGGTTTTAGTCAGGGCTGTTCACGGGTCGGGTCACTTGTCACGGATCGGGTCTTGTCGGGTCGGACGCGAAAAATTTGAGCTGTCGACATCTATCCCGACTCGACCCGTTTCATTTGGAAAATTCCCGACCCGACCCGACCCGACCCTAACTGACCCGACGCGTGAACGTTTTTGAAAACCTCCGGATCTGACCCGACCCGACCCGACCCGTTTGATTTGACAACCTCGTGATCCGTCAATAGCCCTTTTTTTAATGAACTCGGTCATGCTTGGCGTGAGTTCACAAACCTACCTATGAACCATGCACCTGGTAAGACTTACGTTCGCCTATTATCCCGTGAACGTACATAGACTCGCCCATGTAAGACTTATGCTCACCTGTTATCCCGTGGCACAGGTTCCGTACGACGGGCAAGCAGACATCTGGTCTCTGGCGATCACGTGCATCGAGATGGTGGAGGGAAACCCTCCACTACACAACGTACACCCCATGCGCGCCATCTTCATGATACCGTCCAAACCAAGCCCGACCTTGTCCGAGCCTGCCAAGTGGTCGCTGGTGAGGACTGGGAACATGGGATGACCTTCTATATTTGTTGTAGGGCGCTGTAATGTGCTATGTGCGGCTTTCCCTCTATGCTGTAGGGTGCTAGATTAAAGTATGTAAGGTTGGTCCTTACTCTTGCCCGTGTGCACCTCTCTCCTCTCTTTCACGATGAGTTGTAGTGCGCTCCTCTCTTTCACATTGGGACGTTGTTGGCTCCTCTCTTTCACAATGGGATGTTCTTCGTCATGCCTGTTGTACTGACATTAATTTCCCTCGCCTGTTTTGTTTCTGCCGTTTTTTTGGCAGGAGTTCAACGATTTCGTTGTCAGATGTTTAGAGAAAAAGCCGGAGGAGCGCCCCACTTCGCGAGCCCTGCTGCGGGTAAGTTATTTGCTTGTGCTCGTGAGCGACATCATACTGCAAAGCGGCTTGTTATCGTGTCCATCGTTTTGTTCTGCCAACGCAACGTTAACATGTTGCTTGCTTGTGCTCGTGAGCGACATCATACTGCAAAGCGGCTTGTTGTCTGTGTCCATCGTTTTGTTCTGCCAACGCAACGTTAACATCCACGCAACGTTAACGATGCGACCTCCACCCTACCAAAAGCCATTTTGACCAGTTTATTTGCTCGGCCTATTTCTCGCAATGGTATTGTAGCACCCCTGGATTGCAGCAAGCGTTGCAGCTATCCAGGATCGTGGTGGAGAGGGAGGATCCGCTGTCATTCGGGATTTGGTCGCACAACATCTCCCCGTGCTGACAAGCTTTCGAGAGGTGAAATTTATCAGTAGTGACTGAGCTTTCGCGAGGTGGATTTTAACAGTATTGATTGAGCTTTCGAGAGGTGAACTTTTAGCAGTAGTGACTGGGCTTTCGCGAGGTGAAGTTTAACGGTAGTGTCTGAGCTGACTGACGTGTGCTCAAACGACGATGCGAATTGACGGACAGTAGTAGTCCCATTTCTGTAATACCAATAGCTTTTGACGACGTTTCAACGACGTATGTTGGTGGCGTGTGCATGTCGAAGAAACGGCCTGCTCTGCGCATTCTGTATGCTGTAAGTAGCCATCGTATCTCAGCTGGAGTGCTGTCCGCCCCTTAACTTGAATACGAACGCTAAAACTCCTGGTAAAGTAGGCCTTGGCTCAAACTCTTGCCAAACATTCCGACGTATCCCATGCAGTGTGTCGCCAACACGCAAGCGCTTTTCTGAAGGGGTAACCGTTTACGTGTTGTTAATGCCAAAACCCCTGGTAAAGTGTTTACACGTGATGAACCGTCTGCGGTGGTAGCAGGAGCACTCTTATATGAAAGCAATCATGTATACTGTACGGTCGTTTTATTTGACGTGCAGACCCTAAACGCCCTTTGTGCAGGATGCTAGTGATGCCAAGGCCAACATGGTTGGTGAACAGCCGGAGGATATTAGCGGCTGCAAGACTGCTACTCTGCGACGAATGAGGTGGGACTATCTTTTGCACCCATATGAATATCGTCTCACCATTAGTAATCAGAAACGACTAAAATGTTCGTACAGTATCATAAATGACGTTCCATCGCACTGCGGCCGCTGTTTTTTTAGGTGGGACAATCCCTAGCATGCGGATCATTTCACAGTTCATGAGAAACGACTGCTCGTGTAGTGTCACGGTCCATTGAAGTGCGGCTGCTGGTATCGTTGAACCATCTGCGATTGTGGCCGCTGGGTATCGTTGAATGGTACCATCTGCGATGCCTCTTGGCGTTGTACCAGGTATCATACAAACGCTACGGCGTTGCAGGGGGACTTGCTTCAGCATCAGACTGTGTCGCGGTTTTTGGCGTGATGGCATAATGGATGTGGATGGATGGTGGTGGTTGGTGGTAGGTGCTTGCTTTTTCCTTTTGTAGTTGTCTCATGATTTGCCCCCTACAGGGTGGTTTTGTTCGGCTTCCAAGTATGATATAAGTTGTTGTGGAGTCAGGGCCGCTGTTTTTTTACTAAATATTGTGTTGCGCTGGGCGGCACCCGTTTTCACGAGTCGTTGTCTTTTCAGAAATACCGACTTGTGCGGTCGTTGGGTATTCATCGATTTTCTGATTGTACCATTGCGCGTTGTTGTCTCTGTTCCGTAACAACAGCTCACGAGGCGGGGAGCCCTGCCGGGGAAGCGGGCCGGCCGACGCGGGGTGCATGGGGGCAGCAAGTCCAACCGGGGCCGTCGGAAGCGACAGATCACCGCCACAAGGCTCCTATAACGGTAAGACGCAGCGTTTGGCGGGAAGATTGGAATGAGCCTTTTAACCACTGCAAAACGTACCCAGCACTAATTCCTAGTAGTTTGCCCCCGAAACATATTCGCAGTTTTAAAGGAGTTTTGATTGGCCGTCGTGAATACGCTATAGTACGTAGTCGCAGTTGGGTGGTTATGCGGGAAATGCTGTTCCACTACACTGACTACGCTTAGCATTACAAGTATGATATGCGGTGCAAACACTGACTGCGCTTAGTATTGCAATTATGAAAGACGGTGCAAGATGACATGACGTTCGCTATTAGTATTATCCAAACTAGAGCATACAGTACTACCGCAGATGCGACAAGTCGCCGTGACAAACGTCAAGCTCCCGCTGTGCACATTAGAAACGCTGCTGGTCGACACTCGCCCTTGGCCACTACGAAAAAATATCCCATACGAATTCCCAGTAGCTTGTCCCCCAAAATGTTGTCAATAGTGCACTTCTAAAGAGGTTAACGGGCCCACAAATACCCGGTACAATGCACGGTTGCAATGAAAGTCACCCACGAGGGGTAACATGGTAAGTCTTGAACGGGGAGAAAGGTTTCCACACGCAATATTAAAAGGCGCTCGTGCTAATTTCTAATTTCCTGGCTGGTCAGACGATGGGGCAACATGGTAAGTCTTGAACGGCAAGAACGGTTTTAACACGCAATATTAAAAGGCGTTCGTGCTAATTTCTAATTTACCGGTTGGTCAGATGACACCATAGGCGAAGAAAGCGATTCGGATGGCAGCGTGATCAGAGTTCCGATAGGTGATGAAGGGGACGACGACGACGACGGCTATAGTTCTGGCGGGAGCATGATCAGAGTTCCTGTAGCCCAAAATGCGAATGGCGACGACGCATCCAGTTCCAACGGGAGCGTAGTTAGGGTAAACGTGGATGAGGATGACGCCTGCAGCTCAGACGGCAGCGTCCTCCGGGTACCCGTTGGTGTCAACGAGGCTAACGATGACTGCAGCTCGGATGATGGCAGCGTAGTTAGACTGCCGCACAGCGAGGAGCCCTTGAAAGGCGAAGCGCCCAGGCAGCGAGGGCACATCGGGGAAACGCCAGACGCGCCATTGGATAGTCTGACAGCCCATAACTTAGGGTTTCTAAGAGGCCAGGGCCGTGGGGGCAGCGAGCGAACTGTCGGCTCTCACGAGGGTGCAGCAGGCCAAGGGCCAGCGCGTGCCATGAAGATGAATCTTCAAGCGGCAGCGAAATATTTCTCGAAGGGTGGGCAGGGTGGGGCCTCGCAAGACTGTGGCGCTACGGCTGCGACACAAGGAAAGGGGGATGGGTCAGCGCCGACCAATGGCGCGGGGGACAACAATCCTGAGGTGAGCACATAAGAACATAGCACATGGGACGTTCCCCTGAACCGCTGCCGTTCGCGTTTCGCTGCATTGGCTTTATTTTTATCATCATTGTCAATAAATTGTCAAATTTTAACCCTGATAGAACTGCAAACTATGATTACACACTAATTCGAAGTAGTTTCTCCCCAAAACGTGGTTGCAGTTCTAAAGGGGTTAATGGACTTCCATGGTGAGTCCCACGAATTACACACGTCTTGCCTGTTTAGCAGTACCAGGTATATACAACTCGTCTCCTCAGATGTCTTCACTGAGTTACCGCCTCCCTTGTCCTCACCGTGCATTTCGCTTCCAGGCGCAAGCGCTATTGAACGAGATGGGGCGGCTAGATATTGCGTTTGCAAATGACCTTGCCAAACTGAGGCAAACCTACGACACAAAGAAGGCAGCACTGCAAGCTCAATTGCGCGCTTGCTCGGACAGGCAACGGGCTACACCCGCGGTTTAGGCTTCCTTCCTTCCCTTCCGAACGATTTTTGAAGAAATTTAGCAGTTTCCACAGCGCTTATAAATGTTTTAAGAGTAAATACGTACACTACGTACAGGGGTAGAGTCTACAGGACCTCTGGGTTACTGTGGGATCCCTTGGGTTCACTGCTTACGGTACACGGCAGCAGTGGCTTACCACAACGGGGCACACTTGCTTTGAAAGCAGTGTCCGAGTGTCACGTGACTACAGTTACGCTTCCAGTGGCTTGGACCGGTATTATACACGGCAGTAGCTTACCACAACACAGCACGCGCGCTTCGACGGCAGTGTCCTTGTGTCGCTTGACTATGATACTGGGTTTGGACCGGTACACGGCAGTGACTTACCACAACACAGCACACGCCCTTTGTCAGCAGTGTCTTGTGCCGCTTAGCTATGATACAGTAGATACGCTTCCAGTGGTTTCGCACAACATAGCACACGCGCTTAGACAGCAGTGTGCTTGTTTCGCGTGCCTAACTATAGTTACGCCTCGCGTGACGACAGTGTCGCCTGGCGTGATTATGATACAGTTACACTTCGAGTGGCTTGGACCCCATCAACCAACGAACACCTCCGACCAAGAGTGGCATCAGTGAGGGCCGCGCCAGCTTGCCGTCCGCCAAGGCGCCGCGTGTGGTACCAAGCGCTCTTTGGTTGAGACTCCACAGAATGGCCTCCAATTGATCAGCAAGCGCCTTGGGCACCAGAACTAGCCACGCCGAGCCACCTGAGGTGTACCGTTACGGCGGAGCATTTCTTGCTATCAGTATAGATCCCAGGGTGCCCTCCGACGCATGTCTCTTAGCCCGTTTAGAATTGCACCCACGTTTTGGGGACAAACTCCTTGGAATTAGTGTGGGATCCTTTTTGCAGTGGTAAAAGGAAAACGACTGCTGTGCAATGTTTTAACCATGTTCATGTTGTGCAGTAGTGGTCCCTCTATAGTGCCGGTATGTGCCAGCCAGAAGTACCAGCAGTATAGCGGCAACCGGCACTACTTCGCATGCTGCCACTACTGGTTGTTCCCATTTGTGCCAAACGATTTCACAGGCACTGTAGCGGGCAACCAGCACTATTAAACCGGTGCTATAGAGGGAACACTACTGTATATCGAAAACAAGTTCCGCATCACGAAATCGGGAGCAACGCACCAGTTCCTGTGGATGACCTTCCTTGCAACCATCCATCCCGTTCGTCCGCTGAGTGCTCACCAGCTCCGTGCCATGCGCCGCTGTCCATTTTCGGACCTGAAACATTGTACATAAACGTACGTGTAAACCAGCGTATAAGGGAAAGTGCCTGTGACGATTCATACAACAGCAGGGGTGGTTTTCGACGTTTTTGCGGCGATTAGGGTCCTAACACATCCAAGCTTGAGACTAGCGACTGTTATATGCGGCCGATTGTTGTTGGGGAAACTTCCTGTATCACTCCAACTCCCACATCTTGCTCTGTCTGGCATGATATTTGAACCGAATTGAGCTGCAGGCTGACGAAACGAATCAATGCCTGGATCTGGATGCACCTAACCCCTAAAATTGCCCATGCCAATTTACTTGAAGAACATAAGTGACAGATGCGCAACTTTTTGTTGCTGTACATCTACAGCGATAGGCCTACAACTTCAATCTGTGCAACAGCGTAATGCCGAAGCGCATCGATCTCTACGAGAACCACTTGCAAGCGTACCGTTATAACGTCGCTCCTGTTCGAACTACAGTACGTTTCGCTAAGTACCAATTCCAAATTGAATAACAATCCAAGTACGTATTCGCCCTCGTAGAACTGCCAAAAAATATTCCACACTAATTCCAAGTAGTTTGTCCCCAAAAACGTAGGTACTGGTTTAACAGTTCTAGGGTCAGGCATTATTGGACTATTTGCCATTGCAAACCTTCTGCGTGTGTCTCTGTCAAGGCCTCCTGTTGACGTAGAACTCGGCTCCGATGCGACACGCGAGCCGTTCGCATCTTTTTCCCTCTCAGAGTCAGTTCTCGCCATGCCTGCACGCACGAGCAATTGCACACGAAAGCACAATGACGCCTATTTACTCGCGGTGGGCACGCTAATGAGGTACTGGGTCGCTCACCTGCTTCTCAATTATCAGCAAGGGTCATTCTAACGAAGGCAAATAATCATGGTTCGTGACATTTGCAAATTGACGTTATGTCAAGTTTTCTGAAAACGTATCACTGTTTTTTGTCAAGAACAGCTACATCAATTTTTATGGATTTTTTTCCAATGTCACAATTCGTGATACATCTCATGATTCGCGAAAACGTCACGTTTTTTTGTCACGATCGGTAACATTTTTGTTGTTCGTTAGAAATGACCCAAAGAAACAAGCATCCACCGGCTGATGCCGTGATCGCACGCGGCAGCAGGACAGCAGTGGAAAAGCCGTGCACGATGAACAATAATCAGGCAATCAGACAATCACGCACTCTCACACCACACCACACCTGGTTTAGAAGAATATCAGCTTCGTACATTCCGGCTTGGGCTCGGTCGAGGGTGCATACCTGATCAAAGTGTCAAGTTGCGAAAGAGTGGAAACGACGAGAAGATGCTTCAAAATTGTTTTAACGCCACAACTGCTCGAATGCACCTGCTGCTGTACAACTGCCATAGTAGCGGCGTGGCAATCTCCGACTTGTTTCAATAGTTGTCTGTTGCTTCTTCCCCTGCCCTGCTCACGCCGAGCTTGCCCAACTCCCTACCTACACAGGAATTATGGCGCCTTTATACCAGCCATTGTAGTGCAGTTTTATAAGCCCCTTTTTGCTTTCAACTTTCTTGTTTGATCGAATCTGTATGCACCTGGTATCTGTTTTCTGATCTGCGCTATCTGTTTAAACGCTCACGGTGTGCCCCTTGATCTCGGCGTGCCGTGCCATCGTGATGCATATAACTAGGGAGAGGTACAAGAACATCCGAACAAAAACACACAGTAGATAACGCACAATACACTACATTGTTCATGCCATGGCCTGTACAATCGCTGCCTCGTCGCACATACCGGGTGCGTCCCACCACTACGCGGGGGCCGCGTTCTTTCTTCGCTCGCGGCCCTGAGAGCGTGGCAATGCAGTACTACCACAACCCGAACCATGAAGGGGTCATATTCCATATGTGGCGTCGACATTTCTTTTTTTAGCTTTTCACACCTATATACGGCAAATATGATTAGCTCCAAAATCTGCCAACTTCACCAGACAAACTGCGCGTGAACTCACCACATCCGCAATATCCTCGCCCTGCAGAATCTCCGTCTCGTGCAATCTTAGAAATGCCAGCGCTGTCGCGAAGTACACATCGGACCCCTCGAGGAAGGATACCTGCGAGATAAGGCCAGCAGCACGGCTTGTCAGGCGGTTACATTGATCGACCCATGGACACGGGATGCGCATCTAAGCATACCGACGCAACTGAAGCCTGCCAGGTCAGCGAATACGGCCGCTAAGGTGTATGTCAGGCTTCGTGTCGACCGAGTGTCGGACCAACGACCAGCAAGTGCCGCTTCAAGACTTCCGCCTTTCGTCTTCAACCCTGCTTTGACGACTAACCAGCCGATACGATACGTTGTTGTTGAATTTTACACTATGTCGGTACAACACGCCGTATCCAGTACGCCCAGGTTCCGTACTCTAACTCGTGTTTTTACGTAGAGAGACACAAGTTCCACGCTCACAAGCTACTACGACGTGGAACACAAGGAAATACTGTAACTAAAACAAAATCAAGGGGATGCACGATAAAAATTAAACAAGATACAGCAAAAGTATGGAGGAAAGCGACTATAACAGGAGGGAAGATAACTACAAGTCCAGAGAAGGGAAGAACAATCAAAGTACGGGTAAAGAGCAACATAGTAATCAATACCATTCTACTATTAATAGTCAAATACAGAATCGTGCTACCCGGTCTGCCATCCCTTTCTTACTCCCGCGCAAACAGCAAAACATTCGGGGGCGAACATATTTCACCACATACCTCAAGTAGCCTTAAAGCCGTGCAGGGTGGGAAGCAGTTCACGAAACCGACAAGTAGCCACTGTGTCAGCTTCAGCTCCAGCGGCATATCCATTTCGCTGGCGCGGCTGTGAAATCTTGGAAGCTCGGTTCGCACAACATCCTTGAGAGCCGCAATATCTGACCTGCTTCGAGGCAATCACGATAAGGACAAGTCAGTCCAACGCCGATGAAAGCGTACGACTCGGGGGCGTATTACGCCAAACGTGTGCATTTTTGTTTCGTCCTACGCAAACCAAAAACGAACGTTGATTTTCGTACTATGCCAAAAATTAACGTTAATTTTCGTATTACGCCAAAAGTGAACGATGCATTTAGCATTTACCTGGCTCCCAGCATGGTTTTGGTGTGGTACTCCGGGTTAAGGTCTTCGCAGAAAAAATCAAGTAGCCAGAATGCCGCCTCTTCTGACACCACCTGGCCAAAGACAGAAAGAGCATGTATAAACTGAGACCTGATGCTCCATGGCCATGAACTAATACTGGGAGAGCCTTCTTGTGTGCCCGATCATTTAATGTCGAGCTTGACGTTGAATCCGCAACACAGGCGTCGCGTCAAAGCTGATGAACTGTTTACACGAGCAACCGCGGAATCTGGCTGTCTTGCTGTCGTACAGCAATACTGTCGTAGAATAAATGTTTACCCGTATCCAGCAAAGAGGCGTAACGGCGCGTGCTACGATAGGGGTATTTCTACCACTTTTTGGCCAATATAGCATTTTCTGGCTGACGGGGCTCCTCAACTGAGGAACTACTTCATAATAGTATCATTGGAATCCCATTTCTGTTTTGCACTGTCTTTCGCTTTATACACCCAGGCGATGGGATTTCTCGTCGGGTGAGGCGTATTATTTTCATCAAAAAACAGTTTTGGGTGAGGTATTAAGAGCTCCTCACGTGAGAAGCCTTCGAAATATTAGGTACTACCCATACCGTACCACACGCGTATACGAAGACGTATGATATTCGTGCGAGATCGCACAGTTTCCAGGACTATCCCGTTGAAGAGGAAGCCGAGCTGCACAAACCAAAACTACTAAAAAGAGGCATACAACGGTTGGCGAATCTCCGTCAATTGCAAACGTCAACCAAGCACTCGCAGGCCGCTTGGTAAGTCGTACCTCCAAAAGAAAGCCAGCGACAAAGTTCATGCCTTGGCAGTAGCCCACCGCCGGATTGTGGAGCGAGTAAGCGCGCAGAACTCGTCGTATTGTAGCCATGCCCGTTGCGCTGTTCACATGGCTCTTTCCGTTTGTAAAAACGCGATCCACATCACCCTCAATCTCCCGCCACACTTTTCGTTGCAGCTGCGCAGACAAGCACGCCAGTTGTGGTCGCTGTGAATGACATGCCGTTCGATTTCCGATCCAATAAGGCCTCGGACACTTACGAAAGGAGAGACAACATGATGTAGTCGCGAGCATCCTGGCTACACGAGAGAAGACACAGAGCACCAAATCGTTGCCTCGAGAGCTGCTCAAATTAGAAGGCTGCCAGCAAAAAGTACTAGTTTTTTATTCAAGGCTCAACATGGCGGAGATACTCGAATATTAATTGCAGCTCATGGCAACGTAGTCGTTATCTCGGGCGGAAAGCACAACAATCACACACCTCAATCTCGTGCGGCGTGAAGGGCTCGTCCGCAAGCTTAAAAAATCCGGTGGAGGTCCTTCCGTCTTCCTGCTTCTCGTTTTGTGCACCTTGCAAGCTACGGTCTGGTCCGGCATCCTCCATTAAAGCCACTGAGCCACCTGGCGCCGCCGGGGACGCGTCATCCTTCAACGCGGATCGTTTCCGCGATACCCCATTCAAACCAATTCCTTCCCCACAGTCCACGGTTGGGATATTTTGACAAGGGCCGGCGACAGGGCTAGTGCGCTGTCCTGCTTTAACAGTATCACCCGGTTCCTTTTCCTTCCCTTCTCTGGCCACGTCGTGCATTTCGTTGTGTTCGTCCTCCAGCTGTTGACAGGTCTTCACCAGAATCTCGTAGTACACACCCTCGTAGAGCTTTTGCTTTGACCTAGCACCTGCAAATATAATTTGCGTGCGTCAAGCGCTGAATTCCGCAGCAAGGTACCATGCGGTAGATATACTCGGAACTCACGGTAGCGCGTACTCGTAGTCAAGTCTGGCGCAGAGCAAGCGAAACAAAAAATAAAGTACCTGGTTCGACTGGGTCAATCAGTAGTGTTTTATCGATGGAGCGACTCTATTACGGAGGACCATAGTATTCAGGACCTACGATACACACAAAAACCTATATATTCCACCGTTTTTACTACCCACATTTGGTCCTGATTACTATGGTCCCCCGTAATACTGTCTGTGCATTCGTTGCCATCTGCAACAACTCTTGCACAGGGAGACCCCCAAACACCGCACGTCTACTTGAAAAAAATCAACAGGCGAATTGCCGACAAAACAACGGCCCACCTGATAAGGACATATACACCTCCTCTCTCATTTCTGCTGGTACACCGTTCCAGACAAGATCGCGGAGCTCGCCCTCCCACTCCTCGGCGCCGCGTGCGTTTCTTCGCTTTGTTTGCGGTAGTTCTGCACATCTGCTTCGTGTCTGAAAAGTCGACAAAACTGCCTGTCCTGCCTCGGACTTCCATCGTCTCCTCTGCAGAGGCTCCTGCACTTCCCATAGCCTCTGGGCCGACAAGGACTTTGAAGTATTCCTGTTTTCATGTTTTCATGTTTTCAAACGACCGAGCTTCAGCGCAACACATCAAACTTCTCGACACGACGTCAGAAACATGCCCCCATTGTAGCGTGAAACATACGTGTAGGTCTCGAACGTAGGGCGTAGCAGCTGATTACCGGCGGCCGATCGACTCATCAGAGAAGAAGCAAGACGTTACAAAAAAGAGAAGTTTTGACCCTAGGAATACCAGTATCGCTATTTGGAAAGGTTGGGTACTGGAACAGACGTATGCACTGCCAGCTCATGCCAGAACACACTTTTTATGCGTTCACCCCCAAAACCGACATTCCACACAACGGAAAATCAGATGCACGATTACAGTAGACTACACGACTACCCATCACGTTTAGAGCCAGGCGAGCGCGGTAACGCTAGCTCTATGTTGATACAGCTCAAGACAAGCAGCAGAGGGTGTGGACACATGGGTAGTGTTTTGCCCGTCAAGCAAAGGCTGTTTGGACTTTCATCGACGATGGGTTATATTTTGTAGGCGAAACAAAGCTGAGACTCTGACGTATCAAACGACAGAAAATTAAGATCATCACACTTAATGATTTTGGGTTGTGCGTGGTTCTTGTCCTACTCGGATGATAGCGCCAAGGTAACACACTGCTTCAGATGCCGACCTGCTCGCACTACAATATTACGTCAAAGCTTGCTGTTGAAGGCTGAACTCTGCGCCCAACATGCATCGCACCTGGGGTCCACGGCCTGGCCGAAGCTATCATGGAGAGGCTTTTTCGACCTGTATGGGAGGCACGCGTTGGTATGACAGTTGATGGACGCGGCAAGTGAGACGGTATAGCCACTAGCTCAGAGTACTAGCCACGCCTTTTGCTCCGTCACCTTGAAGAGACCGTATTGGTAAACTTCACATTTGAATAAGTGACAATGCCTGTTCTCCGCTGCTGAAGCACTGCCATGTCGACGTCGACCTTCGCAACACTGCGTCTGTGACAAACGCTTTTTGGGAATAGTACCAACCACAAAATCGTACCCACACGCACACCTGCGATGCTCGATATAGTACTCAGAAAATACTTGTATAAATTTCGTTGGAAGGGATAACCTACTATTACCCTTTTGAGGCCCATGTGAAGTAACGAGTGCTATCTATTAATAATCAAGCGTCTACAGTAGGAAGAACGTGCTGCAGCACAAGTATCACCATGCCGCGCATGTGCGGTACAGCTCCTTACATTGCAGTTCTGAGACACAACCTATTCCGGCAGCTCGGGTGGCTTCGTGTGGCCGATGCTGTAATCGCCGTTAATTGTCGACACCCCCCTCCCCTCTGAAGCCCCAAAGGAGTTCATAGATCCTTCCAACAAAACATGCAAAACAACGTCTCACCGGCCACGTGTACATCCGCCCCAGGATGCCTCCAGCCTTGCCTCCACGATATACTCGCCAGATGCCGGTATACCGGTATCTTCACTTGCGCTGCTGTTGTGCTGACATGAACATGACGGGGACACAATCCCGCCAAGCCACCGGTCCGTTCTACATTGCTGCGTCTCTGCTTTTCCTGCTTCGCAAGCGTGCAAAGTTGCATCCGAGTAATCAGCAGGCATAGAAGTCGAACCAGCATGCCCCGCACGCGACTCGCCCGAACCAGGTTGTGAATCTGCCAGTTTACAGCCTGCGGGAGGTTGAGAGCGGCTTTCTTGTGTCCAGATGTCGGAAAGCTTGATCCTTAGCACACCCAACCTCTCCGCCTCGAAGCCGTCAATAGACAGCCCAGTGTCCATGTCGGCCGTGTTGTACACTTCAAGCAATATCTCCTCCTGGCAAGAATCTCGAAACGAGTGGTCTTCCTCCTCCTGTCGCTCGCATCCCTGCTGTCGTCGCCCTTCCGCCTCATTGTCCTTGTCCCCGTAAGCTTTCGCCACCCCGCCACGGCTCGGACAGGAGTGTGGCGTCATGCATGATGTTGGAATCTTCCACAAAACGCCGGGGTTACCTGCATCACCATCGCCTGAAGCTGTGAGACACACCGCGCGCGATACAGTGGGAGACACGTGCGGAGTCAAAACAGGGTGCTGCTGTACGGGAACCAATTTCTATCACACGCACACGTGAGGCAAAACTTAACCCCCTCACCAACCCCCCCACCCCCCTCCGCCCGCCCCCTCACCGGTGATAAGACTACGTATATATAATTATGTGTCTCATAGAAGTCA
>JAYJMJ010000488.1:3853111-3869976 GCA_036873875.1 Laminaria ephemera | reverse complement strand
GGCAACAAAAAAAAATGCCCACGCCCCCCCCCCCCCCCCCCCCAACCGGCATGCCACCTATGGTCTAGAAACCCGGGGATGGAAAAAGGATGTCCCCTGACGATCACACATCGTGGCTATCACGTCCAGCAACCTCCCCCACCCCTCGCAGCACACGGATGACGGTACGGCTTGACTCAGCCGTTAACGACCACCGCTACTGAAACCCCTTTAGCACTCCACCCACGTTTTTGCGGACAAACTACTTGGAATTAGTATAGGATGCTTTTTGCAGTAGCAATGAAAGGGTCAAGACGTGCTGCCTTTGCCCAAAAACTTGTGCCATTCGAAGGTGCCCCACGCCAACAGTGCTATAACATGTACGTGTACCGCGCTGTCGTGGAAAATTATCGGAAAATTCTTCACAGCGTACGAAATTTATCGGAAAATTCTTCACCGTGATCGATAGGTTATCGGAAAATTCTTCACCACCATCGAAAACTATCGGAAAATTCTTCACCGTGATCGATAGGTTATCGGAAATTCTTGACCGCGATCGAAATTTATCGGAAAATTCTTCACCGCGAAAGCACGGCGTCCCCCGCCAACGCGCCCTATAACAGCCAGGGCACACAAAAACAATAAAAAAGAAGACAATGTAACAAATTTGGATGCGCTGCACGACCTACAACTTCAACACCACGACTGGGGATTTCGATATTTGAACATTTAAACATCGCGTGCGCCTGCTGTAGACCAAATATGACATGACAGTATTAGTAACCGTGTTTCGTATAATAGCATACGTATGATACTGACGGGACAAAAAAAAAAGCTTGAAAGGCACAGAGGAAGACGAGGACAGATATGGGTGGAATGGAGAAAAACAACAACACCAGAGAGGTCGGTCAACAAAAACCCTCTTTTGATAAAAGTCCAACCGTGGCGACGACAAACCCGACCGAAGGTCAACCATTGTCCGACCAACTCTCTCGCCTGCGTTGCCAACACCAAATCGTTAATAACAATTCTCCATCGCCAACCCTAAATCGTTAACAACGATTCACCATATAGCGAGGAACCTATGCTTGGAAATCTCATCGACCCCCCACAAAATCATTAAGAACAATTCACCATGAAGAAACCTTCCCAAGAACCTTCCAAGGGTTTGTTTAGCAGGGTATATACTCAGGAATACCCGGGAATGGTCAACATAACGAGGTATGGCACCCGGGTGCTCCAGAGCATATACCTGGTACCCTACTAAAGACAGCCTTGGAACCTTTTTCAAAATCTCCCCAAAATCGGGACCGGGAGAACAAGAGCGGGCGCTGTCACCCGTGTCATCGCCTGCATTTCGCCCTTCGTGACATCGCTTGCTACGGTGGTACAACGCCCTCCTCCCGTGCATGCTCTAACTTAGATGAACATCGCCTGCTAAGATGGTAAAACGCCCTCCTTCCGTGCATTTTCTACCTTAGATGTACATCGCCTGCGAAGATGGTAAAACGCCCTCCTTCCGTGCATTTTCTACGTTAGATGCTCTCGAGGTCTGCGACTTGCTTGTTGACTGCCGCCTCCTCCTCCTCCCGCCCGTAGACGTCAATGCTCTTGTCCTAAGGAAAAGAAAAATTGATCAATGAAAGGCATGCATGGGATGTCCGCAAGACGGTTGAAATGATAAAAATGCCATGTACTTCTTAAGACGCCAATGCTCTTGTCCCAAGAGTAAGCAAAAACGATCAATAAAAGGCATGGTTATGTCAGCAAGAGGGCTGGAATGATTAAAAAAAAACGTCATGTATAATGTACGAGTAATTCGTAGACGCCAATGCTCTTGTCCTAAGGGTTAGCAAGCGAGTAACGAAGGGGTAGACGTTAACGCGGTATGCCAGCAAGAGGAAAAAAATGTAACGTCCATGTACCAGGTACTTCGTAAGACGTCAATGCTCTTGTCCGAAGGGTTGGTAAGCGATCGATCAAGGGATGAACATATTCACGTTACTGTCAGCATGAGCGTCGGGGAAAAAACAATGTCACAGCCCAATGAACGTCGTAGACGTAAATGCTCTTGTCCTAAGCGATAGCAAACGAGCGTTTCACGTAAATGTCAGCCAGAGCTTCAGAATGAAAACAATGCCATGTTCGATTGTACTGAAAACCGCTAAGAACGCTATATAATGCATGGAACTCGGTCGGCCACGTTGCGGGGTCGACATGCTGCGTGGCTGGTGTGCCGGCGTGGCGCACCCCACTGCGACTTACCTGCTTGACATCGTTAAAGAGCACCCACATACATACTATTAGTTACTTCCAACCATTTGGGGACGCACACATACCAACGCCGGATGACAGCAAACCAATTTGGTTGGGTTTGTTGGGGTGCGGCAGCACGGGTGGGTGGGTGGGTGGATGGGCGGGTGAGTTAGTCAACCAGAGGCATATATAAAGGTACAAGGCGCTTCGCCCAAGAAGGAAAAATTAGAACAAATGATGTGAAGCGGACAGAGGACCATGATTGATCGTAGGTGCAAACTGGCGACTTGACAATGTCAAGAGGCCCGCCGCCATGGTCCAGGAGCACAACCGGGACGCCACATGCATGAGGATACCGCCGTATGTACCTGGTATCTTGCTGTAGTACTTGCGACGTATATGTCAGTCTCGAAGTTTGTGACTACAGAGCTTTTGTTGTTGTTGTTTCTCTAGAATGACGAACCGGCAAGAACACTGCTGCGTGTGCTGGATGTCGATGGGTGGAAAAAACAGTTCAATTAAACACACGCAGCAGCATGGAACTTGTGAGTGAAGTGGCAGCAAAGAGACGGCTGCTTTTGGTCACGTCAGTCACACCTTAATATATTCCAGTCTAAAAAGAGTACATTACGTCTAGACGGCGGTCTGTCACAGGGCTGAGTGTCAGCGGTACTCAATAAAAATCCAAATTAGTTGTTGCTGGCTTTATAACCCATTATTCACAGAACGACAAACAGCAACAAAGAGGAAAAAAGGAAACATAAAATACTCGTACATGGTGGCTCTCGGCAACAACAATTTAAGTCTGGTTCTTTTTGCTTGCGTTATCGCACTCTGCTGTCTGATTGACACGAACATACTGCTGTACGTGCTTTGCTGCTCTGTGCAGGGTCGATTACAGGTTGTTGTGCTGTGCTTGCGGTACGTAGATAGATACTGTGGCTGTCGAAGCTTGGTCTGTGCATTCATTTCGTGGTGTGAGCAGAAGAAGCAGGTTCAAAAACATACAAATATAATAAAGGCGGGGGAAAAACGTTCCAAGCAGGTCCAGGGATCGTTCCGGAAAAACTAATTTTCCCGTCGGCAATTAAGAGCTGAGGATGGCTGAGAGGTGGGGGAGAGTACACCGAGGGCAACCTCCGGATATGCCGAGATAAGTTTAAGTAAGTCTATTGCATGGTTCCCCTTCGGAGTGTGGTTGACTTGGAATCATTCGGGTGTTGCATGTTGAACAGGGGAACACAGGAGTTTCCGTTGTATAATGAGGTTCGAGATGTGTAGTTGATTTTTGCATTGGATGTTAAATTGTGGTCTTGAGGGGATGTCCTGTTGAGCACCACACACACACGCATTTTGATCGCCACTCAGGCAAGAGCTTGAGCAGCTGCTGTTGTATTGCTGTGTACGTTCTGTTTTTGTGGCTGCGCGGCTGAGCGCTGCTCTTGAAATATGTATTGCACCGCTCTTGATTGTGCCAAGACGGCCCACGCACAGAAACACCGACCGGCCCCGCTTGCGCACAACACCGTTCGTGGCTGTTACAAAGCATTGCAGCGCGACTTGTACCTTGACTTCCCAGAAGTAAAGAGCTTGGAGGGCGGTATGATCCTGCAGCAGAGCGAAACAAAGCGAACAAGCATTGTGGTGGAAATCGAGTATAGTAGGCCATACTCGGAGTATCGTTTGCTGTTCGACAGTCTATATTCCTCACAATCTACATGTATCACAGCATAAATATGGGTTTCCATTGCCCTGCGCGGCTCGTCGAGGCGGAACGCAACCCCTTGAAAAAGAGCCAGCTCACGCGACTTGGGACGCCCACTGCCCGTATAGTACCACGGAGCTTGACCGGGACTCAGACGCGCGTCGTAACATACCGTCGGGCCCGCTGCATGCCCCGCAGCCGGAAGCGCGAGAATAGACACTCGGCGGCCGGAGACACTCGGCGGCCGGAGAAGAGAACGCAAACATACTGTACAAAAATGATGCATACCTGTACCTGGTACCTGGTATTTCACGTCTGCTGCTGTGTACCTAAAACTGGTACGATCATACCTGGTACCAGTATTGTTTTTGCCTGTCAATGTGTCGATATGACAGACATTGCCGGTACGTTGAGTGCTGAACCTTGGCTATTTAAAATGCAGTTTATTTAGGCGGTGACAACCTTTTCGTCTTAGCACTTGCCGGACTCCTAACCTTTGTCTGTGTACACTTGCATGGCTGAACCAGATCGGAGTGGATCCATCACCTCAAGCGGGCTGCTCGTACCCTCTCTAGGGCAGACTTCGAGCCCTTGAAGACGGTGGGCAAGGGGCAATGGGGGAAGGTGTTTCTTGTCCGCAAGGGGTCGGGACCGCTCGCGGGTAGAGCGGCGGCTGACCCAGGATTGATGACCGCTGTAAGCGGCGTGGACAAGGTGAGAGTCGTGTGAAAGCGAAAGCCAGGGTATGCCGGGTACCTGTTTCCAGAATTTTAGTTGAGAAACATATCCAAACATCAAACATCGATGGGTGCCAGGTACCAGAGTTTTATTTTTTATTTGGGCGACTTTACCAAACATTTTTCGTGAATGGGTATTATACCAGGTACCAGAGTGTCAGTAGAGAAACATAGCCAAACATCAAACTTGAACTGTCGAGGTGAAGTAACTCATTGTCTCAGTATATCTAGACTGGAGACTATTAATTGAAGTAATTGTTAATACTAATACTCGTATATAGCAATAGGTGTTTCGGCCGCATTGTGCTTGATAACCAGCTGGACCTTTTTTATAAAAAATTTAAAAATACACCTACAGCTGTGAGATCGAGGATTTCGTCGAAACTCATCTTTGCTAGCTGTGTGTGATACTCCGATCGCGCGTGTTACGGGTTGTGTATGTCCTCATGAAGGATATAGTGTATGTCCTCATGAAGGATATAGGTCGGCAACCACTCGGACGTTTTTGTCGGTTTGGCACGTTTCTCCGTGTTTTCAAGTAGTTTAAGGTGTAACAGATTGTCGGGACCGTCTTCGACAGTTGTACGTTCCGTTGTTGACCCATCCCGCTTTCCCCCCAAACGATTATCCGGGACGACGGTTGCACAACGGAGTACCAGTGCGGCCGAAACTCCAGGTCACTGGGATGCCGGCGTTTTTACGATACTGGCTCAGACTTCCCCCATAAATCGCGAATGTTGGATTCAATGAATACCACGAAGCTTTTGAAGGTTGGGGCCGATCGGTCGTTCTCCACAAAGGTCACCATGGCAGCCGTGACAGTAGCGAGTTTGATCAAAATCCCGGCACTTTCGCCTACTACGTTCTACTGCTGTGCGGTTTTCGTGATGTCGAGTGTATGTGGCATGTGATCGTGGACGCCTTTTCATAGATGAGAGCTCGACCCGCACTGAAGGTCCTTCCTCGACCCCCGCTGATGGGTCCTTCCGCGTCCCGCAATTATTGTTGCACTGTGTCTTATCAGCTTCGGGAAACGCCAACCGGAGTGGTCTAGATTTTCCGCGTTGCTTTCAAAATGACCGTGTGTCCTCGGCGCCAGCCGGAGTACGACAAGGATGAAGAGGGGGTTGTGGACCACATTCCACGAAACGCGATTGTTCATACCCTGGTTCCTATCAATAGGACACGCGGGCTATTCACACTTTAGATGGTTGTTTGGCAATAACCTCATGGATACGAAATTTAGGGATCGCCGTGTTGAAAGCGAGTTCGCATATCGCCCCCTCCTATTGTGAAGGTGGAGCTTCTCGCGTTGAAGGAGGTTCAGCTCGGATCCAACACCAATATCAGCCACGTTCAGAACGAACGCCTCATCATGCAAGCCGTGCCGCCGCATCAGTTTGTGGTTGGCATGCTTTATGCCTTCCGGACCCCGAGGTGAGACTTCCCAAGGTCTGCCGAGTGTTTTTCACGAATGCAAGCGTAGAAACTGCCAGGTACCTTTCATCCCTGCGGATTTCGCGTCGATTGTTCTTTTTTTTTTTTTGGAAGTGTTCGAGCGGCAGATGCTACACGTGGCCAACCACGTTACGCCGATCGATAACATGTGCACTCATAATGGACCGAAGAAAGCAACACGTCCGAGGAGACAATACCTGAGTCGATGCATTACGCGGGTATGGCGTTGTGTAACAGTTAGACTTGTTGCTCTGCGCATGGCAAGCCGGACCTAATGTGCCGTCGCTCCCACGCGCTATCCCGGAGAGTTTATCAATTGTCGACGTGTTGTAATCGCTCCCGAAAACCATGCACCCTGGTACGTTACCATTGTTATCACACGGACCCGTACATTCTTTAGGCTCTCTGATTTGAACGCGAAAACGTTGGCCTTTGCTTGTGTTCGCTGCTTGCGCAGGAAATGCACCAACCGTCGTGACAATAACCAAGCGAGACTGGGCGTGTCGGTTGCCGTGGGCGCATTTTTTTTTAAACATTTGTCATAGGTATCAGTATCGGAATATCGCTTCTTGTGATGGTAATCGTTTGCGTTGAAATGAACTCAACCCTGCTCTCGTTCGGTGGTTGTCCATGCATTCTTTGCGGAAAAAACGAGGGGCTGTGTTGATTGGCTTCATTCGATCGTGCTCGAGCAACGCATGACCCACAGCACACCACGTGAATTTATTGTCGAATAGGTTCCTGTACTACGCGCTCGACTTCATGAACGGTGGCGATCTTTTCCGACACTGGAGGAAGCACCGCAACAGGCGCGCGGAGATGGCTCCTTTTTACGCCTCGGAGGTATATGTGCTCTTTTCCTTAACCCGTTTGGAAAAAAACTGTGTAATACAATCGACGATTACAGCATAAGCCACTCGAGCCAACGCGGCCGGCCAGGCAGGGGACGATCCTATTTGTGCCGGACTCCAACGCAAGGAATTGTACGACATGCGGGTAGCATGAACAGCACACTGTCACTATGATAAAGCCAGATTCTCAGTTTTTTTTATCGCGATACGTGGGCCCCAAAAGGGTTACCTGACGAAGCTTGAGCTTGTGATGATCGTGGTAACGGCTCATAAGAGGAGGATCGTGACTACGTTGTGCAACCATTTTGTTAATTCTCTTTGGGCAGGTTAGGACATGCGCTGAAGTGTGGTGAGAGCAAGTTTCGTTGGAGAATTTGACGCTTTGTTGTCGAGTCGGGGCGACGTTTTGTTATTTTTGGTGATGGCTCAGTATTCCAACATGTTCGTATGTATCTCTACGTTGTTTGTTGCCCAGGTCCTTCTCGCTCTGGAGCATCTGCATAAGCACTGCGTCATATACCGGGATCTAAAGCCCGAGAACGTCCTGTTGGATTCACAGGGTGGGTGTCTTCCGCGATGCATCGAACGATAGCTGGCTGCTTCTTGCCCACAGTGGTTATCGTTCGCGCAACCGATACAACATGCAAGCTTGACTTCCGTGATTTCATGATGCAGCAGCATGTCGCGTGCATGACAGTTGCGTTAACTCTGCTTGGACGCTTCGCTGCCTCGATTCCACGTCGTGGTATTGTTGTCGCTGCTATTTCGCCCGTGTTTCATGGGTCTGACCTTTGTATGGCGTTTCAACGATGATTGCGATTACCCTTGCTCAGGGCACATCCGGCTGGCGGATCTGGGGTTGGCGAAGGTTCTCAAGAGCACGGTGGACAGGACGAACAGGTGCCATTTCATTTGCTTGCACTGGGAAGAGTTCGCGTATATCCGTACCCCCGGGAGGCATAACTTACTCATCGCCATTACGTACTTGTAGCCATCGTTGGTGACCCAAGAGTTTTCTACAGAGCGTGCGGTGTGCGTATTCGACCGTATCGGGATTGTTTCATGTTCTGATTGTTGTTGCTGTAACTTTTTACTTGTCTGTCTACACGGCGGACCGTGTGTTTGTGTTATCGAGGCGTGCTACGGTAAGCACACGTCTGTTTCCAAAGTGCGACCACTTACGACATGTCGCCGTGAAGAATGACCGTAGTCCCGCATCATTGCTTTACATGACGATGCTTGTCATTTTGCGCGCCGCCCTTGTTTTGCGTTCGTAGCTTCTGCGGAACGGAGGCTTATCTAGCGCCGGAGATGATTCTACGCCTGCCATACGGGGCGTCGGTGGATTTCTGGCAATACGGGTGCTTCGTGTACGAGCTGTATGCCGGACGATCGCCATTCTGGTTGCCTCGTAAGCCAAGAAAATTCATCAGGGAGAACATCCTCAACGGCGTGTTCGCGTACCCTTCCGTGGTACCGGAGCCGGCAAAGGGCATCACCGGTGCCTTGCTTCAGGTAATGGGCCACGTCTCTGCTGCTTAGCCCTTTTACCACTGCATGAAGTATCCCACATTTATTCCAAGCAGATTGGCTCCAAAACCGTGTGTGCAGTTCTAACGGGGCGTTACGACATACCAGGTACCATGGTGTAATGTAATCGACAATGGTTGGCCCTTTTCGCCTTGAGTCGAGCTTTGCATTGAAGACGTGCCATACTGGGGTGTATTGCGCTCAAGTGAGAGCTGCGTGCGCACTTTTGCGCATTTCACATTGGACATCAGGGTCGTTCTAGAATATACTGGTGTGATACTACTGTATAGTATACCAGGTATGTAGCAACCCATTGTGGTTCGCTCGGTTTTGCGGGGAGGCGGCTACCGGCACGCAGCCGATGTGGTAACAGTTTAAGGGCGACGATGACTTGTTTTGCCGCAAGCAATGAATGTACACACTGTCGTCTCCACGTGTATCGGTTGCTTGACTGCGGGGAGCTCTTGCCATATTTTTTACGAGGTACGACGAAGAAGTTTTGTTTGATGGCATGGTGTAGATCAAGACTGTTTGGATGCTTTGGAATAGCAACGGTTTTATGCGGGGAGTTGTTTAGAAACTGGGAGGGGTTATGGTTCATAACACAATTCTTTTTGAGTATGTTTCGTGTTCCTCTTGGCTGCAGTTGTTGTTTGTTGAGTCCGGGTACAAACATAGTGTCCATGGAGAAGTCTGGAGATGTTGCAAGGTTAGAAAACTCATTATGTTCTGTTAACAGCTGCTCAACATCCTGCGGGTGAAATTTTGTACTTGTGAACGCGAAGCTGTCATATTCAAAGCCTCCCCGCGCACGCACGCAACAGGTGACGGAGGGTCGGCGACTCGGGTGCGGTAAAGCCTTTGCGGCTTGGGAGGATGTGAAGGCGAATGCCTTCTTCGCAAATACGGACTGGGATGCTCTGGCGCAGAAGCAGACGACTCCGCCAGTCCTGCCATCAGATCCCGGAAAGGATATGGTCAACAACTTCGATGACGACTTCACCAAGTGAGATTGTTTAGTGTAAAAAATCGAACCATCGCGTTTTTAGGGATCACCTCTTTGTCTGCTGGCACATGTGTCCCCTTGAGCTAAGGCTTTGAGAAGGCGTCATACTATTGGGTGCTCATTGCGCTACCGGTTCGGCATTGCGTTACCTAGAAGCTAGTCTGGGTATCGTGTGATGTTGTGTGTTGCGTGTGTTGAGATATTTTAGTTGTGAAAAGGATTTTCTGGACAATTTGTACGGTATTCTCACGCGTCGATTGCGCGTTGGTTGCCCCTTCACGAATTTTCTATGTTTTTTTACGAAGTCTCGACAGAGTTAAAACAGCTTCTCAACGTATGTATGTACAGTAGTCTACGAGTATCGAATAATATACACGCTGCCCGTACGTCCACAGCAAGTATTTCTAGATATGATTCGTATGTAGAGGTAGTTTTATTGCTCCAACATTCCAACAGGCTCAGAAAAGCATACTAATAGTGTGGACAGGTACCTGATACGTCGGTAAAGACGCTGCTGTGTTCATAAACGAAAGGAGGAGGGAGTGCATCTCATTATCTGTTGTAGGCCTGAAAAGGTCACCGTTACAAGATGGTGCTGTCGATAGCACGTCGATAGGCAGTATTCGTATAAGTAGCATTGTAGGTTCCGTCCACGAGATGGGTTGAGATACCTCTTTTGCGATTTTTAACCCCTCTACTTTTTGACCTTCGTCTCCCATGTTGGCAGTCAAATGGTGTTTTGGGGGAACGATGTGGACGCGAATGGAGAGAACCCAGTATTTTACGAGGGAGAGCTGGAAGGATTTAGCTTCATCAGGTGAGGTCTCGATTTTGCTCTTGGCTCGTTACATGTGGCAAAATACTTTGCAGGGAAAGCGTGTTGAAGTAATACAAAGTGTATGTCGCTCACGTAGTCCCGCGATTAGATTTCCATGTCGAGTCACGTGTCGCATGTTACTTGGTAGTGCCCGGACTAAAACTCGAACGTCGGTGAGGCGACGCCAGGTCAGCTTCTGTAAGTGAGAGGTTCCTGACGATAAACTATTGGGGCGTCGACGATGGGGAGCGCAAAGCACAAATACCTTACTGGCCCGTAACCTGGCCTTGTTGGGAGAATGACCGATATTCATCCAAACCTTGATATTCGTATTGCTTTTTAGGGCGACCCTCGCCGGTATTTAGCGTATCATGCTAACCGCAGCTGCTGCCCGGTGTTTAGCGTATCATGCTAATCGCAGCTGCTGCCCCTGATGCTTGTTCTCGTGTGTACCATTTTGCCGCAGGGACAACTCGGATGAGAAAATCATCGAGAACAAGTTGCTGGAGAGTTCGTGATGTGGAATAGTTGGTCACACTTGACCAGAAGCATCTCAAGTGGAGAAGGGGTTCCGTGCAAGTTAGACTCGATCGTGTCCTATTGCATCGCCTGTGCAGGCGCTGCTTCAGCCCCTTCCTTGGATCAGGCAAAGAGCAGGTCTCTGGGGTGTTCACGAAGCTGGCATGTGTTTTTTATGTCCCTCCTGGTTCGAACCCAGGCAAAAGGAACTGCCTCAGTTTTTTCTCCTTGTTTCGCGTACGGGTATCTGTTGCCATACGAATTTCGTAGAGCTTTCGGTGCCGTACTTTTTAAAAAGTATTTATAGCTTCAAGCCTAGTGCTCGACCATTTGCTTGTTTTCGTTACTGCCTGTATTTTTCACTCGTCTGTGCACAAGACTTAGCGGCAGCGTCCATAGTGCATGAAGTAGGCCAGGTGCGCGCGCGTTGCCGTTTGTCGAGTAGTTCATCTTAGGGTTGCCTGGTGTTCCCACGGACACGAGGCAAGATAATGTTGGGGTTAACCCATTTGGGATTTGAGGCGAAAAGGGAGTAAAACAAAGACGATTGCAGGATCGCCCGGTCACACATAGCAACCCGGCGCAGCTGGGTTCGGGGATGATGCTTGAAGCGCCGGCACTTACTTACACTGCAAGTTGTTGTATAGCACGCTCGCATCATGGTAGTATGCAGACCGCTCACCCTAGACGGTTGGTGAGAGCGCGCTTGTCTTTTTTTTTTGCCTTGAATGTCGGTTCCCAAAGGGGTAAGGGAATAGATTGAACGGGAATTACATGGCATCTCTGACCGGTTAAAAAACGGTTGGTGAGACAGGACAGGCTTTTTGCCTACGTCGTTTTGTAGAATACAGTATCATTGAAGTAGATTTCGAAAGCGAACCGAATCCAGAGCGCAATTTTCATGCATGCATGTGTCCAATGCAGTTGTACCGGATAGGCTCGTCGTGTCCACGAAACATATTCTGGATAGGATAGGGTGTTGACAATTTTTTGCTTGAACATCGGGACAAACGAAGTTATAGGTTATCGTCATATGCAAACCTTGAAAAAATTGGTTTAGAAACCTACACGCATGGAAGGATGGACGGGGAATGGTGCAGTTGTTGACGATTTAGTGTTGCTCATTGCATATGGCTGAAAGACCTTCAGTTACTGGACTTTTTTTGGTGTCGGCCGTGTTCTGGCGTTCGTCGTGTCTTAATAATACCATGCGAAGCATACACGCTCCAAATGTTAACATAAACGGAGGGACACTTTCAACAATTTTCAACGGAGTGCAAAACGGGTGCCCCGGCCTTACCATCGAGCTTTGCTCGTCAGTGGACATCCTGGGTACATCCCCGGGTTTGGTAGGTGGATGGATATGGATATGGATCTTGCGGCGGGTATAACGGATGCCGTTTATAGTGCTGTAGAACACCGCACACCGCTCACAGTTAGTTCTACTCTACTAATAATAACGAGGGCCTACTGTTTTATGTCTCTCATGAGTGCTTATTCAGGATGTTGGCCCTGAGCTGAGTGATCATGTATCTGTTTAATGTTTAACCATAATTCTGCAAAATTATGCAAAATTACCAGGTGTATTATGTGGCGTGTTATTTTGACTATGTTGTGTGCATTTAGTACCAATACCAGTTGCGTACCACCAGGTACATCGTTTTGTTTTCATCAAAATCACTTGTTTACAGTATAGAGTAATCGGATACATCAGGATTTTTCGTTGTAGACCCTACATCGGCCGTACAGGTTAGAATTAATTGCCGAAATCCGATGAGAGCGAGATTTAGGTTTCACTTTTCATTAAGGAAAACGCGTGAAATGTTTGCAAAATAAAAAAGAGCCGTCTCTAACAGATTCCGTCCCTTCAGACATATGAGCAGGAGCCGTCCGAACCGTACAGACCTCCCCCGTTCGGGTAACGACATGTGCAAGACTTGAGCTGCATCCTAGGGCTCACACCCTGGCAATATGTGTGTAGGGTCTACCTGCATCGTGCAGATCCCACCCGGGAACCATAATGGTAGATCGTGCGGATCATACGGATACCAAACGGCGAAGGGATCTGGATATGGCAGAGCATACAGATCCCACCCGACCAATGTGTGTGCAAGAGCCGTCCTATCTATACATATCACACACGGAAAACCTGTGTGCAAGACTTTCAGATTGATTGTAAGCCTCTCACGAAAACAAGTGCTCTAGGTCATACAGATCTCGCCGAGAAACATAATTAATATCTAGATCTTGTTTTTTTTATTATTATTATAGAATCGCCTGGGTAGCCCTAGCCTCGATCTTAATCCCCACCCTTTTTTCCCCTGGGCAGTGGAGGCTGGAACGAGCGCGTTGTTATTGATCGTGACGCTTTGCTCGCACCATTCAGCGTGGTTTCAGAACGATTTGCGCGATCAATGGCTTGAGTTTTAGAGTGAGCCACGTTAGGCAGTAAGCGAACGAGAGTACGGTAATATTCTCTGTGTTCTCTCCGCGGGGAAAACGAATGTTTTTCAGTGAAAGAGTGTCCCCGGGGAGAGCAAAGAGGTAGGGAGGGCTTCGTCGAAAAAAAAAGAAAAATGTCCTCGGGAAAAAAGTCCCCGGGGTGTTTTTCCCAAATTACGTTTTCTCGACACCCCCAAAACAGACTTTTGTTTGTGTAGCACACTTCCCCGCCGCCGAGTACCCCGCGCGCAAAACCCGCGATGTCTGGCCTCAACAGCATCTACGAGCAAGCATACAGTAAGAAACAAAGGACGGACACTATTTATTTGAGGATGCTTGCACCCTTCCTCGGTGGGTAGTCGCGATGATGCGAAGGAGGATGGCCTCTCTGAGACATCGCGGGTGGGGCGGAATAATGGAATACCGCAGATTCATGTATTGTATGCTGTCCCCCTGGGGTGACATCGATATTTTGTGTTATCCTCCGGGGGACGGCGATTAATTTTGAGTGTAAAGTTGTCCCCGGAGATACCCAAGAGGTACGGGGGAAATCGTAAAAAAACAAGGGCAGTGAGTGGTAAATGGGGGTATATACTCCTGGGTTTTCGGCCAATTGAGGGTATAGGGAAAACACGCCCACGGCAGGCGCCCGCGCGTGCCCCAAACTGCCTCAAATTCAATTATGATGCGCTGGCAACACGCCCGCAGCCCATGGCGAGCACGTACGTACACCTTTTCCCCTTTTTTTTCGGACACGTTTTTGGCCCAAACGGCACCGCGGCGCTGGAGGGGGCAAGTGGATCGCCCCTTTTGACTTCAAGTTGGGGGGTATGCCCTCGCAAATCTTCCAAGTTTATGTACTACCCCCTTGTGACCATCATTTCCCCCCAATTGACCGAAAACGTACCCCCCTTTGACTACTTCTGACAGCACCAAAAGCTAGTATAACGACATCTCCACCTCCCCGTCCAACAGTCCGAACAGACCAAACGCGGAACATCCACTAGTTGCGAGCAATACCGATGCTTTTTTTCCGCAAGAAACACGGCACGACAGATATGCAAATCAAATCTTTATATACACGAGTACGTACACAAAATACAACAGATATTAGTTTCTTAGAAATATTATTGTCGGAAGAGATATCACACGAGGTGGTTGGTGGTGGGTGGTTTGTGGGTGGTACTAAAGTGGGGGCCTGTGTGTGTCAGCGCAATACGATACCGGCACTATTCAGGACACCCGACACTATTCGGAATACGGTTGCCATACAGAGTTAAAGAGTTCCAGTCGTGCCAAGCGATTTTACCGGCATTATAGGGAACAGGGGCACTATTCAATCGGCACTATTGGGAGCCCCCCACTGTACTGCTGTAGAACTCTGCTCTCATATCCAGCCAGCGCACAGCGCAGACATTCAGCGGCTTGGAGCGTGAAGGAAGACGGGCCACCGCCCACATGCCACTCACAGCCACCCACCACCCACATGGGGCCATTGGCTGGTTAGAGCAGCAGCAGCGACGACCACCCACCGCCTACAGGCCACCCACAAACCACCCAACACCAACCACATCGTATGTCTTCCGATAACAATGTCTCCCAAGCAAATATTTGCTGTATTCGTGTACGTGCTCGTATAAAGATTTGATTTGTATGTATGTTATGCCGTGTTTCTTGCGGAAAAAAATCATCGGGACTCGCAACTAGTGGATGTTCCGCCTTTGGTCCGTTCGGACTGTTGGACGGGAAGGAGATGTCGTTATATTAGCTTTTGGTGCTGTCAGAAGTAGTCAAAGGGGGGTACGTATTCGGTCAATTGGGGAGAAATGATGGTCACAAGGGTGTAGTACATAAATTTAAAAGATTTGCGGGGGCATACCCCCCCAACTTGTAGTCAAAAGGGGGGATCCACTTTCCCCCTCCAGCCCCGCGGTGCCGTTTGGGCCAATAACGTGCCCGAAATAAAAGGGAAAAAGGTGTACGTGCTCGGCATGGGTTGCGGGCATGTTACCAGTGCGTCAGAATTGAATTTGAGGCAGTTTGGGGTACGCGCAGGCGCTTGCCGTGGGCGTGTTTTCCCTATACCCCCAATTGGCCGAAAAAGCCGGGAGTATACCCCCATTTGACCATTACCCTAAAAAAAACTACCGATACACAAGTTGTTGAGGACATATAATATGCTGACACACCGTCCAGCCGAAAAACGTACAACGTATCGCCAGGATCATGCGTAAATTTTTTCGCAAGGTCGGTCGAGCGGTCGTTGTCGTGATCTTCAGTTTGTCAACGTGCCCTCAAGGGTGTGGTTCTCGACGTTGGTTTTGGAGTGCCAAGGGGGGGAAGATCTGTCCACCCGTCCGTGTAGTACCCGCCTGGTTTATCAGCAAACCGATACTGCTGTGTTTGTCTTCTTGTATGATACCACAGGTAGCACCTACCTGGTATACTTCCGAAGGTCGGGAGCCCCGACCTCCGGGCGGGCGGGCGGGCGGGCGGGCGGGCGGGTGGTTAAGGTATCTACCCGCGACACTGCTAGTAGCAGTCAGTTCATTCTCGACGCCGACTTTTTTTGTTTGTCTTTCGAAAGCGAGATTAGAGATTAGAGGGACGATAATCGGGCGAGCCAAAATCCGTTGATCGGAGTATTAATACATAAATTGTGTATATGACTAGGGAATAAGCGGCACCCCCGCCGCCACGGCGGTAGCGCCACGGTGAAGCAAGAAAATTCTACAGAGAAAATCAGACGCATATTATAGAACGAAACTAAGAAGAGAACCCCTTTTATCCCATATCTATGCCCTACGTCCCGGATCCTAGGCTTTTGCCAGGGTCCCAGGGCAATGCCATAGCATTGACCCCACCCACAGTTTTGGCGACAAATCACTTCGAAATTGTGTGGGATCGTTTTAGAAGCTTATTGGGCATGCAATGAAAAGCGAGGGTAGATCAAGTGCAGCAGGAGCGGCGGGTTAGATCGATGCGAAGTCGTAAATAGGTACAGAAGGGAGTTAGACTTCGTGCATAGAGTTCGTTTTTGGTCTCGCCTTGGTTATAGTTTTTGTGGAAATGTTTACGAATGAGTGATCGGCGTTCAAGCACACAAGCACATGCCGTACATGGTCGGAAAGCCCCCAAAAAATACTTCGTATCATAGTTTAATAGTACCCGTGGTACGTACCCGTAGATAGAAAATACATAAGAGAGACTACAACAACAGCAGTAGCGTGCCATACTCTTGACTTGTACGTACACGAACAACAACGACAGCAGCGTGGCAGACAGCCGACGAACCTTATGACTGGCGAGGGGGGCTAATGTACAAAAACGGCAGTAGCGTGACAGCGTGATCGATAACCGACGAACAAGGCAATGCCACGAGGGGAAACACAGAAGAAAAATGCTCAAAAGATACGAAAAAATCCTGACGATCATATTATTCACACTATTACTACGAGTACAGGCATGTATGCGTGACGTAATGTGGCACAACAACAGCAGCAGCGCGACATACCCTGAGTTGTACGTACGTGAGCAACAATGACAGCAGTGTGCCAGACAGCCG
>JAYJMJ010000488.1:3807194-3818071 GCA_036873875.1 Laminaria ephemera | reverse complement strand
TCCGTGTTCACACAGCATCGCAGATTTGACTACTGCAGGTATTGAGGTCGCGCCGAATTACCACCAATTACTAGTAAATATTAATAGTACGAGTAGTCCTCTGTACCTGGTATTATAATAAACTCCTGTACTGCAGCACGATCTCCGTGCACGGAATTCTACTCCGAGTGGGCATTTCAACAACTGAACGAGCATGGCTACTGCAGCACCCTGAGCAGGTACCAACTGCTGCAGGACTAGACTACAGCAGTGCTCTCTCTACAGCAAACGAAACAGACGCAGCAGAAGGTGAAAATTTGAAACTCCTTCGAGTACTTCACTATTAATAGTACTTGACAGCACGCACCCGAATCCTCAAGCAGAAAAGCTTTCGGGTTCTCACCTCTGATTGCTTGAACTGGTTCAAATCCACAATAGTTCGTATCGCCCGTACGGGGGGTTTGAAGGTCATGTTGCTGGAGATGCGGAAGAGCGCTGCTACTACAAACAACACAACAGGTTACACTGACAAGCACCAAGTAAGCAAAAAGCGTCCCCGGTGCCCCGAGCACATTTTTTTAGTATTTGTGCAACTCCCTGGAACGAGGATATGATATTTTCGAGCTATGTGAGCTCTGCGTGGTTAGGACCGCATTACCCTTCTTTCCATATGATCGCTGTGGTGGGATAGGGAAGGCGCCGGGAAACACAGGCACGCAACACGTATCGCTCAACTTCACCGTGCATTCTTCGCCGTCAACTCGAAATACAGAGGCACTGAGAGTGAGCAGAAGAAGGGCAAGAGGCACAAGGAAACCCGAGCGGCAGGGTTGGCCACTATGGTGGAGGAAGCAGGTCTGCAATTACCCGACTTCGAGGAGAGCGACTTCTATGTGGAGCAAGAGCAAGTGAGACTCGGTACAACCGATGGCGGGTCATTCTTCAATTGATGATGTGGGAGGTTGGGAGGTGTGAAATGCAAGCGCATTGTTGGAAACCATCACCAAGCGAGCGGTGTGGTATGTGGTACGTATATAAGCTCGTCCTCGTTACGACGGTTTCTGCTGCACACCAGCAACCAGCAGTGTACTTTGTACTGGAACACTGGTACTTGGTGTGTTGACTTGCGGAAGGCATTTGCTGTGCGCCCCGAGGGATGTGTGAACATGTTCTGCTGTATGCTGTTTGCCCACGTGTTGTCTTGCTGCAGGTAACGATTGGGCCTGCTGTTGGCGAGGGCGCCTTCTCCACCGTGTACATAGGGAAATACTTCGGGGATGTGGTTGCCGTAAAGAAACAAACACGGCAGGGGCGGGACTTGGAAAAGTATCTGCTGCGGGAGCTGTCGGTGCTGAAGTATATTCGGCACCAGAATATGCTCGAGTACATCGGGTGAGACGTACGTAGTAGGACTGCTCTATACCAGTATGATATTTCTTCATAAACCGAGCATATACTCGTATTATCCGATCCTGCGGTAGACTACCCGTAATTACCAGGGCTGTTCACGGATCACGGGTCGGGTCGGGTCGGGTTGGGTCGGGTCAAGAGGTGTTCGAAATCTCGCGGGTCGGGTCGGGTCAGATTTGAAGGAAAAAAAAATCACGGGTCGGGTCGGGTCACGAGGTGTTAAAATTCTTACGGGTCGGGTCGGGTCAGATTTGAAAATCTAAAAAACTCACAGGTCGGGTCAGGTCGGGTCCGGTCGGGTCACAAGGTGTTGAAATTCTTTAGGGTCGGGTCACGAGGTGTTAAAATTCTTACGGGTCGGATCGGGTCAGGTTTGACAATCTAAAAATCTCACAAGTCGGGTCTGGTCATGACCCGCGAGATACGTGTCATGTCGCGAGTCGGACCACCTTGAACCTCAGGTTGTTTTCTGCTTACCCGCGGATCGGACCCGCGGATCGGACCCGCGGATCGGACCCTTCGAAACCTTGCGTAGGGCTCGCTGCCCGAGGGTTAGAGTTAGGCCTCTTTCGTGCCGATACTCATTTGGTATCATGATTCAAACATTCAAACGCCGACAAATCTACGCGTTCATTACATTCATCCTTACCCACTACGAGTACAGCGGATTTTTAGGTGTTTGTATGCATACTTCTGTCTCTGCTGGTCGGTGTTACTTGCCCGGTTGGCCCAGTTACCCGGTTACTTGCCCGGTTGCTAGCTCTCGCTAGCTCTTCGCAGCTACTGATCACCCGAGAAGAAAAAAGACAGGTGGTAATGACGTACCAGGGTCGTGTGTAGATGGTACCTTGGTATCACGTACTGCCACACTCGCTTGTCAGCTTTCTCAACGCCCCCCAGGAAACGGCAAGGTCCCCGCACCTCATCACCCTCGTCAGCGGGGTCTTGGAAGTCCGTTTCTAAACAGGCCTCCCACGGGCAACCGTTGCCCGCGGGGGCGAGCTCTGACTTGGTAGCGGAGCCCTCTTCGGAGACGGACTTTCACAACCTTTCTGACGAGGGTGATGAGGTGCGGGGACCTTGCCGTTTCTTAGGGAGTGTCGAGAATGCTGATACACGAGTGTGGTCGTAGGTGGGTACCATCGATATACGATGCTGGTAGACCAAGAGCCAGTTGATCAATAATTCCCTCTGGGCAATTTGCTGAATGGGTGTACGTATAAGGGGTTTTGGGCATACGTCGGAGACATCCTCCTCCCCCCCCAGGAGGATCTGTCGAAATGGAACCCACGTCGCAAGGCTGGCCTATCTATTTTCTGGAAGAAGCATAACGACAGCCGCCGACGTTAAGTGAACTAACTCAAGGTTTTCCCGCTAATCGCCCGCAATAAAAGCACAATTACGGTAGATCTCCGGTGGGGATACAAATATCAACACAAGTAATTGGGTGTACGAGTACGCTGCCTCGCGCGCTCAGACATCCACAGCAGCAGCGGTTGTTGTTTGATTGGTGACAGTAATGACAGTAACAGCTCACCTCGGTCAACTCCGAAGACTACCGAGACAGCCCACCTACACCAGTGTTTATAGTTGCATTCGCGCGAACACAGCTCCTCGCACGATAAAAAACTATCTTCTTCTGTTTTCTGGTCGGATGCTCATGCCTGTAGCAGGTACTACAAAAAACAATAGTTTGCTCGCTTGGTGTCTGTTGCTCCGCAGCGCCGTTGCTTTGGCGGGCTGCATAGTTTTTGACACGCGTTGCTAGCGAGTATTGAACGCAGCAGTACACTACGTATATCGTGAGCAGTCCTTTGGCAAGATTCGAGATTAGAGAGGCTCTTTCTCACACTGGCCCTTTGCGTGTACGTACATCTGCTGCGGACGGAATTGTCTTTACACGTACAAGTGGAAGTTATTTCGATTATAGTACTAAATATGTCAGCTGTCAGTTGGACCGAATTGGTCGATATACAAGTCTGCCACCTGCGAGATATAATACTGCACGTCGGTCGCTTGTGTTGCCCATTTCTGGTGGAAGCCCATTGACCCCGCTGGACAGAGTGCCGAAATCAACCGGACGATATTTTAAAACACACGTGCTAGAGAGGCAGAGCCAACGGAGATTTTGACTATTTTTCACTATGAACTGCCATGCGATAGTTTTCCCCTATCCCCTATAGTAGCTGTCCGTTGCCGCCTGCTCCACGTTTGTACAGGAGGATGCCTTTGGCAGTGTACGATGTGCATATATACTCGGGCTTAGTGGGCGTACCTGGAAGCTATAGATATAATGGGTAGGTAGATTTTTTAATAATCTAACGATGCCGTTGTCCTTGCTTGCACTTGCTTTGGTCACCCTACCTCAGAGCCTACAACGTTATCGCGAAATCGCGTGGGCAGCTTCATGCCGTGTACATTATCACGGAGTACGCACAAGGGGGTGATCTGCTGAAGCTTTTGCTGAGGAAGGATACGCCGCTAGGGTGGAGATTTCGGATACAGATTGCCAAGGAGGTACGTACTTCGGCTAGACCTACAACACTTGCGAGTACGCAGTATTATTTTACTTTCTCTGTAGAATAGAGTATAGAAAATGGCGAATATCGGCCTACAGCAGTTGCGAATACGCGTTATTTTTTATAGTAACTTTTTCTTTAAGGATCAAGTAAGATGACGAATACAGTGTTGCCATGTGAGTCCTGTCTCTAACCCTGCCCCTTAAGCCTGACGCTGACAATGCCGACGGGAATGATTCCGTCCGCCAAAATTGTTATTGCCCGATGTGTAGCCTAGAACTACAGCTCTTTTAATTTGCCGTTTTCCACATTTCACTCAAACATGGTGAAACGTAATGGCTAATGGCGATTAATGTTCTGAATTGGATTAATTAGTCTGTTTGAAGCAGGCGCTGATAGAGGAATATGAACAGCGAATACCACCCGCTGCGTTTGCGCACCTTGAAGCGCAATATTTCGTCTTCGACCCTAGCGCTCCTCTATCTTGGCTGTATGATGCTTCGCGAAAAAATCCAGCCGTACTAGAGAACGAGGTAAAACTAACATTCTGGGCGTCCCTATGAACATCCTGCTTGCGCCGAAATAAGGTGTATTGTGTTGTTGTGTTGGATGCTTACCGATCCTGCCTTTTTGATTGCCTGTCGCGTTGCTCTACGGGGACACGTGTTGCACGCCAAATCCGTGCCGCTGCCGCGCAGGTTCCTGCATGTCTGCTACCAGGGTTTGTTGCACGTGAACATATGGGTTTCAAATACACTTGTAAAAACGACTGCTGTTCGATGTCTACAGCACTGAACGCTTTGTTTCGATCCATGGTTTGTTGCAAGAAGTTCGATTGCTCTGGTTTTTGGTTGTACAGGGGGCAGAGGCACTGGAATACTTGCACAGCCAACAGCTCATTCACCGGGACATAAAGAGCAGCAACTTTTTGTTGGATGGGGACTGGCACTGCAAGCTCAGTGACTTTGGCATGGCGCGTGAGGTGGGAAAAACTTGCACTTTGTGGCATTCATGCATTCGTGGACAATACGAAAAATATTGCACGATGCGCCCAGGCGTGTCTCAAGCACCAAGTTACACGTTTAGAGCTTTGCGGGCCTGTTGTAATCCCAGAGTTAGCTGCTTCGTTCTCTTCATCGAAGAAGGAAATGTGTCAATCGCTGAGTAGGAACGGTAGATATCACACCGTGGATAGCAGGATTACAGATGACGACAGCGCCACATCTAGCGAGGGCAGCGATCGTCACAGAGTGGCGTTGCCCTACACCACGCCAGGTACAAGGTATTATAGCAGGTACCAGGTACACGATAATAGCGTCCTCTAATTCAGTCTTGATGACGTGCTGATCTACAGTGATGGAATCCATGAAAAAACATATTGCAATGCCGGTGGCTTCCGTTTGTTGCGCTACCCAACACCCCGGCTGTTGGAGCAGTTTATGGTACGGCTGTGCACGGGGCCCGACTCTTGCCCGCTCTGATGTGTGTGCAAGAATTGTAGAATGGTTGTGCGGTTAGTGTGCAATGGTTGTGCGATGCTTGTGCAATGGTTGTGCAAGAGTTGTCTTTTGAAGCGATGGAATTGTGACGATTGATCATGTTCTGATATGATTGTGTCGACCCAGGTGTCAAGCAACGGCAAGATGACGATTTGCGGCACGGACGAGTACATGGCACCGGAAATGCTTTTTGACGAGTCCTTCAGCTACCCGGCCGATATGTTCAGCTTCGGTGAGTTTTTGCCAATGAACCCCGGTGCCTTCGCCTGCAAACAGGCTGCCTGTAACTTGCTTCAGTTGTACGTACTATTTTTTATTTCGGCTTGTTCTATTTTTTTTCCTGGAGTATTCTTCCACTCCAGAGTAATTGGAGCCTGTCTTGTGACCTCGGACTGTATTATGGTGCTGAGTTAATGTGAAAACAACAACAACGCAGGGTGTTGGTGAGCCATCACGGAGCTCGGGCTCGTGCCTCAATGCTATCTAGAGGTAAATCGCTCGCGCTTTGAAAGCGCCAAAGTAGGGTAAGCTAGGGGGCAACCTCAACATTTTCCCTGGGATTCTTGAATTGGATTGGTCATCGCCGTTTACCGATTTTGGTATGAGCAATGTGTGGCCCCTTTTGTATTTCTGCTGCCGGCTTCAGGCGCGAAACGGCTATCAGGATTGAGCCGTGTGTGAATGTCCTTGTTTCGAATCGTGCCTATCGCGGGACCTACTAGTTGTAGGCACGCTTTATTTTTACTTGAAATACCCCCCTGTACTGCGTGCCAGGACTTGTGTTGTATAGTCTGCCTTCGGTCAAAATAGTGCGAAACAAGATAACAAAGTAGACAACTGAGGGACAATCGAAACCCACCGCTTCATAGTTACCCACGCTCGTGCGATACTGCCCGCAGTATGTTTTTGTCCAATAATGGGCCATGATAATCGCACCGCATTTTGACTTTCAGGAAATCGAAATCGACCGCCTCCTAGTGAATCCGCACGTGTAATACTGCCCGCGGTACGTTTTGATCCACTGTTAGGCCATGATAATCGCACCACGTTTTGACTGTGCCGCCAACTCTTGGGTGTGCCACGTGACGATCATCTTTGTCGTTTGTGGTTGATTAAGGGATGGGTCTGCTGGAGTTGATCACGCTTTTTGACCGTACCTTCACTCTCTGGCGTCGCCGTGTGATGGTTATTTTTGTTTTTTGCGGTTGATCAAGGAATGGTGCTGCTGGAGTTGATCACGCGGAAGAAGATCGGCGAAAACGGTTTCGCGCGAAGAACACCTGCCAAACTTTTCGCCCTTGAAGCAGAAGACATTCGACAAGAGTCTCCGGAGGATGCACCAGACTCCCTTCTCAACCTAGCCGCCATGTGAGTCGACCCATCGCGCGCCAATGAATGCAAAAGTCGCAGGAAAAAACGAGTTTGAGCTGAGTCTAACTCAAGTCGTCGTTGAATCAGCCTCGCGAATTTCACTGGCTTGCGGTCTGTGAGATGTGGGTTTGTAAGTTCCAGAGAAGAGGGAGACGATGCGGCCAACAACACGGACCGCCCCCTATTTTGTTGTGAATAATAAGCGCCGTAGTTGACGACCACCTACCTTTTTACCACAGAACTTGTATCTCCCTAAGATGAAGAATCTGCACGGTTACTGGATGTGCTGGATGTCGATGGGTAGAAATAACGGTTTAATGTGAAGAACACACACACCGCTTTACCACTATATTAGGATATGAATGGTGACGTCGAGCCCCGGTTGTTGTGTTTGGTGGTCCTCATGGTCTGGCAGGTGCATGGAGTACGAGGCAGACGAACGACCATCAGCGGATGAGACGAGAGCGTGGTTAGAGGTACAGTACCCACATTTTGTGCGCCGTGAGCATACATGGTGCAGGCTTTGGTTTATTTTTCCCGCGTTTGAACTCAGCCAGTCCGCCGTTATCTATCACGCAGAGCAAGCAACATATCGGTACCACTCTGGACGGACTATAGGGACCGTGGATGTATTACTGTAATACGAATTGGGTTAATGAACAAGCGAATGAGTAACATTCGCGTTGCTTGTCTCCAGGCCCGACTTTATTTTAACGCGCTGAAAGAGGTACCGGTATAGATGTACGGTGGTGGCCACGGTTTAAGGGAGCTCGATTTAAGAGACACCGGTTTAAGAGAGGCAGGGCGTCGGGTGACTTGCGGTTGTTTCGCGCGGAAAAAAGACTACTGTAACTTTTACAACATGCAGAGCGCGCGGTGAAAACAAGATAAGAGTAGAGAATGCTACGGTGACGCGAAGGACCAAAGAAGACAAAACATCATGAAACGGCGTCACGTGCGGTCGACGCACGGACTAGCCTGATCAGACTTGCCTGACTACAAAGCAATAAAAAATAATAGATAGAGAGTAACAACCGCTGTGTATATTATTAACGAAGAAAGATGGCGCCAATGAAAAAAGCGAAGACACCGCAAGAAACACGGGAAGTGTGTGTTTCGGGCGGCAGCTGAAAGTTGGAAAGGACACGACAAAGCAACAACAACAAAAGTCGGCGAACACGACAAAAAGTGGAAATCGTCAACAACGAAAACAATCATATCATCACAGTACAGTAACAACAACTTCAATACTGGACAGCAGTGTCTACTGCAAAAAATGAAGCAAACATCCGCGTACACACGCGAATTGCGTGCTCGACGCAGTTGTAAACGACACAACCCCGCAACAAAGAAAATAGTAGGAGACGCCGACGATGGCGACAACGAACTGCGACTATAAATAGAAAAAAGAAACGTGAGTCGAACACGTACAACGAACGAAAAAACAGGCATTACTGCAAAAAAAAAAGAGAACAGAAGGAAGGATGAGATGCCGAAGATGGCGACATGAAACTTGCGACTCGAAAACAACCCCCCAAACAATCGCGCGTGGAGAACCAGCTGTCGTCGGTCGAATCCCGGCCGGTCGTCTCCTAACAGTTGCCTTCCAGAGAAATCAGGCCGCCAGCGTCGGCGGCACGACCGTCCACTCTGTCTGCGAATCGTTCCGCGGGGATGGCGGTGGCAACCTCTCGGGGGTTCACGACGACCAAGCTCCATTACCGGCTAAGAAAGCGATACTCTGGAACCAGGTGCGATAACTCGTCCACCGTAACACGGACTGGCACATAGGTCCTCCGATCCGTCGAGCACCGTGTCTTGAGTAAGTCGACTACCTCACGAGTCACTTCCCCGAGGAGAAGGCGGTCCATGATCGGATTGTACACCTTGGATAAGCGGTTGTTGTCCTCGTCAAGCGCGACGGCTGCTTTGGCTTGTCTGAAGGGGTCTACGCCGAACTGGGACGTTGTTGGTTGCACCGAAACCTGCACGAAGGAACGAGTCCAACGCGTCCTTGATGGAAGATGTCCGTGCGAAGACTCCAAGCAGACGTTGGGAGGACGCTGGAAAGGTCAAGGTCGTCCGCGTAGTCGCCGCCATAGACGTCGCCTGGAACATCGTCCGAAGTTCGATTGCTCGGGTCCGTCGATGGGCTATCGGCTCTCCTCTTCGCAGACTCATCGTCGGCCGCAAGACGTTGAGTAAGCATACCGGCGATGTGATAGCGAAAAGGTTTTGTGCGGGCATCCCAACCCCCGGTTGCCTCGACCCGTGCATGTACGGACGGCCAAGCCTCGCCGGGGAGTCTGAGATCATCCAAGTCGAAGAAAGGAACGAACATGCACAGCAGAAGATGCGAATGGGCTATCGGCTGGGTGTTTTCCCTCGGAACGTCCCGCATGATGTTGAGCATGGATGGCCTATCCCGCACAACCTGGTTGAGGAAATCGGTATGGAGGATGACGCCGGTAAGTTGCAAGGGGAGAACGACTTGATGAAGCGAGGATTACCTCCTCCACCGCACGCCCGGTCACCGCGTCGTCAACCTCCAGTACCCGCCAGTTAAGGGTCTCATGTACATCAAAACTGCGGGTATCGCTGGGCTCAAGCAACATGGTCTTCAGCGGGGTGTCATCGCCATCGCCCTAGAGGCGAAGAGCTTCACAGTTGCTGGCGTCCAAAAAAGGAAGTTAGAAACAACAAAATGCACCCTGATGACAGAAGCGGTACAGCAACGTATAATGAGGAAAACGCATACCTGCTGCCACGATGTTCTGCGTTGCCCGACGAACATGTGACGCGTTGAGCGCGGTCGTCCACGCTTCGGAGTCGAGGGCGGGGCGGAGACGTCGTCGGTGATGTCGTCACCTTCGGGTTCACCGTCGGAAGAGTCGGGGTCATGTGGAGCGGCTGTTGTTGAGCTGGACGCGGTGGCATCGGGTTTCAGACGCTCGACCCGAAGTAACCTGGTGCAAACGAAATAGGATGTTCCGTGCAAGGGATGAGAGGTGTCGTCAGGCACACATCGCACTATACGCAGCACCACAGACGCCCAGCCACACGCTCCAGCGTCGCGGCACGCACCCAGCGTCGCAGCTGCTGAGGACAACAGCGGCCGGCAGAACATCAGCCATCCAGCCGCTCACCCAGTGTCGCAGCTGCTGCGCGTCGCAAACGAGTCACCCGAAGTGCGTGTTTAGGCTCCGAGTTGTTTCGTTCTGTCGCATTCACTCGTGTCGTGTTTCGCAGCTGCTGCTGAGGAACACAACAGGCAGCAGAACACCAGCCGCCCAGCCGCACACCAAGTGTCGCAGCTGCTGCGCACACCTCGTGTCGCAAACGGGGGCCATTACCCGAACTGCTGTTCTGCTGTATGATACGAGCGTACCGGTACTACTGCTGTTCTGCTGTTATACTGGAATAGGGTGGGACGAGGGAAAAACTGCTACCGCGTACTGCGTTTTTCGTATATTATGCGGCAACTTATATAGCTAAGCAGCAGCAGTGTCTGAAGTGCTGCTGCTCATCTATCTACGTACGTGAACAAGCTGAGAGAAATAATCATGTGCAACACGTTGACGTGCTGGCCCAACTCCTCCCGACCTTGGCCTCCGTGTGGATCCCGACTACCAGGTATGCTGCCATCTGGCTGCTGTTCGCCGAGCATTATGCTCGTCGTGCTAGAATACACATACGCTGGTATCTGGTATATATTCTCCTCCCTCACCTTTCCCCATGGTGACGATCGCAGCCACTAATCTGCTCCTCGAGGAGCGGGATCCTCCCACGCGTCAAGTACCCTCCCACAGCAGTAGGCTGGTGGCAGAGCTGCGCCCTGCCCCTGCGCGCATTTGCTGTGGTGGCTCTCGGCACAATGTGATATGCGATGCACCCGTTCCTGTTTTGGCACGGGGACCGCACTTCTTCAACCCCTTCTTGACAACACTTTTCGATCCTATGGAACTTCCTTCAGAAGATGTGAGGAAAGTAGACTAAAAGTATTGCGCAACGCAAGCTACCACGAGTAGGCCCTTCTATACTCGATTTCCACCACATTCCCCCACACTAAACCTGACATATATCTCGGACTATGTCAGGA
>JAYJMJ010000488.1:3794495-3807094 GCA_036873875.1 Laminaria ephemera | reverse complement strand
CTCAGCTCTTAATTGCCGACGGGAAAATTGATTTTTCAGGAACGATCCTGGGACTGCTTTTTTTTCCTCTTTTTTTTCCTTTTTTCCTTTTTTTTGTTTTGTTATTGAACCTCCTGCTACTTTCGCGCACACCTGGAAGGCACAAACAAACCAAGCTCCGATAGCCACAGCAAGCAGTATCTAATACGTACCGCAAGCACATCAAAGCACATCAGAACTGCATGAAATCGGCCCTGCACAGAGCAGCAACGTTCATACAACAGTATCATAGTACGTTCGTGTCGACCAGAGTGCGACACAGAAACAAGCAAGCAGACAAGAAGAGCAAAAGCGTTGTTGCCGAGAGCCTTCACGTACGTACGAGTACTTTTCTATGTTTCTTTTTCCCGCTTTGTCGTTCTCTTTGAATATTGCGTTATAAGCCAGCAACAACCAACAACTAACTTTGTTTTTTTCCAAGTACGGCTGAGACTTAAGCCCTGTGACGGACCGCCGTCTAGACGTAATATACAATTTTTAGACTGGAATATCTAAATAAGGTGTGACTGACGTGTCCAAAAACAGCAGTTTCTTTGCTGACACTTCACCCACACTGCTGCGTGTGTGTGATTTTTATTAAAAAACTGCTTTTTCCACCCATCGATATCCAGCACACGCAGCAGTGTTCTTGCCGGTTCGTCATCCTAGACAGAGACTGAAGCTCTGTGGTCACAAACTTCGAGACTGACATATACCTGGTACGTCGCAAGTACTACAGCAAGATATCAGGTACATACATATCATACGGCGGTATACTCATGCATGTATGTGGCGTCCGGGTTGTTTTCCAGGAGCATGGCGGCGGGTCTCTTGGCATTGTCAAGTCGCCAGTTTGCACCTACGATCAATCATAGGCCTCTGTCCGCTTCACATTATTCGTTCTATTTTTCCTTCGTGAGCGAGTGTAGCGGGCGGCGAATGCCGCCCGCGGAGCGAAGCGCCTTCTATACACTACAGTTACACTTCAGTGTTGTCCTACATACATTACAGTGTTGTCAAACAGTTTTCTGACGCAGGCAGGATGTTGGCTTGCGTTGTCCTGGCCAGGAATTTAGCTTTCATGTTCCGATTGTCGAAGGACATAGCATGTGTTTCGACGAGCAAGTGTGAAGTGGGCCCTCAGACCGTATTCGTCAAACTGGAGTACTTTCTGGTATTGTTTTCGCTGTATACCCATATCCAGTTCGTAGAACGCCGTATTTCAGTCCCCATCGGTATCCACTGTCTCTTTGCCTCTTCGGTGTCGACGACGTGCGTCGACAGAGCACATTGGGCAGGAGACTCGGAACCTAATTTTGGGCTCCCTTCTCCGCCAGCCATGGGTGGGGACGACCCGTCGTTCTTCTCATCTCCTCCAATGCCGACTCCGGGGGTGGGGGGGGAAGAGCAGTTCGTACCATCCAAAATGGGCTACCTTCACATCAAAAACCAGGTACAAAACGACTACTTTCACATAATAAACCACGTGCAAAACGACTACTAATAGAGCTACGAGTTAAAAACGAAACCTTTAGTGTGTATTATATCAATTTGCGAGCGCTACCGCAGCAGCCGCTGAAATTGTCCTGCCGCCTTGCATCGGCCTGCGGGTGAACGACTCGTTGCCTTCAACGGTTCTTCGGCTTGGGTTACACAAAACCCTAATAAAATCGAGGATTGTTTTGATGTGCTTTCCTTAGTAGCAAGTGTGCGGGCCAATGCGCTAGTAGGCACTTGCATTTGAGTTTTTCATGACTTTCGACGCTTTTGGTTCCGAATGCTCATCTCGTTATCATCGTTATTAGGGGATCGGTTTCCGAAACTGGAAAAAGCGCTGGTTTGTTCTGCAAGGGGCAGAGCTGGTGTGCTACAAAGACGGTGGACACATCGAGACTGTGGGCTTGAGAGGCTGCACCATCAAGCGGGGAAAGGTGAGCTACAGTGTTTCACGAGGACAGCGGGTGGGCTCTATCATAGCATCTGCATTTGCTGGCATGCAAGTACATTACGTTGTTTTTTTGCTTGGTCACGCTCTAGGAGAGAGGGGAAGGGCGTCTGGCTTTTTAGACTAACGTCCGGTGTCCCTGTACTTTTTTCTGACTGGCTAACTACCAAACCGTATACCAACGACGATTTTGGTGTATCATGGTTGACGAACTCCTGCGCCCCAACTGCGTCCGATTGCTTGAATTAGGCTTCAAGATTCCAGATAATCAAAGTACACGTGGAGCGGACGGAAGTAAGTGAAGACAAGGAAGGAATCGAGGAGATGGAGCTCGCGGCCACCAACAGCCACTCTTTAGAATCCTGGCTGTCCACGATCGAGGTCAGTTGTGGCATAACTAATGCTGATTGCTCATTTACTTTCGGCGAGATCTGCAGTAGACGATGGTTTTATTAGGTTGACCGAGAAAGCACCTTGTTAGGGCCCGTCTTAACGACGAACACAATATTAAGTATGTAAAAAAGAGTATCGAAAGATTGGAGTATTCAAGAATTTTGAGTATGTACTCCGTAGATTTAAAAGAGGTATATACATGATTTCGGGGAAAAGGGTATAGAACAAGATGCATTGAGAAGGTGCTGCTGAACTATTAATAAGTGGATACTTTCCCCGACTGACCCTGGTGCATGATCAGCAGACGTGAAAGGGGAGCAGGGCGCAAGGAAGGACCCAGCAAGTACGAATGCCGGTATAGCCAGGCTTTGATTGTTTGTTTTAACCCTTGTCCAACTCCATAACTAATTTTGCTCTAATTCCAAGTGTTTTGTACCCAAGACGGGAGCATAGTTCTCAAGGGGGTAACGACGAACACAAGATCGAAGTACGGGAAAAAAAAATATCGAAAAACTCTCTCCTTGGCCGAAAATTGCGTTATCTTTGGAAGGTGGGAAACCTCGCGTTTGATTTCGATCCAGAGTCGCGCCTGGAGGATATTTGTGTTGGCATGATGATTGACCATTCCGTGGCACACACTTTGATTCGAACAGAGTTCTATCGCCTATGCGGATGCACAAGGAGCGACTAGCCCGGAGGATCCAGCGACACGCCCTGTAAGCACGGCGGTCAACGGTATCTCCGATAGCATTATGGACTGGCTCTTCGATCTCGGGCTGGAGGCACTGTGGCCGAACTTCGAGGCGCACGGGTGGGTGGAACATCGAATGTTGGTTTTATAAAAAATAAAACACCTCAGCTGTGAGGTCAAGGATTTCGTCGAAACTCATACTTTGCAAGCTGCTGTTTGTAGGGCCGGATGCCAGAGATGGTCCATACTTTGTCTGAGCCTCACCACAGCTGTAGGATGACAATTTAACACACGAAGATATTCGATTGGTTGCTTCCTGCATACCACACGACGTGAGATAGCAGCGAACGGAATGAAGGGCCGCTATCCAGCGAAACCCACCAGGCACGCAATACAAATAACAGCGTCACCTGTGTTGCATTGCCCACTAAAATATATTTTTTAGCCGAATATAGGAAGAAATTCACACCTGGAAGCACCTCTACCATCGCTTTTTTGTTGTACCAGATTTCGTATTTCTGCCCTAACTCCAGCCTCGCCTCTAATAAAAAAATGCATCACCCTGCGATGGACTCTTTGGTGCTCTCACTACATACAGTGGCAAAGCGGCAGCAGTTTTCGTGCCGCAACAGTGTCGCTCAAGTTTGAAAATGTAGTTCCAGGTGGTTGGGTTTTCTCTTAATACTGTGGCCAACCTATTTTTTTACTGCTGTAGCGATGGGCAGTGCCCGTACGTACGTACGAGTAATTTTTGAAAACACGTTTTTTTTTAAATATAGCGCTACTACATTACAACGCAGTGTTTTTTGTACACATTTCTTTGTTTTTGAAGCACACGTCTCAAGCCGATTGCGGCGTCGGTGACATATAAAAAAAGTTCATCACCCTGGAGTACCTTCCCTGCCTGTAAACACGAGTACACGGCGAATCTTAGGCGATTTCATCGACGTTTACCACCGCGACAGTGACCGTGAAATTGTCTAAACTGGCGGCGCGATTGCTGGGAGCATACGTAGCGACGGCGCAAACGATATACTACGTGGCCGCGGTGCACCGGATTTCTTCAGTTCTAGCAAGACAAAGGCCAAACCAACTACAGATCAGACTATCATGACTTGGTGGAGTTCCTACGAGCGTGGTGTGTCATTTGAAGGCTTCAGTGGGGAGCACGGCGCCAGTGAAAGAGCACAGAGCGGTTAATGACCCGCAGGGAATTGTGAGGGGCTGTTTTTGACAAAACCCCGGTTTCAATAATATTTGATGTTATAGGTTGTACCACTTTTTTTTGTTTTGTGCGCAAAGCAACACAGGTGACATAATCACGCAGTATAGTATCCGTGCTTGTAGACCATCCGTGTACATTTCCATACTCGCATGGTTACCGCCATCAACCAGAGGCAAATTTTCTATATTATTCCTTGCTCCAACCAACCGAATATTATTTGTTCATCCGTGATCTCCAACGACCTCACTGCCAGTGGGTCCATGAGCGAACTAAAGTCTCATGCTGGTGTTGTTGTGATCTGTTTGAGTCAATCTAACACTATAAGTCAATCTGTTAATAACGCAAGCGTTCGTCCTTCGCTGCCTGAAATAAGTCAATCTGTTAATAACGCAAGCGTTCGTCCTTCGCTGCCTGAAATTGAAAGGTACACCGACCTTCAGAAAATCAAGCAACAAGGGCTCAAGGCGCCAGATTTGGATAAACTTGACGTCAAGAATCCGCTTCACCGCAGGTGCGTGCGTGTACGTGGCGCGGGTGCAAATTTCGCTCCAGGCATCTTGGGTATGTTTTTGACCGCGTGTTTTAGTAATTGCCATGCTGCCGTGTGCTAGACGTTTACGCAATCTATGGTGGTTATGGTGTTTTTCTGTTGACTCCTTCAGGTTCTTGATGGATGTCGGGAGGTGCCCCTTCCGCACGGGGCTCAAGGTATCTGTGGTCGGGCACCGGTCATTTGGGGACATCGTCATGTTCAAGGTGGTGACCGAGTGGCGAGCGTGGTACTCCAAGACAGAAAAACTCTACACAGACTTCAACAAGCTTCACAACAAGCTACGGTGAGAGCGCGTTGCGATGACACACAAAGACGATTACTTAGCCCCTTCAGAACTGCACCCACATTTTTGGGGACATGCTGCTTGAATTTAGTGTGGTATACTAGAACCGTTGTACAAGGGTTAAGCTTGAGCTCGCAAGTTGGAGTTGACAATCTTCTACGGTAGTCCTCTGGGTAGATTTTACGTATCGTATGCCCATGTGTAGATTGTAAGGAATATTCTTGTGGTTGGCACCCGAATCGCAGGAGCGAAAGAACGAACAATCCCCCCCGAATATCGAGCTGAACGAGCGATTAATTATTTTCTGTGCGAGTTGTCACTCGTTGCAATCGCCCCAAGTTAGCGTTATTGGAATGAAATGCGAATAGGTGGTGGATACGGTCGCGCAAATACAAAATGTCGTACTCGGAGTACATGTTGTACGTTCACACGCGTCACTTTGATTTTGGCCATTGTCGGCTGTTTTTCCGGCTGTCGATCGTCAATGGTGCCATCCATCCCAAGTAACGGCACGAGAATATGGCAGTGAGCAGTACGTTAAACTCCAAATATCGGCGCGAGAATATGGCAGTGACCAATGCGTTAACATTCGATTCTCGGCTCGATCGCTGTCGTGTGCGTGTTTTCGTGTGTCCCGCCATCCTGGGTTAGCCGAGCGTTCAAGGAGACTAATTCTCCTTTGATCGAGCACCTACCGCCCCTGCCAGGAAAAGGGCAGGTAAGCTCAATCCTTACCCCACGATAATATCCATTGCTGTGAGCGTGTCGATGTGTGTGTGGCTATGCATGGCTATGGTGGTGGTATTTATGTACGGTGAAAAGGGCAAGCAAGCTCAATCCGTGCTCCACGATTATATTCATAGCTGTGAGCGTTTGGATGTGTACATGGCTGTGCTGGTGAACACAACGCGTACGGTGACCCGTTTGTTCGTCGTCTTGTTTGCTCTAAAAATATGTCAGCGGCGGCTGACTGCATTTGCGCGCGGCCGTCTCGATCAATTTGTCGATGATATGACTCACGCATTGTCTGCATCCGGCTACGAAGTACTCTTGAGAGTTGTCATGTTCGCATCGGAGGCTATAATACTGTTTGTAGTGGGTGACATCGTATGCTATAGGTTGTTCAAGACCAAAATAACCCGGCTTTCCTAATGCTGTTGTCGCTGACGTGGTATAGGTTGTGCAAGACCAAAAGAACCCGGCCTTCCTGACGAAGCGGAAGACTGAGCTGGAGGCGTACTTGAAAGAGGTGAAGGATCCCCTTTGAATTGTTCCTTTGTGCCTCGTTTTTGAACTCATTGAGAAGTGCCGTGTATGAAAAGCGTATTCTTGAACCCTTACACCCGTCCTGAACAGCCCCTGCGAATGACCTATTAATTGTGACTTGTGTGAGCTTGCCGTGTACGAGGTTGTTTTTATTTTGATATGCGCGAAGATACTCACGAGTGATGTCTCCAGATTAATTTGTGGCAACACTTATTTGGCATGTAGGCCAGTGTGTTCGATGGCGTACCGTACGACGCCTTTCTCATTGACTGTTCAAGGCTGTGGTCGAGCCTAGCTCAGGTCTCCTCTGTGGTTGTGCCGTTTTCTTGAACAAGTGTTCATACTGCAGCGCCAATACCCGTGGGGCTGATTCGCTCTAGGTGTCCTATTTTTAAGGTTGGATGGTGGTACAGCAAGACGAACGTGACCGTCGATCGCGCGCCGTCGCCCGTTCGCTCCCTCGGCCGCTCGCTTTGATTCAGTGTTCCTTCACCCACCGACTGCCATCATTTACTTACCGATGTTGCGTTTGTCTCTGTCGTGCCAACACCGCCTGCTGTACAGGTGGCGGCCTTGGTAGAAAACCAAGAGCCTTACTTCAGCTTGCTGTGCCAAGCGCTAGACCTCTTCAGTTCGTGATCTATTTACAGGATTGTCGTTGTTGGTGACGGTTTACAGAGCGTTCAATTTTGTGTTAAGCCACAGCCTTGGCAGGGCTCTCACTCGTTTACCAAGCTTCTCCATATATCACCCACCCACCACGTGTTCGGTTTGTAATTTTAGAGTATATTATCTGTGAGGAGATTTGGGGTGTTTATTCAGAGGCTGTGAGCGTTTACCGTGAAAAGCCGCAGTGCTCGCTTTTCGGTGTAGAAAAGGCGCGCATTTTAGATAAAGGTATTTGGTGCCCGGCAGGAAAACTGTGGACACCAAATACCATTCGAAGAAAACAAAAACTGGCCGTACCGTGTATACCAGGCAGGTATTATTTCAATACCGTTTTTTTTTTGTACTATCATTTTTTCGTAGTGTATCATGATGAACGAAGTACAGTACAGCAGTTGACGTACAGTACAGCAGTTGAAGTACAGTACATCAGTTGAATTGCAGTACAGCAGTGAGTACTCTTAAAGTCCCGCCTGGTCCGCTTTTAGACGTGAGCTTTATGTACCACCGGAAGAGCTTCTGCGTCCGTGTGCCTTGATGGCGTTGATGGAGCGTGCTTGACCCCTTTAGAACTGCACCCACGTTTTTGGGGACAAACTGCTTGGAAAGAGTGTGGTACAATGATTCCAGTGGGAAAAGAGCTCAATCTCAAAGGCGAAAATAGACCTTCAGCGGGAACACGCAATAACCACGCATGGAACCTGCAAGGTCAAGCTTTCGGGGCGTGACTATTTTTTCCCATCGCTTTTGTACTAGCTCAGAGCTTAGGACGTTTCGCCACATGATATGTTATAGCTATATTTAGCGTTGAAGCTGCCGGAATACGCTAGTAAGGATAGGTACGTTTGCGTTTTTGTGATCGTCAGGGCAGCCGAAGTATATGCCGTAAGGTATTCTATGCAGGGCTGACCCAAGAAACTAGGACGCTGTTTTGGGGACAGCTCGCTGAAGTGGATACCGCTGTGCATGGAGCGGTTGGCAATGATACGATAACTGCTAAACGTCTAAGGACCTACCAGTACCCATTTACGAACTCGCGGTTGGTTGTAGAGCAGAGCAGATAGATGACATGTAACCGTGAGATCCGACATTTGTGGCCAACCGTGGTTTATGCTCGAGTAACTTAGAACTGGTATCATTCATCCTAAGTGCACAGCGCATGGTGGTTCGCGACCCTTCTCAGGAGCACAGCAGTTAGCGTGGTGCGCCGCTCGTGGTACAACAGTATCCACGAGGGTTGGGGAGGGGTACTCGACTCAAGCAGGTGAAACGGACAACGAAAAAAACTTGTAATATTCGTCATTGTTCGTAACGTAGTGTATAGACTTATACCTACAGGCGGAGACTGGAGCTCTGGCTTTCGGTGCTTCCACATTCAACCTTAATCCTTTAGCACTGCACCCACGTTTCTTGGGACAAACTATTTGGAAAAAGTTTGTTTTTTTTGCCGTTCTGAGAGAGTTAACCTTGTCACCCACATTCGACCGTGTCGCGGGCGTAACTTTTTCTCGTTTCCACTCACGTTATCTTCGCAGCGTGTTTTTGCCTGGAACAGCTCTTGTTCCTTGTTAGTAAGGGCAATGCTTCCAAACGCGAAAACGAAGCATGCTTCAGATGTGAGAATCGTTGCTACCTTGTAAAATGTCTCCGATACACCTCAGACCAGTTTACATTTCACACCACACACCATCGCATCCACTCTTGAGATAAAATTCATGACCAAAATTCTCCAGGCCCAAGGGGGGTCGAGACTCACAGGCGGAAAGTATTTTAGTGGAGCATCAAAATAGGTCAGTAGCAAAACGGGCCCACTCCGGATAGTATAAGGTAATTCAATTAGGAAAACGACTGGCACGGGCATGCGCCATCGAGAAAGATAAAAAAGGTACACTGGGGAACAGCACGTCAATATCGTTAGTTGGCGCTGCATTACAGTTTAATTACGGATAACGACTGGCACAGGCCTACGCCACACGTTTCAGCGCATTCCTTTCTCCGCTGTAGAATCGAGGTGATAACGCGGCACTTCAGCCCCTCTCATCGTGTCCATCTAGTGATAACGAGGCACTTCAGGGCCTCTCGTCGTATCCATCTACTTTCGGCTTGGCCTTCTGGCGTCCCGAAGCTTTCGCCTTCATCCTCTCCAGTATAGAGTCCTGGAGTAGGTGGGAATCACGCGTGAACAGAGAGTGAACTCAGCTGTATGAGTATGGCAGGTGTATCGGCATCTGGTGTAATTTTTAATGCGGGCGAGCGGCTGAAACCTTGAGTTACTGAGTAGGGTTACTGCATTCACGTCGGCGGTTAATCATATTACAGCATTTTATTTTTATTTTTTAACACTGCACTCCCTCCGGGACAAAACACTTGGAATTAGACAATCAAATAGGAAAATGTTAGGAGTTGGAAAAGGGTTAATACAGCAGTAGGAATACACAAGATGAGGACAGGGGCACCGGGGTAATGTGGGTGTACACGCCGAGTAAGCAAGTAGATCGACACATCGAGCAGCCGTCACCCCAGCGATGGCCGGGCCCTATCATGCTCATTATGATGGTCAGGAAAACTGCTAGCAAAGAAAACGGGCAATCTCACCTCAACCGACAGAAAACGAAACGCCAATGCAAAGCAGTTTTGCTGCGACAAAAACAAATAAAAGTCGCTTTTGGTGAAAGCAAAGGAGCATCGCCACGTGCGGTTGGATTCTCAAGCAACACCTCCTGAACCTTAAGACCAGTACTTATCAACGCTTAGCACCTGCTTCATTTTTTTGGGCTTGGCATCTTCTTCCTGTTCTGGAGTCAATGTCGGAGGAAGGAAGGCTTTGCAGTCTCTGCATAGCGCCCTGCAAAAATGGGACCGTCGGTGATGCATGCGCGAGACAACGACACAAGAATAAAAATGAGTGCAAATAATCACGAGGCCTATTGACGATTTGGGGACCCATGCAAAGCGACCAAGTAAACGAGAAGGGAGGCATGATCAACCATCTAGGAAGAGTGTGCAGCAATACGATTGCCATTAAGCTGCGCCCCGTGCTTTGTAGCTCCGTAGGTCGCAACCGGATACATCTCCCACCCCAGCAGCCCGGGCTGCTTCGTGTGGCCAATGCTGCAAACGTTTTTTTCGACACATTTTCCATCTCACCCCCCAAAGGTATAATACCTGGTAGTGTTTACTGCATCTGAAACATTGCGAGCGCTCTGCCCCATGGGCCAGTAGATCTAACAACAGTAGCAGGGTCGGCTATACACGCTGTAAGATACTCACCAGTTCCTGAAGTTGGTCCAAGTTGTGGCACCGCAGATAGTCTTATTCGTCCTTCGGTTGTAGAAAAACGGCAACCCCCTGCCATTGAGAACAAGCAAAGCAACCGAATTAATCATCGAATCGTTCATCGATTTGTTCATCGACTTATTAATAGTTCATCATAGTGAAGAAAGAAAATTCACCGAGGATCGACCTCCACGTCGGGCATCCCTTCGTGTGCATGCCGTGCAGGGATGAGCATGTCGGGGAAATACCATCTACCCTGGAATGTCACTCACGCTGATACTATGATACGAAGTGCTTGTACTGATATAATGGTACGCCGCCCGTACAGTACCTGGTACTGCTGATGTACGCACACGTGGCAAAAATTGATTACTGCCGATACCTATTAATAGTATAAACGCAAAAATACAAAAACACAGGAGAGGAGCGCATCAACTGCTGTCTGGCGGTCTACTGGTTGAAAGAGTACTGCTGCACAACTATAACGACTGACGAAAGTGTACTACCTCTCCATCGTCCAGAGCAACAACTCTGGTTAACCCTCGAGTAGTTGATACCGGTGCTGCCTTTGCTCTGTAGTCTACTGCTTCATGTGTCCTGTCCGCCAAGGCATTGACACTGATCGTATTAGCAGCAAGAATATGGAAAACCAATAATAGCAGCAGCAGCGAAGAGTAGCAGTCACTCACTTGCAGCCAGTTTCCATGTCGTACGCAGCCATAAGGCGGAAGTTGGAAGTCCCTTCCCACACCATGTGCCTCTTCACGTTAAGCCGGAACATTTTGAACAGCTTGTGCATTAGCGGCACCATCGTCTGCAAACCAAGAAGTCAGTACACATCGTGTAGGACAGCAAAGCAAAGCGCGGCCGATTTAGAGCGGCCATGTTGGAAGAGGAAATGGCAGTCCACAACACACGACGACGGCAAAACCAAATAACGTTAAGCATGGAGTAATGACAAAATGCACTTGTCGTGTCCTACGTCATTGCAGCTGTCAGCGTTATCAGCATAGCACGGGCAGCTAGCCTTCTGGCTCGTGGCTAAGCAAGCGGCCGCGACGCAAGCACTGCACCTCAAGACAGCACACACAATGCCTTCAAGCTCGCACAAGAGCAGCAGCAGTACCACAAACTGCAACATACACACAATGCCGTCCTGAACTCTCACTTTTGTACGGCAATTGCACTACAAGTAGTTAGGCTATGCCCGACTTCATGGTAGTGCATATACGTGCGCAGCAGCTACATTGGTCGATGGCTTACTTCGCAGTGGTCGCAGTTGGCTCCGTGAAACTCCAGCAGGTACGGCTCAGGGCCAAAGCGGATTCCTGCTAGGGCACCCACAGCAAGGGGAGGCTTGCGAGCCCATCCCACGCCCGCGTTAACATCTGTTCTCCCTCTCGCTGCAGATGCCACACTCGCTACACAGCCAACGATGGCAAGGAGGTGTCGGAAAAACATGTCGGCGATCACCACATGCAGCACAGCAGGGGTGCAGCGAGAGGGTATCGTGGGGCTATGGGCTATGACAGCAGTATGAAAAAACTGTCATTTAGTGATTACAGGGAGTTCAACTTCATTGTGAGGCGTTTCTGTCCGGGTGTTGAATGATTGATCGTGGGGACCAAAGCAGTGCAAGGCAGACCACCTCACCAAGTGTCTCATGCCGGCGATGTTAACCATGAGGACTGCCGTAGGTCTAGCGGTCGTGACGGTCATGAGGTGCCCGAGGGTCGCGGCCTTTGTTCGGTATACAGCGGTCCGCTCAACGCCGAGACATGCTGCTCGGGGACACGCTTATTCGTCATCCTCGGTGAGCTCTCAGCAACTGACTTGAATGAGCAACTGCTGCTCTAACAGCACGTGTACTGCTGTAACAGCACGTGCACTGCTGTATGTCAGGCTCAGAAGGCCTCGTGTGGTTGTTGGTGCTATGTATAGTCACGGGTTCAATGTTACGGGCGATGCTCAGTTGCGTAGGTATCTGTTAGGTACGGTGCCTGTTTTTTTGCTGTTGTGCTCTTGCCATCTGTTATCTTCGCACTTTTTCCTTCTCCTTCTCCCTCCCTCAGGGCTTGTCATGCGCCAAAAGGCCGGGCCGGGCCGAGTCTTTTGAAAATGTGACGGGCCGGGCCGGGCCGCGGCCCATCATCTCGAAATCTGATGGGCCGGGCCGGGTTGCGGCCCATGAGATGTGGGCACCTATATGGGCCGCTCCCCCCAGCCCATGACGCGGCCCACGTGTTTTCACGAGCCGGCCCGGGCCGCGGCCCATGAAATGTG
>JAYJMJ010000488.1:3751478-3772836 GCA_036873875.1 Laminaria ephemera | reverse complement strand
TCGGCCTTTATTTCGTATGGGTTAGGGTTAGGGTGGGTCAACCATGGCTACGCCAAAAAACACAATAATGTGGGACAGCCACCTAGCCCTTTGACGTCTGGTGTACACCTCGCACCGAGCACGGACCTCATACCAAGAATGCACCAAGCAGTACCTCATACATATCATTGGGACGTCTGTGTTCCCCCTTTTTGACTTGCTACGCCCCCGGGATATCAAGTCAACCACACCCCGAAGGGGAACCTTCTCGCGAATGCGAGTTCCTAATTTGCACGGCGACTCGTAAGAATAGCGACCCCTTTCGAGATGGCTGAAGTCTGCATTATATAGGTTTTCTGTGCGCCGCCGGTTAACCAATCAGGATCGAATACTTTTTTTCACATCACTGCGGAGTAAGAACCCCAACAACCACAGCGGGGCAACAACCAAGCAGTGCATGAAACATCATCAGCGCATCATCACAGACAGTGCTGCCGGGGTCATCAGCACAGCACCGGGCAGCTCAGCAGCAGGCAGCTAGCTGCAGTCTCTGCTGCCTGCTGCCACACCCCACAGGACTGCCCACGTCAAAGCAGACGCCGCCGCTGGTGGTGGTGGTGGCGGCGGTGGTGGTGGCGGTGGTGGCGGTGGTGGCGGCGATGGTGGCACTGCTGTTGTGTTGGGTTAGCTTGGGTTGTGCCAGGTGTTTTCGGTTGTTGTACCGGGGAAAACACATGCATGTCCCGTCATCAGCGCATCATCACAGGCAGTAGTACATAGCGCAGCAGGGGTTATCAGCACAGCACCGGGCAGCACAGCAGCAGGCAGCTAGCTGCAGTCTCTCTGCTGCCTGCTGCCACACCCCACAGGAGTGCCCACGTCCAAGCAGACGCCGCCGCTGCTGGTGGTGGTGGTGGCGGTGGTGGTACTGCTGTTGTGTTGGGTTAGCTAGGGTTGTGCCAGGTGTTCTCGGTTGTACGAGGGAAAACACATGTATGCCCCGTCATCAGCGCATCATCACAGAGAGTAGTGCAGCAGGGGTCATCAGCACGGCACCGGGCAGCACAGCAGCAGGAAGCTAGCTGCAGTCTCTCTAGCTGCAGTCTCACTGCTGCCTGCTGCCACACCCCGGAGGACTGCCCACATCCAAGCGGACGCCGAGGCTGGTGGTGGTGGTGGTGGCGGTGGTGTTGGTGCTGCTGCTATTGTGTTGGGTTAGCTTGGGTTGTGCCAGGTGTTTTCGGTTGTTGTACCAGGGAAAACACGTGTATGCCCCGTCATCAGCGCATCATCACAGACAGTAGTGCAGCAGGGGTCATCAGCACAGCACCGTCAGTTCTACCAGCGCAAACAAGTTGACACTTACAAAAATCCTGCTGCGCGAGTTCCTAGCGACAGCTATACTATCTTATACCGTATAATACGCAAGCTAACACACCCCCTGGGACGAATTTCGGAGGCGGTTTTCTCCATAAGTAGGGGGGCACACGCGACGGAAATGGTGGCTTTGGAAATATATTATCGAGATCTTTCCTTAGACTCATCGCGCGGCGTTTGCACCCTCCCCCTTGTTAAGGAAATCAACTTGAAACATAGACCGAGGGGGTGTGCTATCTTGCGTGTTACACGACATGCACGAGCTAGATCGTATGTATATGATATGAGGTTTAACGATGTGTGTTTGACGATTGCATTGCACGTAAAATGTGGTCGTGATTCGACCCCCTGCTGTGCACCAACCACACCCACAAACACCGTGGCCACTGTCACAAAGGTAAGAGCTCGAATCGCGGCTGCTGCTGCTGTGTACTGATGTTCCTGCGCGGCTGATGAGCGGCTGCTTTTGAAAAAAAACATGCACCGCTCTCGGCCTCTCTTGATTGCCTTGTGTTCCTATCACAGCACACACTCCACTCGCAGACACACAGGGGCGCACACACATACACATACACACAGGTAGAAGTGTTGTGGTATCCCCTCTCCCCCATTATAGAAGCACCGTCCATGGCTATAAAAAAGGGAAGAGCTTGCAGTGCGACGTCTGTTTCACAGAGACTGCCACAAGCACGGAGCTTGGAGGGCCGCATGCTACAGCAGCAGGGCAGCAGAGTGAAAAAAAAGGAGAAAAAAGGATGGGTTTCCATGGACCCTGCGCGGCTCGGCGACGAAGAACGCAATCCCTTGAAAATTGACTTGCCCGCGAGACTTTGAACGTCCAGAGCACGTGCCTCGGAGGCCGGCCGGGATTCAGACGTGTGTCATAATGTACCGACGGGCTCCCTGCGTGCCCCGCAGCCGAAAGCGCGAAAAGGGACCCTCGGCCACTGGAGGAGAGAATGCAAATATGCAAAACAAGTGCATTTCATATCATACACACATACGCCCAATTATGATACCGGTTAATGGTATGAAAACATAATATACCAGGTGCCCGGCACGATATGAAACGTACCGAAAGTACGAAAGTGTTGGGGCATGTCCGGGATCCAGCTGAACCCCACCATCTCTTTGCTTTGAGATTCGGAGAGGTATTGATGGATTGATAGTGTTAATAGACAGAGGCATATCGGTACCTAAATACATACCAGTACCAGACATGTAATACCAGGTATTATAGGTACAGTGGTACAGTATGCCCGTTCGGGACAGGCCATTTGTTGATTGTACTTTGGTGCTTGGTACTGTTAGGATGTGGTTGACGGCAATTGGGAGTTCCAATGGTAGTTTGGGATTATTATAGTGGGAAATACGCGGCGGAACATCCCCGAGTAGGCGGAATTATCGTGTGTCTATTTTGCCGTCACTCTTCGGTGGGTCCTCTCCTGTGGCCTCTTCCGTGGGCCCTCGCCCGTGGGCCCCCTCCTGTGGACGCTCTACGCTGTGTACCCAGGACGAGTCAATATAATATATACATGTTCTATCTATCCATCCTCGGGACCTCCACCAACCCAGCTTAAGCCTGAACAGCTGGTAAGCCTAGACTCCATCATGTGAGAGAGCTGGAAACAATGGTATTCATTGCTTACTGTTTTCGTTTCTGATCGTATCACACCAGGGTGGTATACAGGTGATACACGTATTTGTTGTATTGTGGAACACAATATAGATACCAGGTACAATTGAATACAGCAAGGATAGTTCACACGCGTACGGAGTACAAACTCCTAGTAGTCATAGCTCTAGATGTAAATACCTACCAGGTACAGTAAAGCCTCTCATGACATACCTGGTACAGCTCTATTCATGGCAAAATTATTAACAGTACGAGTACCGTTTTCGACAAGCAGAGCTCCGTCGCTATTCAATTGCCTGGGGTAGGAGTGAGTCCTGCGTTAGTCTCACTCGCTCGCAGATAAAAACCAAAGCAGACACCGGGGGGGATAGAATGATAACTGCCTGCCTGTATTCACAGCTTGTTCAGAGTGCCGCCGACCGCAGAGCTCTTGCCGGCTAAGGTGGAAATTAAGTGAATGATCACACCATCAGTCAATTTCCTGAATTATACCGAGGTACGTAAATATTGTAAAACATCAAACATCAAACATGCTACTGCGGGTACCTGGTATATATTAACCCTTGTCGGGCTTCAGAAAGAAACCGCGCGTAGCTATAAAGAAAGGCTGCTGGGCTAGGGGGTGATGCTTTTATCGTAGGATTACAGCGCAAGGAGTTGTACGACACGCGCGTAGCACAACTTATCGCACGCTGCACACTCACACTATGAAAAAACCGCTTGCCTCAGTTTTTTATCGCGATACTACTGTACATTGGCCCCAAAAGGGTTAAATAATGCCGGGTAGACTATATAAGAGCAGTGAAAGGCATTCTCACCCTCCTTCTCGCCGATTGCTGACTCCAAGACCGCCGAGCCGCTACGCTTGCCGATGGACGGCTCAGCTGGTTGGGAGTTGAACTCATCACCATCGTTATCCGGAACGACGCCATCCAAGTCATCTGCGCGCCCGACGTCCGACTCCGCGCCGCAATCGGTGATGGTCTCGTCGTCCGATGATATGTGCCCGGTAGAGTAGTCCATGATCTCAACATCGGTATTGTCGGGCTCGTGAGCGCTGTTGGGGTCGGCCATGCTCGTGACGAACGTCAATTGGCTGCATCCTCGACGTTCTCATCGTCCACGGCCTCAGCATCGGACTCGCAGTAGGCGCTTATGTCTGCAATTTTAAAGAACATGGAAATGTAAAACATACACTAGTACACTAAGTATGAGACGTATCTCGTGTTGTGTGACAGACACAAGTACGATGAGTTACAACAGTACCTCACCCAGTGATATCATACCAGGTACATCTTACTGTTTTTTGCTCGTACAGGGACCGTGGTGATGTTAAAATGAGTACATACCGGTCCTATTATTTCCAGCCATAGTGGCAATAAGTATCCTGGGCTGCATCAACATTTTAGCCAAAAAACGGTATACCGTGGATAATTTGCCAGAATAAGTCTGCGTAGTTATTGGCGTGTACATTGGAGTAGGTGTACGTTGGGCATGCATATTACAGCAATTCCACTAATCATGCTAAATATGCCAGAAAACGTTATACCGTGTAAATTTCAGTCGGTTTGCTTGCCCACGCGACCGCCTATGGTAATGCCCTACTTGCCTACGGAGCAGACGCTACAACCACGGTCGAGACCGACGACTGCTACGGCGACGGCTACTACAACGACGACTACTACGGCGACGACGACTACGGCGACTACTACCCCAATAACGAGCAACAGCAACCGCCGCCGCCGCCGCTACAGCTTCAGCAACAGCCGCCAGAGCAACAGCAACCGTCGCCGCCGCCGCAGTGCCAGCAACATCAGCAACCTCCCTGCCGTGGCCCGCCCCACTCCTCTTCGCCTTCTCTCGGAGCATCTTCATCTCCCCAGAGCGCTCTGCACCTGTTGATGGCACGTTCGGTGCCCCAAGGCTAGCGTGACCACAGGTAAGGGAGCTTGGGCGCAGGGTGTCGTCATGGACCTCACCACCTTTGCTACGTTCTGAGAAGACCAGAAGCAAGTAGCCACACAAATTCACATTGACCGACAGCTTGAACAGCAAGCAGCAAAGCATGCCCAGCAGGAAGAAAACGCGGCCAGTACACGACACGAGGCAGGAGGGGGGAGAACCCGAGCCCAGGACCAAGAGTCTAGGAGCAGCGACAGCGCATCCCCCGCCCAGTTCATGCAGAGGATGACGACAGCTTTCCAGGGCATAACAGCAGCAGCAAGCGGGGACAGAATTACAGTCAGGCACGTTTACATCGGCCATGAGGCTGATACGATGATGGCTACATCTTTTCAAGGTCTCATTGTGGAACAGCAGTAGGCCTACTCCATGAAAGCAAGGGCCGAAGCCCCTGTCGATATTTGAGACAGCCCGCATAGGGAAAGTCGCAACAAGAGTCGCCACTGCCTTGAGAGCCTTCCGAGACGCGGGCATCGCCAGCCAAACCAAGCGCGATAGCCGTATTGACGAGGGACCAACGCCAGCCCATGATTTACCTATATAGGAGCCGCGCGGTCCAGACACCGGGCCCCTTGGAGTGCTTGACAACGCTCGCCGCATGGCACCGACGTCAGAAGCTTTGTGGCGCAGGCGTATTGGGCTACCCAATTGCTCGACAAGATAGCGGGCAACATTGTGGAGGCGAGACAGATCGCATTACATTTGGGGATGCTGCAGGAGGAGCAACAGCCATCGTCGTCGTCGATGCCGCCCCATGCAGAGGAGGAGGAGCATGGTGAAGGTATGGGGACGCAGCAGGAGAAGGAGCAAGGAGTAAGGGAAGAAGTAGGAGACCTGGACGGGGAGGAGGAGCAAATAGCGGATGAAGAAGAGGAAAAACAGAGGGAGCCAGACGGGCGGGGGCAGGAGCTGGGGGTGGCGGAAAACACGATCGGCAGCAGCATCAGCAGCAGCATCAGCCACAACCGTCATCGTCGCCGCCGCCGTTGCCACCGAGGCAGCCGCAGCCGCTCTCGGCTCCGCCGTGGTATTCAGCCCAGTCAGAAGTAGTACTCGTCGCTGCGACTGGAAGACATGTTGTCATAGACGGCATGTTTGATCAAGACGGCGATGCCCAAAAAGGAAGGGTTCGTACTGGTGCGGGTTGAGACCACGAGCAGCAAGAAGGGAAGAGGAGTGAGTGGAAGAGAGGGGGGATTGATGTTGCAGTGATGTTTGGCTTCTTCGTGGAACCTGGGGAGGAGCACGAGCGTCGGCGCAGGCGCTGCACACTTCGAGAGCGTTTTTTCGAGAAAGAGGAGACCATCATCTGCTAGCAGCGGAGCTTGAGATCAAGGCTCAGGTCTTGATTTATGTTTTCCTTTGATGACTCTGTTGGATGGCGACGTATGAGTCTATACCCGTATTGATATTTTTTGTTGTCGACCATAGCTGGTAGTTTATGGCTTTTTCAGCTATGTTGTCCAACCCCTCCCCGTCCCTCCCTCGCCCCTGACTTGAGATTGATGAAAAGCAGATGTGTAGGCGCGTTCTATTAGGTGATGGCTGTACAGGGCTTGTTTGCTTGTGTATTATATCATTGCTTCAGCTGTAGTACCTCGTATAATATGTATGGCCTGTTTTCTGGATACTCGTATGATAGCAAGCTCAAACGGCGAATCGACAGGAGTATCAAGCGACCGGTGATTGGAATGAAAACTTTTAGCTTTGTTGTACATCTTTCGAATTGGGTTGTTGCTTTTCTTTTTCTCTGAGACGTTGGAAGGGAGTTTTCGCTGGCTTAATATGCTACCGACGGCACTAACGGTATCCACATGTTTTAACCTATACCGCTATTACTCCATGTAAATAGCGCTCTTACTCCGTGTAATAGTTTGACTACTCCCTACCCTGGCCCCCTAGACTGGGGTCTACTGTACGGTCTCGGATGATCGAGTTCCCCATATGATCCACGATTATTCAAACTTCTGACACTATTTTGTTTACAGATAAAACAAGTTATACTTCATAGTAACTCTTTCCCCTCACCTTCGAAAGAGAAGAGGTGGGTGGGCGGGAAAAAACTACGGCAATGTCTGGTAGATTGACGTGCAATCACCAGTAACGTCTTCTTCTCGATTACGACGTAACTGATCAGCTGAAATCTCGCGCATTTAGCGTGGGACTCTAGTGCTTCGCGCACTCTGAAAAGTGACCTCGTGGGATTAATGATCTCCTGGGAGTGTTCTTCATATTATTATCGATTGTCCAACACCTGGACTCACACCATCCACTCCGTGAATTCATCCAACTACCTGACCCGCTCAGGCTTACCGACGTTTCGTTTGATTGTCTCATGATCCCCTCAGGATTACAATCTCTCTTGTCATAATCTATCCTAGAATTTCAACTCATCAATCCTTCAGTCAAAACCAACCACAGATTGTTTCTCATTCTGTTCCAGAATCTACTAAACAAGCGTTGCCTGCGTTGTGTATCTTTCAAATTGGGTTGTTGCTTTTCTTTTGTCTCTGGGACATGGGAGGGAGTTTCCGCTGGCTTAACATGCTCCCGACGGCACTGACAGTATCCACATGTTTGCACCTATACCGCTATTACTCCACGTATATAGCGCTGAAACTCCGTGTAATAGTTTTATTTCTCCCTCCCCTGGCCCCCTCGACTGGGACCTACTGTACATTCTCGGATGACCGAGTTCCCCAAACGGTCCATGATCATCCAAACTCCTTCGAATCCGAGGTCATTCACTACCGTTGCAGTTTACCCCAGACCGTATGCTGGCCTGGTTGTCTTTTAGATCCCGTTCCTACTTCCGCAAGGTTCTGCCACACCTGACTCGCGTCCTCCATACTGTTACGTGTGTCTACCGTGTACGCGTCGGACTTCCATCGTCCTTCCCTCTGAATCACTAGCTCCGAAACGCCCCCCCCCGGCGTGAGGTCTGAGCCCCCCCCGGTACGAAGAGGATGCAATGCGATTTCCTCCGGCTTCCCCCTCGACTCCAAAATGATATCCCTAAGCGCATGCATCGCCTGGCCGTATCGCCAAGTAACGACTGTTCCCTTACCCCGGCACGAGGACAGAGGGGTGCGTTCGGGGAGCAGGGAGTAGCATGACAATCATTGCACCAAACAAGCGACGGCGGCTCCGTCCGAGCGCAGTCCCGAACGCACTCCGCTGATCTCGTCTCATGTTCTAACCGCTATGCTGCCTACCCCGGCTTGATCACCTTTGTCTCCGCGGGATCGGACCTCTACCCTGTCTGCCTGTCGTCATTTCAAACAGTCCAACTGGTCATTGCCGTCGTGAAACTCTACATCACCCCGCGTCAAACAATGGATTGGGTGCACCGCGCCCCCATCCCCAACGAATATCTCGTCCGAACGGGCAATGAGAAATACCTCTTACCTATACTTAGCCAGAATACCCGACCCCCGTGCCCTCGTGCGAACATGAGATTTCTCCCCTGGAGAAGCATATCCCACGACACCGGACGGCGTACCGTACAAGGTGTACCCTTGACAGCGTGTGCCCGGCCGATTCCTTGAAGTGCGCGTTTGACGAGCGGCGACTGCGTGGGAAGCTCTTATCTGATCGTTAACCTATGGAAGAATTGCACCGCAGCTAGTTTACTCGAAATTGTCCCGGCCTGGTTGCCCTTCTACGCACTACACCAGCCAGCAACATCGACTATGACGAGCTTGTTGATTCCCTCGTCCGCGTCCGATTTAAGGTATTGGTCCCTCCGCATTAGCCTGCGAAATGTTGTCCAAGATGCGAAACCTGGCGCGTAGGTGCGCTCAGACGATCGCGCAACAAAGCTTCGGACGTACAGGAGGCCAATATTCGGGAACAAAGCGCGCCCCCCGCTGGTCCCAGCAACTGTTTGTGCGCAGTAACCGATCGTCCTTGTTCCGTCGCGACGGCAGAATCAACCGAGGTTTGCCCGTGCGCGTGCTCCAAGGCGGACGAAAATAGGCACCAATACCCGGGGCTGTTGCGCCGGCCGAACTGCAGCCGCCGGTCCACGATATCGATGTCCGTATTTACTTTTCAGAAAAACAAAAACAAGGGTTACATGGGGAATCACGCGAACTTTGGAGGGATGCACTACGACCAAAACCGGAGACAGTTTAAACCCCTAGATGCATCTCGACTGCTTGCGCGGGAAAACGAAACATAACAAAATTGAACAGACAGGCGCGCGTCCGCACACCGCGTTGTTTCGTGAATCCTAGCCAATCGTCAGTATATTTGTATGGTATGGTTGGTACACCGCAGGACCGCCGTTTCTCTAGATACGTGGTCCGTAAACCCGTGCACGACGTACTGTGCGTTCTGATCTGCCTCCGGACAACCTTTCTCTGTCCCAATGAAGTACTTACGCTAGTCCAATCTGCCTCATGAAATAAAAAACTACCCACGTCACTTCGCACAGGGCGAGACCTGCTTGGGCTATGTGTTTGGAAGTCTGTTCGGCTCCTCTGCGTTTTCTGCCTGCGCAGTGTACAGGTCCCTCCGCATGGTTTTATACTTGTCCGCAGACGATATGCCACCTGGTTCCAGGAACAACTCCGACCCCAGATGTACGGGTTGCAAGTCTCGATTTGGTCCCGCAGCGTGCTGACGTTCCGGGAAAGCCCTACCTGCAGCCTGGGCCCGCACTCCTAGTTGTCGCTATGCTTCTCCGCGATATTCTCCACCCTAAGTTGGGCTTGCTTGTCCCTATCGGCATGTGTCGCCATTCTGATACGCGGTCTGTTCCCCCCCCGCCCGTTCCTACGTCGAACAGCACGGAAGTTCGCTTCATGATGTCTTGGTTTACGAGAGTTATTAGGCTCTTCAAGTTGGATAGACTCCGACTCTCCTTGGTGAATTTATGAGCGTGCTTACGCACCGTCTGCACTCCTTTCTGGCGGGCTTCGCGGAGAGGCCTCTGCGTGTCAGCCTCTCTACCGATTATTGTTTTTTTTGTTGGCCCCGTTTCGGACTGCTAGTGTTACCACGTCCACGAGGACTTCCATCTTCTCGACAACGTTCATATTCGCCACCGGTTCGCCGCGTGCCACAGAATCCGCCACGTCGAACCCAGACAATTGCGCAATCTACGCGGTTACGGAATGTGTCACAAGGGCTGGTTCTGATAACACGACTTGCTGCTCCTCCCTCTTCAACCAACATACTACCGGGCCAGAAATCATCCACCTTCTCCGAGCCGTGGGATGCTGTAATGGCTTCCTTAAAGCCAACGTGATCTTCGCTTCCCGCATATCCGCGATCGATAGTCGAAAGCGACGCCCCGTCGGCGGCACTCTATTCATACTAAACCTCTTGACCCTCCGCATTTGACGTTTTCTACCACGCTGCTGCTCTGTGCTATCTGGTCGTCCATCTGCGTGATGACCCCAACCTGCGATTCTGCTTGTTTGCTCAGCTTCGTGATGGGGCCTTCTTTCGAATTCTGAATTTCCTTCGTGCGCCTGCATCTCGCCCGACGACATTCCACCGCCTACGCACACGGTTGTTCGTCCGTCGTGGTCTCCGCCGAGCCGAGTCTCACCGAATCCTCCACTGCTGGGTTCATTATCTTGAACCAACCGCCACATGAATTACTCGGTTCTTCCGTGAACGTGCATGCAATAAGCAGCGCGAATGTTTGCAAACAGATATCAGGAACTCAAGCTAGTTACCGTGTTCCGCTGTTCAAATACGTCTGGCTGTTCTTCTCGAATTGTTTGTTTACGGCGTTCAGACTGTATTCAATTATTAGTAGAATTATTTTTGCCCTCTGACAATGTAGCGTAGATGCCGTTCCGATATAAATCGAACGTCCTTCCGTAAAGCTGTAGATCTCTCCTTTGACTCTCTGCTAACCATTTCCCATTTTCCATTCCCCACATCTTTTCATTTTTAGCTATAATCTATCCTATTCCTCATCGACGTTCCATCCCCAGGTCATTGGCCGCAGTCCTCCGGCTTTTTCCTCCTTTCCCCTAGCGGCCTGGCGGTCCCTCAGCGCTAGGCTGTACCTGTGCACTCGGCGCGAGATCGCGACCTGGGTGGTCACAGAAATGACCTAGAAAAGGCGTTCCTTGCAGACGCCTTTCCGCACTAGGGACGATCCGTCCGTCCCTCCGACGATGCTTGCCGCTACCTGATCGATCAGGTTGCTGCCTTCCTTTCCGAGGCGCCCAACGCCTTACACCGCGAGGGTGGCGAGTTTGTAGATGAGCTCGTCGAAGGACACCTGTCCCAGACGAGCGCAGTGGATGCGCTTGCGCGCCTCAGAAGTGGAAGCAGATAATCAGTTTCGGTCGGCGCTGCCTGCCCGCATGTGAACCCCCGCCTGTGGGTCCGCATACGTGACGTCGATTAGTATCGCTTTGTTGCGATACTCCAATGCCGTAGTATCTCGGAGTCCTCTCGCCTCGATGACGATGTCCATGCGGAGATCCCTGTTTGCGTGGAAGGGGGCTCCGCTTTCCACTTGGTGACGGATGGACATCTTCTTAAGATCAGGGAGAGCGCGTGCACCAGCGTCTGGTGCTGGTTCACCTGCGCGCCCGATCGATGACATAATCGTGCACGCCGCGTATTAGCCTCCACTGCACCGCAGCAGGGGCACCTCGCCCCCAGGAACTCTTCCATCCCCAGAAACCGCTGTCCCGCAGCCACGAACGTTGACGCTGGGATGACGCTGGCCGAGTGGACAAGATTCGCCCTTAGGAAGGCGGTAGCTCCTGGACCCGATTGACTCCGTTGTCGGGCCCTGGCCAGGCCTCTCGTCTCCTTCTTTCCTTGTGGGTCGCCGGTGCCTCGCTGGGGCGTCGTCTCAGGGGGCTGGTCCAGAGAAGCGACGTACCTCTCATAACGGACTCGGTTTGGCAGCTTCCTCAGTCTATGCTGCGCTTTGCTGGAGCTGATAGTTTTGGCGTCGTGTGTCGGCAACACGTCTATAGCAGATTGCCCTGGGGCGTCTTGCTCTCTTGCTCGAAAGGTTATATCCCGCCAGCTTTCCGGCACTGTGTTCGCCATGGCTTCCTTTGAAACCCCATGCACATCGCGGAGGTCCCCGATGCCGCTCCAAATGCACCGGACGAGGTCTGAGTTGGTCAGCTCCCTCCGGACTTTGTCTCTTATAGCGCCGGACAGATCAGCAAGCACCTCCGGTACCGTCGCAAACAAGCCTCCGACGGACGCTGACATCCTCCGGGCTTCAGCTGACGACAGCCCAAACCCTCCGGCCCCCGTGGACAGGCTCGCCTGCCCCTGTTAGTAGGGCTGCAAGGTCAACTGGGTTGCCGGTCACCCGTCCTCGAAGAACGACGATTCTTCAGCTGCCCCCGGGAGATCAAGCAGTTTCTCCAGCATCCATATCGCGTTGCCGTCTGCCTTTTGGCATGTGGGCAACGACAATTCCGGGTCCATCACCTGTTCGATATCAGGGGTTCTTTGCACCATGGAGCCGGTGGCGAGCAGGTTGGCTGCTTGCTTGTCTGGCATGCGCGGCAGCATCCGCGCGAGTTGTTCCACTCCCCTGTTTTGGACTATCTCCACTGTGCTCTCCATCTCGTAATCGTCAGTACCGACAGGCACCCCAACCACCTTTAATGCTAGTGTGCGGTATTGTATGCGAGCGTCTTTGCCCAACCCTCCACTCTCCTACCCTATATAGTCAAGACCAGGAGGCCGTGGCCCAGGCTACTTGCGGCGGGGCAGGTCTTGTACGCACTACAAAGACACCGAATGGCTGAGGGAGCCTCTGGAGCTTGCCCTATTAACAGCACAGGACAAGATGCACTCAGCACGTGCCATGACAACTGCCGGTACAGTGTTTAACCGGGGTGACTAGACGCAAGTACACTTTTCCCGCTTTCTGTCTTGTATTCAGTCGAATATTGATATTCCATGTCACAACAATGGAGGGTAATCATCTTAATGTGTAATAACTTACATATATGATATCAGGAAACGGTTCTATGCATGAACAGGCTCGTAAACGTTGCGAGCACTTGCCACAACATTTCGCACGCCGTCAAGATATCATGTGGCAAGACGTCTGTTTTTCGAAATAAAAGCAACAACGAAGCCCTCAGCAACAGCAACATCACCACCACCAACAACACAGCAAACATCGAAAGTATCAACAACAAGAACAACAACCACAGAAGCAGCAGCAGCGAAAACAACAACGACAGCAAAAGCAACAACCAACCAGCCACCAACAAAAGCGACAATAAACACTGCGAACACCGCAAATTATCGGGTTATGGCACACCAAGGTTGAATGTTCTCACCGATAGCACGAAGGAAGTGCTTGGATTGTTCCTCTTCTCCACGGCCGCGGCAAACAGCCACGAGGCATCTGCGTAAAGGCCAAGGGCGACGTATGCACGGGAACACCAACGGGCTTCCATTGCACCTTTTGTTGAATATGATAAAACCTAGCGTACCGTTTTGATCCCCTAGTGCTTCTGTTGTAGCCTTCAGGTAGTGCGTGCGGGTGTCACGCCTAGTACTCCCAAAAGGGACTGGAGGTGTCCGATACATGGACAGAGATCAGCAGCGTTCGCACATACACGGAGCTGCCAGGATCATTCCTGTCTGGAGCTGATGCTGCGAGAGACGCGACATAGCCGCCACGGTCATCGTCTTTGGACCTCCTGCTGCGAGTTATTATGACCATTAATGGTCTTAACCTACTACGCACTGCTCCGTCCTCTGCTGAACTATGGGAGAGTCCAACGTGAATGGCAGCCTTGCCAACGCCTTCGCGAGTATCAAGCCCCTCAGTGGTGCAAATCCCGATCAATTCGACGACGACTAGCGCAAAAACTTGCTTCACGCTCAGCATCTCTCGTCGAGACATCTTCCGGATCTTAGAAGGACAAACTAGGCCGAGCAGTATCGCCACATCGGAAGCAACGATTACACCGCAGGTGATCCTAGTACAGCGCCAGGACGAATACGACCAAGCCAAACAAGAGTTTTTTTCTATCCTCTACTTGATCACAGATGTATCGGCGGCTCTGCTGGGGAATAACCGCGCAGGAGGCGATCGTGAAACCCGCGGCAACGGACAAAAATCCGTGAAGGAGTTGGAGTCCAAGTAACTGAAGACCTCCATCGAGATGATCTTTACCACAAAACGCACTCGCTACTACGAGCATGAAGTCGAAACTAGACCGCGATAACTACATGAACGATCTTGCGCGACTGCCCAACTTACTGGCCGAGAGAAAGGAACCAATCACGGATAGACATTTGCCGTACATCGTTCTTCACGGTCTGGCTGAGGAGTATCGGGACATCAAGCTGACCACCTGGAAGGACCCGATCTTCCGATGATCCAGCCTTTACCTGCACGGGCGGTCGCGCAACATTACGGGTCTCATCGCTGGGTGTGGCACGGTCAAGACAGCAGCAACGTCAGCACCTGACCCCAACAGCACCATCTGCCATGACTGCGGCAAGGAAGGTAACTACAAGTGCGGCTGTGCAGGGCAGGACAAGGTTCACGGGAAAGGCAAGACGCCCGCTGGGATCGGCAACAAGGCTTGATCAAGGGGTGCCGCTTGACAAAAGTGGTGTACTGTGCACAGGAGGACCACGCACGGCGACTCCGAGTGTTACGTTTAAAGAACTCCGCCCCCACAGACGGCTAGTACGCGCGCGACGGCTGTGTGAGCGCCCAAACCCGCTCTGGCCACACCGGAAGTAAGTCGGTTGTTAGTACTGACAGCGAATTCGACAAGGGCTTCGCGTCTTAATTCGTGAACGCACAGCAAGGACCGCCAAGGCAACGTCGTCACCAGGTGTCGCCTCATCAACGAAGGGCGGCTGGCAAGACGTTTCACGGGACCGCTACAAACATAAACGCGTGGAATGACCGGGAAGACAACTCGCGGAATCGCTACAGCGGTTTTCGATGGGACTGCCGGAGTTTCCGTAATCGCCACAACAAGAACAGCAGCGTGGGATCGCCGAAGTGTATTTTAGGGATCGGGCCACAGGACCATCCGTCTGTTGGTATTTGTGAGGAATAACGTCTTCTGGAGTCGCCACGCCAACATCGATCGTTTTGGGCCGCTGATACATCGCATCTGGGGTCGCTGGACATCATTCTACTCTTTAGGGTTGCCGGGACACAGCCTTTGGGGTGGCTGAACATCATCGCCGTCTGAGACTGGGTGAGTATCACTTCTGGGTTCGCTGCACCTTCATCGTCTGGATCGGGGGGGGGGAACATCTGCATCACCAGGATTCGAACCAGCTTTACGGCAATATTTGTGTTGTAGTAGCACCACACGCACGTCTTCTTTGTATCAAACGGGGTAGGCTGCTTGCCATTTCTATTCCTTGGTCGACGAACTGATCGTTGGAATATTATATGTTCCATATATGCAATTACGAGCTTTAGCAGTAACGATACCATTCACCTCTTTCGAACACATGCTTGGTTTCAACGACTGTTCATCCACCATTTGGGCGTTACTATGATATAACGGAGGACCATAGTAATCAGGACCCACGATATGCACAAAAACCTATATATTCCACTGTGTTTATTAACAATTTTTGGTCCTGATTACCATGTTCCCCCGTAATAGTAAATATTTGTCTTTCAGAAGCGAGCTATGATAGTGAACACGTCTGCTCGACTGTTAATAGTATAATTTCATAAGCATTATTTGCATGGCCAAACGACCTTGCCGTGCTTGCGATGCGTGTCTCTGTCTCGTACTTTGTGACCATAGACCTTGTATCTCTCTAGGATGAAGAATTGGCACGAACACTGGATGTGGTGGGTTTTTATGGGTTGTCCTGGAAATAATGAAATAATGGATAGATATCAATAACACATACCTGGTACGCATAATGGGTGAACTATGATTTAATATATGTAGTATCGCGACATAATATGTTGTCATGTCGTGCACCTGGTGTATGCCAGTTGGTATATACGTGTAGCGAACAGGGAAGACGTTGGTTGTACTCGTCGCACGATACAGACCCCCGACGTAGATCTGGCAGATATACGGCTGACAGAGGAGGGGAGAGGGACTCCGGTTCTCTGGCTGTGGTGCGCATTGCATCGCATCTGGCCGGGAAACGCAAGCGCCTCGAGGTGCCATGCCATCACGTATTTATCGGGTGCTCACGACACCACTCTGCGATGAGGTCTCTGTGTCATATACTCCTTATTTGATGCACAGGCAGCGATATAATGTACTACATGTATATGTATGTCTACCTCCTACTTCTTGAACCATTCTCCTGGTCGTCCCCGTCCAACCGCGTAATATTATACCCGGTATTACCACACGGGAGTATATCCAACACTGTTATACACTGGCGACGCGCACTGCCACTTACTCCGTATATATTACAACATTATTTTAACATTTCTTCACAATCGAATAGAGGAACTGGCACATACCGGTAACCTACAGTATTCCGAATCCATCCGTATATTGTGCTCTCACAAAAAAACTTCGGCTGCTGTGATGCTAGCTTCTTTTCCAAGGCATACACGTGGAACAACCACCCAGTACATCAAATAAATGCTCTCGTTCCACGGTTGGCTCAGACCACGTATTAGAAGAAATCGAAAAATACTCTACTGTACGATTCGTTTTGTACTAAACCTCAATACCGGAAACTGCCCATTACAAACGTAACAGGTTTGTGTAGTGAAGTGTCCCGTGGGGACGCAGGGGTAGACGAATAATTTTCTTACTGGTAGTTGCGGGTAGATGGTAGAGGGATAGACGGAGACTACGGAGTTATAGAAATTTCTCAGTTTTAGAAGACGGGCTGTGTGGGACTTGGCCCAGTTTCACTGGAATGATCGATCCAGGAGTATACGCAAAGTATAGTTCTTCAGATGTTCCAAGCGCGGCAGTAAGTTTTTAATAGAGACCTCCACGGCCAAAAAATAACGGCATTACAGTACTCAGGCATAAGGGCCAGATAAAACCACCTGTCATAATCCGTGCAGTTGACTAAAATCAGCGATGCACAACAAACAGAGAGGCCTGGAAAAAGAAGAAAAGCACGGAACTACTTTTTCCAACATTGTCTCCGGCATTTTGGAACCGACGGCAGATTTCCTAAAATACACCGAAGTCACAGCATAACGTCACCACCCAACTTCCACTACTTCTCAAAAGCGCTCTCCTCGCTGCGATGCAATCAACTGCTTAAACTCCACAACGCGGCATAAAATGGAGGAGCCCGGAAAAAAAAAGAAGAAAAAGGAAACGGACATTTCAAACGTTTTTGCCCGCATTTTTCGATACGGGGTTGCGCCATTTGATGCTAGAAGTCCCCCCCGCCCCCGCCCCGGCCCCGCACGCGAGATTGTTGCTTTTCCTTCGCAATATCGTCAGTTCTACCAAGCCGCTGATGGAGTAACATAGCGACGCACGCTACGGTGGAGGTGCACCACTTCTTTTCTGAGACTCCTGACTTAAGAGGAGCTCTATATCTCACCCAGAAACTGATTTCGAGAAAATTTAAAGTGCTCCCCGATGAAAAATCCCAATGGCCTAGATATACAACGAAACACATTTCCAAAAAAAATGGAACTTCCGACGATTTGGGGTTGAGGAGCCCCGTCGTTCAGAAAATATTTCGGCATAAAAGTGCCACCTCTATCGTGGCATGCGTCAAGCTAGAGACAGAGGTCGCACTGACCCAGCGGGGTACGTTTCACACGATAAGCTTGCAGCAGTGAGTAGCCAATCGTTGCAGTCGGTCGTTGTAAGCTGATTAGCGTCGCGTACTATTGAAGGCAACGGTATGCACAACCTTGGTACTTAAGTAACGACATACATCACTTTCCGGTGGGCCTTGGCCAGTGGTCGGGGTGTTGGCATGGGCACGGCGTAGCAAACTTTGCAACGAGACTGTATCGACCTCTACGAGCGAACATCAAGGGACATCGCTGAGGGTAGATCAGTACTTTATTCCCCACGGCTCGCCTAGCCGTAGAGCGTTTGTCTTGCCGAGGTGATCGACGATGGATACGCCCACTGCATCACGCTCACCTACGTATACATCTCCCTTCGTCTTCTCTCACTTTTGGCACCGAGAGCGGCACGGAGAGCGCCACCTTTCAACAGCAACACGTTTCTTCTAAGCTGAAGTTCATGTAACTCTCGGCGGACCCCGAATTTCAGTGCTTGCTTCCTGTGGACTGTCGGACGCAACTCGGCAACCGCACCTCATGCCTCATGCGGAAATCTTCTGCCAATAGGTTCTGAGCGTCGGATTACCGTAAGTATTGCAGAGCTGCGACCAATCGGGAACATTGAGAGCAGAGTGCGCTTGAGGCCTGATTTGCTGGAGCCGCTGTGAGGCTCTATTCAAAACTGCCATGATAATCGTACTCTGCATGGAGCTGCCGCCGCCGAAAAGAACAACAGCTACTCTCCATGAAGATGCCACCATCATCGTCACGGTCTGGTGCGACACTTATACCGCTGAGTTCCTGTTGTTGCTGCTGGAGATGGGGTAGAAACAGCCGTGTGTAAAATCTGCGTTCGAAGGCCCAAAGGTCCTCTGAATCGAAAACGGATACATAGCGGTGCTGCTAGGTAGGGCGGAAATGCTTAAAAATAGGCGGTTTTAACACCATGGCAGCCTTATGGCCATCAGCGGTACGAACTCGGGTCACTTCAACGGGAACTCCCTACTTAAAGCTGGTAAATCCACGTACCAGGTATCATTAACCCACGTTTATACGGACAGCGGTGGCATCTTCATCACCAGGAGTTGCCTCAACGCGGGGCGTTTGACGAGATCGCTGTAAAAGTTCTCGTTTAGGGCTTCCGGAAAGCTACCTTTCGGCTCGGGACGGCACGAACTTCGGGAGTCGGGGCAAAAGCAACGTTAGATCGCCGGAATGTCTTTCGAGATTGGTCCACAACATGTTCTTTTGGCTTCACCGTAGGAGAAGGTCTTTTTCAAATGCTGCATCACCGCCGTTTGGGAACTGCTGGAATGTCGCTTCTGGAGTCGTTGCCAGGTCATCGTGTGGGGTTGCTTGAACATTGTTTCTGCGGTTGCCGCAACATCATCATTTCTACCCCGAAACATTTCTATCTGCTGGGTTCGCAACACTTCTGCCACAATATATGTCTCGTCGCAGCGTCACATGTCTTCTTTGTACGGGGTGAGGAGAAACTTCGTGACATGCAATTGTATGTATCATAGTTATTTCTGTTTCATGATGAACAAACTGATCGTTGAGGTTTAGCAGGTTGTTGAGATAGATGCGGCCGCCAGATATGAAGTGCTTGTATGTAATACGTGTTGTCGCTTTCTAGCACAAGTCGGTTTTCAAGTGGTCGTGCACCTTTTATTAGATGTTACAACACGATGGCAGCATGATACGTGGTTTGGGAGAAAACTGTCCATAGTGAACGCTCCTCTTTGACTGGCAATCTTCCAGAAGTGCAGCATTCGGTCATTAACAGCGTGATTGTTATTGTACGGAATAAGCATTTTCGTACCGAGTATGTCTGTCGGTCTGTATAGTAGCAGGTATGTGTACAGTGAGACTCGCGCGGGTTTCAAAATCTGTTTGTGATATTGTTCGGTATGCATGCTCGTCCCCGCTTCAAACGTGTCAATAAACTAGGCCTGTAGGTTGCCGGGTCATGCGCTATAGATGTTGGGGTATCGGTAGAAAGATTAATCACCCGTCGTAGGCGAAGAAGGAACGATTTTTATTGTTATTTCAGCGCCGCAAAGAAGTACTGAGTTGCTACAGTGGTATTGCAACATGTTCCACACGTCAACCTAGGCCGCCGACACAGATACACATACAACGAAAGGAGCGGTTGAACTGTCAAGAAGACACGGCACTGTCGGCTAGGGTGGTTTCAGGAAGTATCAAGCAGTAGCACGTTATGTCAAGCTGATGGAGTATGTTATTTATATATTGCAGATGGACTCACATCAAATTTTGCACCGACCACCTGCATCGAGGGGTCGTGTTGAATGTAGGTGTTTTGCTACAACAGCAGGTAGGCAGTACGCTACCAAGCCTCTGATCTGTAACAAACTCACCTTTCTGCAGGTCGGCAGTCAATGCTCAGTAACATGGGGTACTACTGGAGCGGACACGAGTGAAGGTTGCTGTAAGCTACTAGCCCTGTGTTAGGCTGGTGGACGAGCAAGAAACCAACAAAGATGAACAACACAGCGGTCAGAATCAAAGAGCAACTACAGCTATGAACAAAAAGACCAAACAACCATAGATGGGTGTGGCGCAACACATATAATGAATATGCCTTGGGTGGCCTGTGCCTTGTTCACAGCATTTCACAAGCTGTCTTTATACTCATCGTAGTAGGCACTAGCGGGCGATACACTACTGACGAGGGTCACAAAGCATACGGGACGCAAGCTCGACGCCCGTGAAACAACAGAAAAAAGTATCTCTCGGCTGTCGTTAAGTTTTTCCACACGAAATAAAAAATATAATCTAGGTACTCGCGTAAGCAATATATGAGTGTTCGAAGAACAGCACTGATTACACATCCTCCTGATGCTCTCGCTTTCTGGGGAAAACACTGCCGCGAAAGAAAAAAACATCCCTGCTCGAAACCTAGACCAATAAAAACGTCTAGCATACAAAGCGGCCTATTGGGTCATTCAAACTACAGGAAATATACATATCTTCCTGGTGCCCTCGCTAGTCAAATTATCAATTCACTAGGAAAACCAAGGCTTGCAAAACAAACATTGCGAGCCAGTGTGAGTGAGGCATACCAACAAAACACAACACTTACTTACAGCCTGCAAGGCGATCCCTGATACATGCCTGATATACTGCTATTCATAGCAACTGTTAATAGTTACTATACGTACCCTCACCGTATGGTAAAACTTGGTTTACACTCTATTAGTCAATCAACACTTGATTGAGCACTCTACGCACACTGGAGATACCGCGTTACACACGCTCAGATCCTCCAGGTGTTTAGGTGACTGACGAGGGTGCCTATTACATTCACGCGTGCAATCAACTATGTCCCTTGCAGAGATCCTTACCACCATTCACTCTACATACACACATGCCTATGAAAGGAATGCCCACGACACAGAGATCGCCACTCATAAACAGAACGTTTGACGTTGCTACGACCGCCCGAAGAGTGAGATGCCAATTGCAACAGTTCCTGTGAACTACGTATTAAGTAGCATAGAATCTAAACAAGTAATTTTGAACATCCGATTTTGAACATCCGATTGCCGTCGTGGACCATTAAATAGCATACATAACCTAAATAACATGTCGTTTTGAACGTCCTATCTATGGCAGTCGCATTTCGTTCCTGGCACGTTCGGAACCAATACGAAAAGCACGAAGGACTATAGCGCACGGTAGCT
>JAYJMJ010000488.1:3703985-3720155 GCA_036873875.1 Laminaria ephemera | reverse complement strand
CCCACTACGGTACGCGCCTCAATTTTTATCGCGAGAAGAATTCAGCACTTTCTTCCCTCGCCGACTCGCGTCGAATTTTGCTTGCCCACGCTATAAAGCGCTCTCGGCAGTTGGTGTCTTGTAGAAAATAAAAATCTCCATACCGAGATTCGAACCCCTGACTCCAACCTAAGTAGTATTCGAGGTTAACCGCTTGACGACCGGGGCGACCGGCCCATATATAGGTTACGGAAAGGGAGGGAACTGGAGAAAAAGTTCAAAGGGAGAAAAGTAACAAGATTATAAGGAGAATATAGTAAACAATGTGTACGTAATTCGTTCAGAAACCAACGTTCTGTTCGTTTTTAAAATGTCGATAAAACCACAAGACCGATTAGTACGTATTGCTGTAGCCTATGGTTTTATTCGTATTATAAAAAACGAACACTTAGAATGTATGTGATGCGTTTACCATACATACACTCGAACAAAAGCGCACCCCATACATATATATAATGCCGTTTGTAGCAATGTTCGGTTAGGAAAAGTGAACAACTTGGAAAAGAAACACGTACGTACGTATGGTATAATGTGTGTGCTTGATTAAAGACTCCGCATTTTGAAATGCGCGTAGAATGATCCGGAGACCTGATACATGAACTGGGGGCGTGTGGTGAGTGAGCAGGTGCCAGAAGCGCTGTGAGAGGCGTATGATTTTTCTTTGTAAATTATGGCATGTTAACGTGGATGATTTGATAATACCACAATTCTAGAACCAAATATAACAAACAGCATGTTTCCTCCTGTGCACTCGTACCCTGTTCTGTGATTGATACCTCAGATCTATTAATATCTGCAGGAGCCTACATTGAGTGCCCTCGCCCACCAGGGTGGCCACATGTCGTGGACCGGTGCCAACAATTGATCCGTGCCGTCAAAATCACCGTACCAAAGACCCTGTACTACGCCTGCAAGGAATACAGCTCTACATCGGCCCGCACGTACAAGTGTTGCTCGTATACCTTGACTCGATTTGGGATAAGCACTTGACGAGGTGGTATATCGACTTACGACAAGCGCTGAGCGGGAGAACACGTCCTCGGTTCCCGGTCGTTGAGCCTGCCCGGCAAGTAGAGGAGTCCATCGAGAGGGGCAGCAACCCGGTGGGGGGAGGCCATCGGGATCAAGGAAGAACGACGAGGAGGAGCACGGACGGCGGTCAAGCGGTCGTAAATGGGGGGGGGTGCAGATGCAGCTACGGAGCGCAGGGGTTACCCTGGCACGACTAGGGGCCGCCTCGACGCCACCGGAAACTAGAAAGTTTTCGTCGGAAGGGGAAGGGAAGGGGGGTGACTGAGAGGGGCAGGCGAGGCAGGCCACATGGGAGAGAGCATGGGGCACGAGTAGTCAGCGCCGGTGGAGTTATCAGTAGGGGCGGGGAGCGCAGCACGGGATCGGGGGGCAGCGCTCCACCCCCGACGACCGGCGGCCGGGCCCCGCAGAGGCGAGGACGTGGGGGGAGAACCGCAGGGGTAGACGGCGGGCCTGACAGGCCGGAGGGGGAGACTGCACGTGGAAGGGTACGTGGGAGACAGAGACTCAGGAAAGGAGGGAGCAACCGCGCGCCTCCCTTAGCGGGAACCATGAACACATAACGTGCGGTGTTTGCACAGCGGCGGTTAATCAGGGGCACTGCATGGTAAGGCTGCCGTGCGGGTACGCAAATCACGTCATCGACACGAGGTGTGCGATGGTGGCAGTCAGGAATGGTGGAGCGCGAAGTGGAGCATTGGCGCCGCTTGTCTGCAGCGAGCTTGCGTGCGGGGGCCGACATGGCAGACGGGAGGCCCTCGAAACCGCTGTACAGGTCGGACCCCGGTCTTCGAGATGCGGCCGCGTTGGGGGCGCACCGGCCGAACAGGAGTCGGAACGCACCGATTTCGCTCTAGCGGGCGATCAAGTATGGTATGTCCTGCCAGCATTGCTGCTCTCACAGGACGGGCGAAAGAGTCGGACGGCGAGGTTTAAGTCGGCAGAATGCGGGAATCTGGCCACGATCTTCCCATGGGTTATGGAGCACACTCATGGCACGGCGACACGTCTCCGGGGACCAGCCCACGAAGCAACAGACCCGGCCAAGTCCGGAAGGGCCGCGTCAGGGTGCCGGCACCAAAGGGGGGTAACAGTAGCAGCGCGCAACCTGCTCGTGAAACCGAGCGCGACCGGCAACGAAGCTGATTGAGAAACAGTGAAGGCGAAACTCCCGGAAGAAGATCGAGACTCCGTCCAGGAAGTAGCAGCGGCACCTAGACTGGCTAGTATAGCCGAATCAAGGGAAGGGAGTGGCCCCACGTGGCGCCTGGAAGGAGAGTTTAACCCTCAGGTGACTTTTGAGGTCATCAATCAACTCTTGCAACGCCTTATCAGGAGCGCGGTATGACTGTCTGCTTTTGTCGCACCTACAGTCCATCAACAGGACCCAATTTGGCCAAGATCACGTTGGCGCCGGCATCGATGCCGTCTGGAGAGGAATATGGATGAACCAGACACCTTATTTCCGGGGTTTTGGGGGCTCTTGCTGCAGTCAAACCTCACCGCCCTGGGGGGAAAACGTTTGCCCGGTTTGTGTGGGGATGAGATGGAGGGGTCTTACTGCCGCAGGAACTATGAGAGAGTGGAGACCACAGATGCAGGAGCTTAATCTTGAGGCAAGGCAGCATAGGGTTGGAGTGTCTGGCCGATTGGAGCACGTAGCGTTACGCGCCCGAATACACCATGAAGCAGTCAACTGAATCATCCAAACGGACGCGTCTAACGCGTTCAACTCGGTCCTACGGAAGCCCATGCTCGAGCAGGTGGCCGCTTGCACGCCATGCTTACGCGGTTCGTTGGCAAGGGCTATGGTGAGAGACCCGCCCCGGTTTTCTTCCAGATAGACTCGGCAGATTGAACTAAGCTCAAATTCTCCCGAGGGGTACGACAAGGAGACGCTATGGGACCAGTTTTGTTCTGCCTGCCGATGCGGCCGGTGCTTATGGAGGTTCGTGAGGAATACGAGTCACAGGGGATCAAACCTATGCCTACTTCGACGACATCACTTTCGCTGCCCATGAGGTAACACCCGGCATGGTGGGTGTGGTGCCCTTCCTTGAGCGAGAGTTGACAGCGCGGGGCATCAACCTCAACCGGGGAAAGACGGTTGCCCTGGCCCCGACGGGTCATGTGCCCTCGCCGGAAGAGATATCACTTCTGGACAGAGTTGGGGTACGCATCGCGGACGAAGGAGTGATAAAGGTGGTTGGGGTACCCGTCGGCACCGATGAATTCGCGATAGAGAGCGCCATACAGGGATCGTGCGAAAAGGGGGTTCGGAACAACTCACGCGGATGCTGCTGAGAATGCCGGACAAACAAGCCGCCAACCTCGTCGCCACCGCATCTATTGTGCAACGGACGGCGTATATCGAACGTGTCATGGACCCGAAGCTGTCCCTGCCAGTTTGTGGGCGGGCAGACAATGTGACGTCATGTGGATGTTTGAAAACCTTCTCGAGCTTCCTGGAACGGCGGAGAAATCGTCGTTCTTTGAGGAGGGGTGCAGGGCGGAACGGCTTGCTTACATTGCTACTCCACCAACGGACGCAGGCTGGTTTGCCAACGGGGGCAGAGGGAGTCGGAATGGCTTCGGCATTTGCGAGAAGGATGTCCGGATCACTCTACCCACAGTTTTGGCGGACCTCTCCGGCAGTCTGGGAGAGAAAGTCCGGAGGAACCTACCGGGGTCCGAACTAGTAACTAGTATCTGGGACGGGGTGAGAGGTCTCAGAGACGACGGCGGGGTTACTGAAAAGGAGATGGGCGAGGTAGTTCCGACGGGTTGGAGTGACAAGGCATTCCGCCCTGAGGAGGTAAGCGCATCCGGGAATTTGGATAGAGAGGTAGGTGTTAGCGACACACGACGCTGAGATCGTCAACTCCCACAAGGCCCAGCGGAAACTCGGAAAGACGGTCAACCGGATGCGCTGTGACCGGTACGTCACATCCCTGGACGAGCTCGCCACCCATGTGCGCCCACCGGAAGAGGACAGCCTTTTTGGCGAGAGCGAGACACGCGAATACGAGCGGAGCCAGTCAGGTCAAGGAGCTGCCGCGTGGTTCCGAGCGAGGCCGCGCTTCACGCGGCATACCGGCTCAGGAGTTCGTGCACGTAGGGCGGCGATACTTGGGTATTGAGGGGAACTTAGCGGCGGCGTGTCCCGCCTGTGGTGCAGCGGACGCCAACACCCGATATGCACGTTTGTGTCACCCAGCAGGCGCGCAGATTAACCAACATCAACCGTTGGTCCACACGATCTCCCGAATCCTGAAGCGGATGGCAATCCACCACCAGGTGGAAAGCGGTGCGCCCTTCAACGCCGACAGGGACTTACGAATGGATATCGACATCGAGAGGGGAGGCCTTCGAGACGCGACGCAATCGGATTTCCGAAATTAAAGCATACTCGTGGACGTCACGTATGCAGACCCCCAATCGGGGGTTCACCTGAGTGCCGGTAGTGCTGGCCAAGATGGATCAGCTGCATCCACCTCCGCGGCTCGAAAGCACAATCAATCAGTAGGCTCGAGCTGGACATTTGTTCTTCGACGGGCGCAGCAACTTGTCAGCCTTGCAGTGAAAAAAAAATGGGCGTCTTGACAGGGAAGGCAGCGAGTTCATTGACATGCTAGCGACGAGCGTGGTAGGAGGAACGAATGGGGGGTCAATGACTAACAAAATATCTGTAAGCAACGTATTTTACAGATCATCTCGGTGACCTCTCAAGTGGCGATCTCGCGCCAAGTTCACCCTTGTCAACTATAGTGTTACGGGACCGTCAAGCGGGGAGAGGGAGGAGGAAAGAGCAGGGGGGGCTGATGCTTATGGCGTGGGGTTGGCACGTAGATGCTGAGTGAAATGGCTTTGAGGTTCATTCCTTGGAGATGTATGAATAGGCTGGTGGTTGTAAAGCATATGTCATTAATGGATTAGTCTTGTTCTGTTTTGTGAAAGGGGGCACATTTTTGGTCTCTTTCGCAGCCTATTATTCTCTGTGTATGTGTGTGTACTGTTTTTTTATTAGACAGATCTATCAGCAAAAGTACGATGACGAGTGAGAAGAGATGGTTCGACGTCGATAATCCCTATTGTGTTTGTTTTCACGTGGATTGGATAATGATCGTCCAACATCTGTGGTGTGTTCCTTCTGAGTTCCAATTCAGATCGATGTGTTTGTGATAGTCGTTGAGCACGTTGGTTGGTATATTATAATTCATCATGGATGCAATGGGTAGGAAATTGTACACGTGGAATCCTGGGTGCCGTTGTTTTTCTTTGATTCTTCTTCGCGTTTGTATGCGTGTGTAGTGGATGGTCACAGACTGTTAGCCCTGGGAACGAGGTCCATTTTATAGCCGGTACCAGCAATATTTATCTCCCCTGGTCGGTATGCGCAGAAATGAATTTATTCTTCCCAACCAATCACAATCAAGCGATTTGACAGCAGCCGTCATCAATTTTTCTAATTTCAGAGGCTCAAAACCAACAACCTGCATAATCCCAGCACACCAATAGTGGCAAACATAGGGAAATATTGGAGAGAAAGAAAAATTGGACACCAACTACCAGCAGCAGCAGAAGCGCCGGCAGCAGAAGCGCCGGCAGCAGAAGCACCGGCAGCAAAAACAGTAGCAGCAGCCGCAGCAGGAGGAGATGGAAACTGGCGGCGCCACCCGGGCTCTCGCCGTTGTTGCGGATGAGGCCTAGACGCGCCGCGTCATCGCGTACGCGCGCCTACTGTCTTGTGTGCTGCTCAGGCGCTCTTGGTTCTCCGTTGATAGCTTTTGCTCGTGAGCCTGTCTCGGCAGCTTGGCGAACTTCGGCCTCATCAGCGCATTGAGCAACGACCACGTCGCGTGCGCAAGCAGCGCCTTCGTGGCGCCGCTCCAACGCATGGTAGTCACGGCGCCCCGCAGCGCGGCTCTCCCTCCCGATTTCACAAATCGTCTTGCCCGTTCAGTCAAGTACGCATCGTTTGCTTTCTTTGTGCGAGTACCAGTAGCTTCTTGTCTTTGTTTTTTATCTTGGATTTAATATGCCCGGATCATCTATCTGCCAATAATGTACTGATTTTTGAGGGGGAAGTTGTTCTCTTCCCAGAAGAGGACAATTGAAACGCGGATTTTTACGATGCATGTGGACAAACCGGAGGAAACTTTCTGGCGCTACACTTTTCCTTATTCATTGAATTACACTGCCGGGCCCTCGAAAAGCGTCAAAAACATCGAAAATCAGCCATTTTCGTTGGTTTTCACGTCCGTTCAACGCGGACAAACAAAACGATGGCGCACGAAGGCTAAAGCATACCAGGTACGGTATGGTTTTAGAGGTGTGGACGCAGTAAGAACACTCATTTCGTGGCCTGTCACGAGATATTTGCGACGCCGTGCGAATGATCTAGTATCTAGTATACTATATTCAAGTGATTTCGAGCAAACAAGCAGCCTGAGTTTTTCAGTCTGGTCTGTTCGATGTTACGTTTGGCAAAAAAAATCATCTATTTCACGATGCCACTTTTTTCTGGTCGTTAGATGCCTCGTTCCCAGGGCTAACTGTCCCTGTCTTCCTTGCTTCCCAAGTCCCTTTGGGGGCCTTTGGTTTCGCTCTGAGGCAGGGCCGTGGGTACATACCCCCTCTGGATTTCCTAGGTAGATGAATATATGGATCTTGCGGGGTATACCAGGGGATATCCTGAGTGCATCCCCGGGATTAACCCTAACCCTAGGTGGATGGATCTATGGATCTTGCAGGGCATACCGGATTCCTTGGGCTGCTGTAGAACATTGCCACTCACTCTGCTGGGTCAACTCTTTCTGCGGGACTCTGTCCCAACGCGATTATGTCTCTCTCATGAGTGTGTCACGTGGATTACGACCACTGGCTTGGGTGTTTGAGCGATGCTCGCCCCGAGCCGTGTGCCAAGTCAGCGTCGACAATAGGCTACGGCCAGCTGAGCACCTCCTGTCCCATGATACGTACATGTGCTGTGCTGCTGTTGTTCTGTACGTACGTATTAATGTGGGGGCGTGAAGGTTCCGCTTTAGTACGTGGGCCGCACTAAGTAGGGGCCGGTCTCACATTAGTGAGGCAGTCGCACTCAAGCGGGAGGGAGTTATGACAAGAGATTTTCACAGCACGTTTTAGTGCTGTACTGCTGTTGTTCTGTACGTATTAATGTGGGGGCGTCAAGGTCCCGCTTTGGTATGGAAGCCGCACTAAGTAGGGACCGGTCTCACGTTAGTGCGGCAGCCGCACTCAAACGGAATGGAGTTGTGACAAGAGATTTTCACCGCACGTAAGTGGGGACCCACACTTCAAGGCACAGTGGGGGGCTCCCAATAGTGCCGGCTGAATAGTGTCACTGCTCCCTATCATGCCGGTGACATCGCTTGGCACGACTGGAACTCTCTACGTATAGTAACCCTAATCCCAGTAGTGCAGCTGAATAGTGCCGGTATATTGGGCTGGCACGTACCGGCACTATTGGGAGCCCTGCACTTAAGTGGGAACCCCATCACCGTCGTAGTCTATTTCAACTACAGACAGTCGTGGTCTCGCTTTAGTGCGGGTAGAAGGTATTCGTGTTGTACTGCTGTAGTGACGTTAATTCCAACATGCTCTTGCTCTCATAAGAGTTGGCCCAATACAACCCAAAACGCTCTTGCTCTTATAAGAGTTGGTCTAATACGTGAACATAAAACTTCAAACTACCTGATACGAAATTTCCTGCGAAACTTTGAAAAATGAAAATCAAAAGTTTTGACTACTGCAATTTTGTGCTCGTGCTTACGGGTATCTGTGATGGGTGAAATTTCGTAATTGTGGTTACGAATATAATAATATCTGTACCGAACAAATAATATCGGCCAACACACACGGACAGACAGACAGACAGACGGACAAATGGATCATTTCCAAACTACCAGAGATCCCAGTTACACTGGGAAATGGCTTCGGACAAAAACCTATACCTGGTACCTGGTACGATATATAGTACTCAAATTATTTTTCGCGACGGATGGACAAGATAATTACTAAATAGAGACCCTTGGTTGACACCTACCAGAAATTAATGGGGTTCACCCGCTGCCGCGTAAGCGTCGATGTTAGCCCTGGCCTCTTGCTGGTCCAGGGTCAGCCCCAGCCTTTTTCTCCTCGGATTTGTACATTATTTGGTTTCCTTGGTGGCATGCGGTGTAGTCGGTTTCAGTTGCGAGTCTTGAAATGTATGTACCAATATGGGCCTGATACGTACGAACGCTGACTTCTGATTTCACTTTTATTTATATTTGTGGGCGATGTACGACTTGCTTCAGCTATGATATATACGCGTACCACTTTTGGTGTGTGTGTGTGTTTTTTTTTCCTTCGTATACAATGTTAGAGGACGGGCGCGGTTGATGGGGGGAGACAACAAATCAGCTAAGCGTGACGGAGCAGCCTATGCAGGCCGTGTAAAGAAATACAGGATACCAGGACAGTATGGAAAAAAATGATTTTTTGTGTGTGCGGCGTATAGTTCCAGTATTACGAGACAGGATTTTGGATAAAACGCCATAAAACCTAACCCTGATCCTAACCCTAACCCTCACCCCAGCCCCGGGCCGACCTGTATGGAAGTTGTTCAGAGAAAAGATCCGGCAAAAACAAAAATCGGAAAAAAAACGACCATATTGTAATTCAAGCGTATTTGTTTGGGCCATTTCCACACTAAATACCATACACTTATTTACGGGCCGCGCATTCTTTTATTTTTTTTATCTCACTTTTTGTTTCCCAGCTTCTGGATTATTTAAGCCGTGCTCACAGGTGTCGTCCCTTCTCCCCCCCGGCACGTGCCTTCATTTTTATCGCCGCGCAGAGGGTTCAGCCTTCCCAACGCTTGTCGATTTTCATCGAGGTTTGCTAACTCACGCTCTCGCGCTTTCCGCAAGTCATTTTTTTTTGCATGAGAAAAAGTCCCTACGAGTACGAGTATGCACTCAGGTATACTACTGCCTAAACACGATAGGGGTAGCATCATACTAGCCCCTTTCGCACTACAACCACGTTTTTCGGGAAACACCATTTATATTTGGAATCAGTGTGGGATATGTTTCGCAGTAGAACAAGGGTTCATTTTTCCGAGGCTCCTCACTCGAGGATTTCTCTGCTGTACGCCACTCAAACACTGGCCTTGAGAAAAACGAAAATCACGAACAATCCCATAGGCCTAGAAATATATCGAAAACCCTAACCCTAAGTACCAAAACGCATATGATATTCTAGCAATATTGGGTGGCCCCTCAGTCGAGGAGTCCAGTCGGTCAAGAGATACGAACAAAAAGAGGTACGTACTCGTACTGTACCCCCATCGTAACGTTACCACTAGTATGAGCGTAGGGTACCGCTAACGTAGTGTCGGCGTGACATCAGCGTACTCGGTAGAGTAGGGTAACGATAGCGTAGCATTAGCCTGGCAATAGCGTGGCGCACGAAGTTCGTCAGTTCGTCACCAAAAAGGCACCAGCAGGCATTTGGGAGAGAGGAGGACGGGGTAACATCGCGAGCAATTAAACCTTTCGGGGGGGGGGTCTTCCAAACACTTAACAAAGGTAGATCTTCCTGGGCTGGGGTTGTTGCCAATGGTGGAATCAAGTCACGGGCGTAGACCCAACCCAACCCTTAACCTCCGTGGGACGTCAGCGAGAAAAATTGCTGAAATTATTTGACGATGTCAGCATCGGGCACACGAAGCAATCCCAGCTGCTGGGGTAGGAGATGCGTCCGAACCGCAATGCAGGGAGCTGTAAGACACGCGTGCAGCCTGCCGACAGTCGTACTGCCGCGCGCTCTTACCAGACGCTTGATTAGATCACGCTGGTCGTTGGTTTGGTCGCTATACATGGCCCCCTGAAGGGTTAACCCTAACCATGACCCAGACCCCAACCCAGACCCAAACCGGGCCAGAAACGGGCCAAAACCGCGGTTGCCTGCCGCTTTCGATCTTTTTCAACCACTGCGATCTGTGGACAACGATTTTGCGAACTGCGGACCACGACTTTGCGAGCTGCTGACACCAACAGTAGGTTAACAACATCCTAGAAAAAACGGATGATTCCTGGAAATTTATTTCCTAAATCGTTGACAGGACTACCGCCGGGGGGAACAAAGTACGACAAGTTTGGTCTTCTCGGCTCTCAACCACGTGTACGGTATTGTAGTGTGTGAGCACGCAGCAGCACGAGCAGGATCATGTCGCGCCCCGTGTCATACGATTTCTCGTATTGCAGCACAAACACTACACCTATCAATCCTCCAAGCAGTGGCCCATGCCGTGATCGTTATTTACTGTCGTCACGTCTTCCCCCTGGAGTCCAAAAAGGGATGGGCTGTAAGTTGGCTAAACAAATTTTTAAGTCTCCGACTAGATATCGGTTGGCTAGGCATTTCAGTTAGTATCGTGCGGAAATTTGGGGGAGTCCTGCGTCTTTGCTACTGACTAGCGCGCGTGTGGCTCAACGCGTGGTGTTTCGTTAATACATAAAAGACTAACCGGTAAGTAGTTGGCTTTTTGCTTCGCCACCCAACAAATAGTTAGCCGTGAATTCAACTAAACTAACAGCCCTACCCAAAAAGTAAACTAACAGTAAAGCAATTACGCGCAAGAAAACCAACAGGGTTTGAAACGAACATCAGCCATCGGCAATAGGACCAATCCGGAACGCTCGGAGACACTATCATCGGAGTATTTGAGTATGTATCGGGCTGAAGTGCACTGCTGGGGACGCACGCTATGGTAGGGATGCACCAAACAGTTCTGAGACTCCAAACATACCGAGGACCAACGCCCGAATGGGTAGGGTGGACCGTAACCGGACCAAGTCCGGCGGGAGGCTGTTTTTTCATGGCCGGGGGTTTTGTTAGTGGGTGAGCTTACGCAAGTCCCACACTACTCGGATGGATGACCGTCCGGGTGGTTATCTCCACCGTACCTGGTCCTCAGGGATCAAGTCGGTTCGACATACTCATGCATCCGTATACCACGGCAGCTTGCGCTGCGGTAGTAATAACGGTGACTGCCGGTAAGGGCAGCTCGCGCTGCTGTTGCCGCGGGAACTGAAGGATACGCCAGCTAACGCTGGAATGCGAATGCATTTGAGTTAAATCGACACACGACACGTATGAAAATACGTGGAAGTGTGGTGAGCTTAAGCATTATTTTTCTCTACGAATCCGCTGGAGGATAAAAAAAAAAGAAAAAAAACTACGGTGCAGCGCCCTTCTGGACCTTGTTAATGGAAGGAAGGCAGCAGGCAGGCCACCAGGAAACCTACCGCCGAGAACCATACGTGCAGCAGTTTTCGAAAACGGCCGAGGATTCAAAGCTGGTTTGGTAACCGACTGGCAGAAACTACCGACCGCACGTAACATTTTTACATTACATCGAAAACGAAGTTCCATAATAGTGTACTTCCGTACCAGGTACCAGGTATTTATTTATCTAAGGCTTTTTATGCTGCGGTGCGGTTCGGTGCGGTTTTACCAAACCATCAAACCGCACCGAACCCTATATACAATTTTCCTTTAACAAAATCGCACCGAACCGTACGATTTGTCTTCAAAAAAACCGCACCGCAGCGAACCGCACCGTTCGACTCTCACAAAAATAAAACCGCGAAAAGGAATTGAAAAGGCCATAGGGCCTTCAAAATCAAGTAGTTTGCTACGGCGGTGCAGGTACCGTGCGGCGCGGTTTTTGACCGGTTTTCACCAAACCGCACCGCACCGTACGATTTCAAACCGCACCGCATCGCACCGTATTTGTATGGATTCTGCAAAGAGACAAACCGTAAAAGCGATTCGGTTCAATATCCGTGAAAAGCATACCAGGTACTGGTAGAAGGTTAGACATTTACGCTGACTGGCTTTCCGCGGTTCCTTACTTGGATTGGACGATTGGACGTAACCTTGTTACGAGGCAGTATGATACGCGCCAAAAAAATGAAAACTTGAAAAATCAAAAATCAAAAAAACAATCATGATATCCCACCGATACCACATAACGAGTACCTATACATGGAGACAGCAACAGAGGAACGCACCAAAGACATTTCGACTCGTACACACCTCGCGAGATCGAACCCTGCCGCGTGCTCGGAGCCTTTTACTGGCATGATGGCGTTGCTGGATAGCTTCTTGACTTGCAGGGTCTCGCGGGCATCGGTAAGGGCCGCCATGGCTGTTCCAGAGAAACCAGCTGATAGAGGGTAGTAGCGCGCGGTCCTGGCACTTGCTCCAAACGCTGCTTGCAGGAACGCCAGGCGGACTCTCATGCACTAAAGAGGAAGACAACTGCTGCACTGCAACTTCTGCTGGTTGTCGCCCCTGATTGGCTCTAGTGGGTAGTGCCTCGTCGCGTGTCGTTCTGCGTTGTGAAGGCGATGGTCGATGGTGGTGTGGGTGTGGCCGCACGATCTTTTGTCTATTTTTCAGCGATTTTTTTAAGAAGGTGTTGCACAATCTCTAGTGGCATGTTTAAATCGGGGTTGGCAACCATTGTTTACTGTCCTATTCCCCGTTTTTCGAGCCAAGCAAGAGGCACGTGCTTCGTGGTGCTGCTCCACTGCCTGCTGTCCATTTTGTACCATAGCACTCTAAACACAGTGGAGCACATGCCCTGCATCTTCGGCAGCTATTTCTGCCGCCAACTCTGTGCCATAGCCGGCATTCGAGGAACCTGCGCGAGTACTTTGGGGTACTAAAATTCGGCCCAGCTCGTGTTTCCACGAGTTGCTTCGCCTTTGTGCCAGCACGCCACGAGGCATAGCCGTGGCATAAACTACTATTCCACGGGTTTGAGCACCCATACTGCTGTTGCCTCGCAGTAGCTGTACTCCTGCGGCATGGAAGCGAAAGCTTTGTGCGAGAGCATATTCCAATTCGTTGGGCCAGAGAGACCGGAGCATGCACCCACTTCCCAGCCGAGTACGGACACTGCTGGGAGAGCCAGCGAGGTTGGGGAAGGAGCTACAGCAGCAGTAGCAGGAGCAACCGGCACAACGCATGATGGCCAGCCCACAACCAAAGACGAGAGATATTCCTATGCTTCCCCAAAGCATCAAATGGAGAACGAGGAGATTATTCGCGCTTTCGTGGGAAACAAGGCAAGGGGTTGGGTTGTAGATTTGAATTCATGTGCGTGAAAATCTAGTGATGGACGGACGAGCAAGCAAGATTATTTTACTGGCTGTACCTGGGGTACGGCTGTACCTGCGTACCTGCTCCGTTAGATATGCCTGGTAAAATACCTGGTACCAGGTACATACCGGCAGAGTAGGGGTTCCGCTTTACTGCGGTGCCTCGTCAGACGACGATGAGCGCACTGACGCGGGACCCCGAACTATCCCGGTATAGTGCGGTATCCGTTCCACATATAGTGCGGTACCGCACTAAAGTGGGCTATACAGGAATTACAAGGCGCTTCGCTCAAGAAGGAAAAAAAATAAAAAATAGACCAAATTATGTGAAGCGGACAGAGGTCCATGATTGATCGTAGGTGCAAACTGGCGACTTGACAATGCCAAGAGACCCGCCGCCATGCTCCAGGAAAACAAAACCCGGACGCCACATGCATGAGTATACCGCCGTATGTACGTGGTATATACCTTGCTGTAGTATGGCAACGTATATGTCAGTCTCGAAGTTTGTAACTACAGAGATTTTGTCTGTCTAGGATGACGAACCGGCAAGAACACTGCTGCGTGTGCTGGATGTCGATGGGTGGAAAGGCAGTTTAACAAAACACACACACAGCAGCGTGGAACTTGTGGATAAAGTGACAGCAAAAAGACGGCTGCTTTTGGTCACGTCAGTCACACCTTAAGATATTCCATTCTAAGAACAGTATATTACGTCTAGACGGCGGTCCGTCACCACAGGGAGGGCTGAGTGTCAGCGGTACTTCATAAAAATCGAAATTAGTTGTTGCTGGCTAACCCATAATTCAATGAACAACAACTACAAACAGCAACAAAGAGGAAAAAAGGAAACATAAAATAAATACTCGTACATGGTGGCTCTCGTCAACAACAACAATAAAAAAAGTATGTTCTTGTCTGCTTGCTTGCGTTGTCACACTCTGCTGTCTGGTTGACACGAACATACTGCTGTATGTATGTACTTTGCTGCTCTGTGCAGGGTCGATTGCAGGTTTTGTTCTGCTGTGCTTGCGCTACGTAGATAGATGTTACTGCTGTGTGGCTGTCGGAGCTTGGTCTGTGAATTCACTTCGTGGTGTGAGCAGAAGAAGCAGGTTCAAACACGTACTACCTGGTGTACAAAATAACAATACCAGGTAACTAAATAAAAAGAGGGGAAAAAAAAAACATTCCAGACAGGTCCAGGGATCGTTCTGGAAAAAATAATTTTCCCGTCGGCAATTATGAGCTGAGGATGGCTGAGAGGTGGGAGAATATACCGAGGGCAGCCTCCGGATAGGCCGAGACAAGTTTAAGTAAGTCTATATAGACAGGATATTGCGATGATAATCCCACAACCTCAGGCCCTTGTTATAACATTTAGGGCTCATACCCGGTATATAGTCATGGCCGTTTGTATTTTGTGGGATTACAGAGGTCAAGAAGGTGAGTGAGGCCATGCGCCTCATTCACCCGGGCTACCGCATCCAGGTCTACCGACAGCTGTACGCGGACCCAGCCTTCTGTGTCCTGCCACCCATCTCTTCCATGCTTGAGGCGGACCTGACCCTGTTGCCTCCTGCACAACAAGTAGAAGGACAGGCTGGCCGCCGGAACACCTGACCCTGTTGCCTCCTGCACAAGTAGAAGGACAGGCTGGCCGCCGGAACAAGGGTCCGCGCGTCCGCAAGAGGAAGCAGTCCAACGGCGAGTTCAACAGCTCGTCGAAATACAACATGCCGATGTCGGCAGCTTACGGCCGGGTCCCGGAGTCCAGCAACACACCTTCAACTCAACGGGCTGGTGTTTGTTCAGCATCAGGTCAGTTCACTGTGATTAGTTTGCTGTAAGAGTTCAAAGCTTATCGCAAGCGCACCGTGCCGCTCAATTAAACGGCGGCCAGCGTTGTTGATTCGCCTTGCGCTCAGGCCTGCTGCGCCAGGGGGCGGCAGGGGAGGAGGGGTGTCGCAGGCGAGCTACCCATCTTACAAGTAGTGCCGGACTGCAGATCACATATACCAGGTAGTCCGAGATTACGACGTTGCTTATTTTGCAGTTGAAGTGACAGGTGGGGTGACCTTTTCCTCGCGAAAGGTATGTATGGCCTGACCCAGAGCAATGGAAACATGTGTTTCTGTTCTGTTTCGTTTCTGGCACAACGCGCTCTGGGTTATTTTCGGCACTGACAACATTGTTTAGCCTTCCAAAAACAGTGTACTCAGTGCGGCGGATCACAGGGCATACGTTTTTAAGGGAGGCAACAAAACAGATCGTTCATTGCCGTTGGTGATTGTGTGTGTTGGAGTGCGCGCGCAAAACGTCGCAATTAGCATCTTGATAGGATGGCAAGGGCTTTCGCTGTACAGTAGGGATGTTATTTGCGGGCAGAGGGTGATCGCGTTTACATCACATACTTTGTTGGAAAACAATAGCCGGAAATTAGATGATAGTATGTATATTGCTCGCCTGAACGGTGGACAAATATAGGAAAGGTAGTACGCGGTCTGCAGGTGGTCGCGCGTAAACTGCGTCCGTGTTTTGGTAGTAAGTTGATGATGGTGCGTGGCATGTTCGGCAGGAACAGCACAGTGAAGATAGACAGAGGATGTCACAACGAGGATTCAAATAATCCTCTTCCTAATTGGGTCGCGCACGTACAGCAGTAGGTGCACACGCAAGAAAGTTCGGTAAAACACCAAAAAAAAAAAGTTTGAGGGTGTCGATATTTAATTTTTTACAAAACTGACATATGTATGTATGTACAAAGGCTCCGCGGAAAAAGGCAAGAAGATGTGAAGGGGGCAGAAAGAAGAGGCCAACGATTTGGTGCAACTAACGATTTTGATAATGCCAAGGGCTATTTGTGCGGAGCTGTTTGCCCTGTGCCACGCCGTTCTCTTGCTGGTGATATGACGTT
>JAYJMJ010000488.1:3687341-3700868 GCA_036873875.1 Laminaria ephemera | reverse complement strand
ACAACCAGAACAGCCCCCCCAACCACTATCAACACAAACACCAACACCACTATCACCACCACCACCACCACCACCACCTGTAACACACCCTATCCCCCGTTTGTGTTTGCTGCTGCCTCGACCGCAGCTTGGAGAGTATAATATGCGCGGAGTGGAGGCGGGAATGGCGATGGTAGCGGTCGACAACAAAAGCTCCGGAAAGACGTTACACACCAAAAGCCGACGTCAGGGTAGGGTAGACTCAAGACCTTACGAGAAACGGCCAAGCCGCGACAAGAAAGGGCTACACGGTAGGTAGGAGTGGCCGGGAGAATCGTCTTCCCGCGTGGTCGAGTTTTTTTCCCATCAGAAATTCTCGAGTTCATGTACAGTACGTATCAGGTATCAGGTAAAAACCAAAAGAGGCAAGTTTACGGCTGGGGAAATTGATTTTTGTGTGATCAAGATCAACCGAGCGAGACGAGTTGACAGCGAGGAACATTGGTTTCAGTTTGATCAAGGTACCGTGTAATGCGCGAGATTATCACACCCCTTCGGACGAACTTCAATGCTGATTTTTTCGACAACGGGGAGAGATTGCAAACGCCGAGCGATGTGTCTGGAAACATCTCGACGAGATTTTTCCGACGCCACCTTTTTCGTTGTGTGTTCCCCCTTCTGTTATGGAGATACCAGCCTCGGAAATCAGAAGCCACCATTTTCGTTGTGTGTTCCCCCTCTTGTTGTGGAGATGATTGTCTCGGAAATTCGTTTCAGGGGGTGTGTTATCATCCGTGTGGTATACGGTAAACGGTGGGATGGACGGACGCCACGATTTTCGTGGTGTTCGCCCTCTAGTTACGGAGATAATAGTCTCGGAAATTCATCCCAGTTGGAGTGTCATCACCCGTGTTTTACGGTAAACGGTGGAATGGACGGCTGTTGACGGAAATTCATCCCATGGGGGGTGTTACCATCCTTCCTTGTTGTACGGTAAACGATGGGATGGACAGCTGTTGACCCGATTCCCAACACCCAACGAAAGCGCGGGAGTCATTTGACGGGAAACCAAGAGGTAGTCTCTACAGCAGTGTGATCCACGCTGTCGACAAAGCACTTAGATGCGTGCTCGAGGCGGATTTTGGAACGCCAGGGTGCGTGTTCGGGGCGGTTTTTTTTAGCGCCGGGATGCGTGTTCGGGGCGGATTTTGGAGCGCCGTGATACGTGTTCGGGGCGGATTTTGGAGCGCCAGGATGCGTATTCGCGGCGGGTTTTGGAGCGGTGCCGGAGACAGACGTTGATTGTTAATAAGAATAAGAGCATGATTCGCTCGTGAGGAAAGACATCTGGTGCCCGCAGTTTTCCTAGTGGTCAATTTTGGGACTTCAAAGGGAAAAAGAGACGAAAAATATGATGACACCGAGTTGATTGTTCATAAGAACATGATTCGCTAACCCTTTTGGGGGACTAATGACGGACAAAAGTGACGATTTCAGCATCGGCCATTCGAAGCTATGGCGGGCTGCTTGGCTATGGGGTGATGCATTTCGTGTCCGAGCTGTAATTCTGCAACATTGCACGGCATGCTACATCTCGTGCTGCTAGCTCACGGAAACGCCGCGTTATGAAGAGCCTGAATAAGAGCGTGATTCTCTCCAACCCCTTTGGGACTTCAGAGGGAAAAAGTGACGATTACAGCATATCGATCATTCGAAGCAGCGCGATTTGCTGGGCTATATACTGTGTGATGCATTTCGTGTCCCAATTGTTTTAATGCAAAAACAGTTGGCGTGATCCTACTCGCACTGCTGCGCGCTCACGGAGACGGTGGATAACATCGCACGTATCACGTCTTTGGTCGGCCCCCAAAAGGCTTAAAACACGCCGTGCCCATATTTAAGCACGAGCACTTTTACTTTGCAGCTCAACTCGTAGGAGGTTTCACCCTCACCGCCGACCTTCTGGACAAGCCGTGGTTACAGGTGTCATCCCTTCTCCCCTCCTGTACGTGCTTTCATTTTTGTCGTTGAATCAACGATTCTGCAGGATTTTTTTATTAAGTATTAAGTACAGAGGAGGACGAGCTTACTCCAGGAGCGATCCTCTTGGCGCTGCTGGCTCCAACAAATTGTACTAAACGTGGTAGCCGACGGATGTCGACCTATCTTCCGCCTTATAGTAGTACAGGACGCCTAATCAGAAACAGAAACACTGACCGAGGCCGGGTTTCTTATTTGGGAGAGGGTGCGTTCTACACTAACTTCGGTATATCGGCTCCCGAAATTCTTATTTTCCTGCAAATCTCAGCCGGGCTTTCTTGTTACCCTGTTTCTTAAGTGTCCTGCACAGTAGTGGTCCCTCTGTAGCGCCAGTATGTGCCAGCCGGAAATACCATTACTACAGCAGCAACCGGCACTACTCCGCATACCGCCAATACTGGTTGTTCCCATCTGTGCCAAGCGATTTCACAGGCGCTATAGCGGGCAACCGGCACTTTAGAGGGACCACTACTGTATTGTATTCCTTCCCGCGAAAGCAAGTGCCTTGAAAGGCTCTACAAGCGTGCCCGCATCGTCGTTATAACTTATGTAACCGCCACCCCCAAGAAACATGCAACGAATGTTCGAGAAACCCACGCAGTACACTGGTTTTATTGCTGCATGAACGTCGAACGTGTACTACTGTAGCTGTGCCCGAATGAACATGGCAGCGTATATCTTGTCTAACACAAAGTACAAGTAAAAAAACCCGTCGTTTTATAATTGGTGAGTTATCTATTATGTTCAAATCAAACGCAACTTAACTGCCTGCAAACCTGTCAGGGCAACTAAAAAGTCACACTTGCCACCAACAGGCTGACAACATGCATGCATTCTTTTCACTCGGGCCTTTTTTCGACGCCATGCACTTTCTTTCTACCCAACCTACTATCCACGGTCCGAGGCTCACAAATGGGGACCACTACAAAAATAAACACTAAAACGGAACCATGAACGATGCAACAACGCTCATTCACTCGCTGGCTGTACCTATCGTATCTGCGTGTGTATACCGGTCCGGGCCTAGGTTTCCACTCAACGCACAACACATGCTAGCCAATATTCCATTGATAACGCCCCGAAATACGCACACTTACACGTAAGGGAACAGCAAGTTCCCAGCAAAAACACAATCCAGTAAATGCCTATCGCGGGGTAACACTGCTGCTCCGCGCGTTAACCCTTTTTGCTACAGCCAGTAGTAGTCCCTCTATAGCGCCGGTATGTGCCAGCCGGAAACACCGGTACTACAGCGGCAACCGGCATTATTCCGCTTAATTCCACTACTGGTTGTTCCCACCCGTGCCGAGCGATTTCACAGGCACTATAGCGGGCAACCAGCACTACTCAACCGGCACTATAGAGGGACCACTACTGTACTGCAAAAAAATAACCTACACTCTTTCCAAGTGGTTTGTTCGTCCCCGAAAACGTGGTTGCAGTTCTAAAGGATTAACCGCCAGTCGGCCATCATCCGTAGGCAGCCTCGAGCTCGCACCTGGGCGGCTCTAGAGCACGATAAATACACGTGTCGCCAAAAATACGGGGCCGACAGCATTAGGGAAACGTGGCACTTTGGCTGAGGGGGTGACGTGCATGAGAATCCAGGATGTTTTGCCTGAAGCAGCCCACCCTTCCGTGGGAAGTATAGTAGCTCATTGCACATTCCACCGAGAAATCACGCAATTTTGCTGCTGGCGCCAGCCTCGGAGAGAGAGAGAGCCGCCAGATCGTCGGTCACCTATCCACGAAAGAGAGCATGGGCGCTTGCTTAGGGTCATCCTAACGAACGCAAAAAAACACGATTCGTTACAAAATATCATTATTCGTGGTACAGTATTTGTAAATTGGCGTGATGTCACGCTATATTAAAAAAATCACGTATTTTTTCACGGATCAAGACAGAAAAGATTTATGGAATTTTTCAAAACTTTTTCCATGTCACGATTTGTGACAAACATCACGATTCGCCCCAATGTTTTTGAATAAAAACAGGTGCTACTGTTTTCGCGCCATTTTTATGAGACAACACCGGTACGCACACCTGCAGGTATTACCGGTACGGTACGCACACCTGCAGGTATTTACTGTGCAGTAGTAGACGCTTCGGCAACAGACTCTTCGATAGTCCACAGTCCATCCACACTGACAAACTAACTAGTCCCGGTGATATATCAGCCTCTGTGATACCTGGTACGTAGTGTTTCATATCGGATGGACCATCGATTCCGATCCGACACGGGCGTAAAAACCCGATAGCCGACGAGCAATCCGATGTTTACCGGATCGGATCGCTAAAAAAATCCAGTTCCGAAACGATAAACGATATGCGAGGCGTAAACACATGTCATGGAACTGCCGAAGGAGCACGTATTTTTTGTTCACGTCGAACTATTCACCTTCAATTATTCACCTTGGACCCTCTCAGCGGGGGGAGGAGACAGTAGAGCGACATCCTCTCCCCGCTAGAACTCCTCTCCCCGCTAGAACCAAGGTGTTCTTATTGGATGTCGAGACACTTTTGTTTTCGATTCGATTACCGATATGATTTCCGATTTAGCAGAACTTCCGATACATGAAACACTAGTGATACAGATACATGATACGGATCACAGCGAAACGCGATAAGCAGGTAGGGCCACAGTGCCAGCTCACCTCAAGCCCCTCCAACTCGAAGACATCGTCATCGATAGCCAGCCGCTCCCCACTGCTATCGCCTAAAGATTCTACAGAGTGCGCATCCTCCCTAGGAACATCTTCTGCAGCAACAGCATCAGCAGCATCAGCATCCGCCGGTCCCGCCAACGACTCCAAGATAGAAAGAGCCGTTAAGCTCTTCGGTTTCGGGTCGGGTTCCTCCCTCTCCTCTTCCTCGTCGAGAGCTCCCTCCTCGAGAACAGACATGGACGAGGTAAGTCCTGGGGGGCGACCGAAGTGTCCTCCGAGGTTGGCAGGGCAGGACGTCGCGTACTGCCAATCGGAAGGCCAAGAAGAACAGAGGGGCGAGGAAAAGGACAGGGGCAGGGGGACTTACATAACATCATATCACACAGCTCGAAAACTTGAGTATCCGTTCAAAAAAAGCTCACAAGGAGTATAAACTATTATGTTCGGGGGGGGTAACGGGGATAATGGAGGTTCGTTAATATATACATATTTTAAGGATGCGGGGAGACGATAAGTGTATGTCGAGAGCTCCCTCTTCGAGAACAGACATGGAGGAGGCAAGTCCCGGGGGGCGACCAAAATGTCCTCCAAGGTTGGCTGGGCAAGACATCGTATACTGTCGACCGGAGTCGAGAAGGGTGAGGGAAAAGGACAGGGGAAGTTACAAAACGGCATCTCACACAACTTGAAAAGCTGAGTATCAATTCAATAAAAGGAATATGCAAAAAGTCCTCCGAGGTTGGCAGGGAAAGACGTCGCACACTTTCAATCGGAGGGGAGCCAACAACCGAAGGCCGAAAAAAAAGGACAGGAGGAGCTGTCAGAAAACGGCATATCACACAGCAGATGAGGGTACCGTACCAGGTATTCGAGAAGCTGGTCGACATACAGCGATAGTACACTTACCTAACCCTAACCCAATCGAATCCAATCAACCATTGTACGGACGATCTCCTTCGTCACGTGTATAATGTGCCTCTACCATTTTCTCGAACAAGTGGTAAGCTCTACTGACACAGCTGGAAAAGCTGAGTGTCAATGAAACTAAATAAAAAAGTCACAAGGATACAGCATCCAATCAAATTCACAAGGAACATAAAACATGCGCAGCTTGAAAGCTACCTGGTAGGTATCAATAAATTAAAATTCACAAACATGAAATAAAATTAACATGGAACATAGAACATGCGCGGCCGACATGTCACGCAGCTTGCAAAGCTGAGTACGTATTGGACATTCGATCGGTAGAACTCACAGCTGACGTACGTAGTCTATACCAGTAGCCTACATTTGTAATATATTTAAACAAAACAAGACAAAGAGCTCATGCGGGGACAGAAAAAGTGGAAAGCGGTGAACAAAATCCATCTTGTTGCAAAAATCCGCATGGTCGGAAGGCGTTTTTTTTTTGTACCGGAGGTTGCGATTTACTTTTAGTTATTTACTTTAGTACACTGCAGAGCGGAGCAACAACTTCCCCATGGGCAGCAACAAAATCAGGGCGGTACATTCGAAGATACGTAGAGGCCAACGTGCGTAGCACGTAGCCAAATTCGTGCGCAATTCGATCAAAACTACCGAACAGACCATATTCCCATGAATAATTTACAACATCTAATATCTTGTGTACGTCAATTACAACATTTATCTTGTGGACGCACTGCTGATCTCACCAGGCGGTTTGCCTTCATCGACGTCTAATTCTTGCCCTATCTCCATCAAACCTACCGAACAAACGTACCGAACAGACCAATGTCATTGGACATCTATTCTCCTGTGCAATGTCATCTGTAACACCCATCATCTTGTGTACAGAGTAGTAGTCCTTCCTAGCGCCGGTATGTGCCAGCCGGAAATACCGGCACTATAGCGGCAACCTGCACTACTCCGCATACTGCCACTACTTGTTTTCATCTTTGCCAAGCGATTTCACAGGCACTATAGCGGGTAACCGGCACTACCCAACCGGCGCTTTAGAGGGACCACTACTGCACTGTTTATCTCACCAGGCGGTTTGCCTTCAACGACGTCGAGAGAGCGCCACAGTCGGTAGGAAACGATTCCACGTCCGCCTGATGAGCAAGCAGCAGCCGGACGTGCCCATACAGCGAGAGGAAAATTGCAAGAGTTAGGTCCTTAGCGGAGTTAGCGAGGAGACATCCATTTTAACCCTCTTAGCACTAAACACTATAGGGCCCATGAAATGGGCCCAAATTTATGTGGTGTTACTTGGTTTTAGAGGCATGCTCTTTGGGTGGACCTTGAACGCCCCGTTTACCACGCCAAAGCTTTGAAAAGTGATGGACTGCTGTCTGCTGTGGTGGGCCCAAAGAGTCCGGGCTCTTGTGGCATGGTCGTAGTTGATTATTTTTTTGAGGTTTCCGAGTGGGTGCTAAGAGGGTTAACATTGGAAGCGTAACCGTTTTACTGCTACAAAAAAAAGATCCCACACAAATTTCAAGTATTTTTTCCTCAAATACGTCGGTGCAGTTGTTGTAAAGACACACCATTCGAGATGTTGTACCCAACGGTCGAACGGTGTCCCGGTTTGCATGTAACCCCCTCGTACCTACGCGTACGCTGGGTCCTACAAAAGCGCGCCTGGTGCACAGATCGATGGAGGCTGAAATACCACCAGGTACCTGGTACGTATATATGTATGTATAAATAAAGGACACGATACCTCCAACCAGATTATGTCGCCGCCACATTGCCTGATACCCTTAAGAGTAAATAGTAAATACCTGGTAGGGTCAATCGGCCGCAAGGAAAGAGGGCTGTTGGGCCGTTTCATTCAAAAACAAAACGGACGATCAATAAGAAACGGGCCAACAAAATCAAATCCAACGAAAAAGTTGAAAAAAAAAAAAAGAAGGCTCAACATTTCGTGACCCGTCGACCCAGCATCAAAAAATTACCGTCCCTTCTATTTCCCCAAAAAGCACACACATACATACCAGTGGGGGAAGATAGGGGTGTGCACTATGGAACAAACCTCTCTTAAATACGACCCTCTCTGATACATTCACTAGTACAAAAATGATCCCACACTAATTCCACACAGTTAATATGGGTGCACTTTAGTGTGCCAAGCGATTTCGACCTAACCCCTTTAGAATTGAACCCTCGATTTGGGGACAAACTACTTGGAATTAGTGTGGAACGATTATTGCAGTTCTACAAGGGTGTTTCTCTTAAAATGAGCCCCCCCTCTTAGCACTAGAACGCTTTTGGGCCCATGAAATGGGCCCGAATATATGTGGTATTACTTGGCTTTAGAGGCATGTCCTTTGAGTGGACTTTCAATGCCCCGTTTACCACGCCAAAGCTTTGCAAAGCGATTTACTGTCTGCTGTGATGAGCACAAAGAGTTTGGGCTCTTTTGACATGGTCGTAGTTGATTATTTTTTTTGAGGTTTCCGAGTGGGTGCTAAGAGGGATAAACCGTAGCCCCCACCGGCACACCGACCCATCTATCACACCTGCGGCCCAAGGCTGAGGGGTGGCAAATCATCCAGAAACCGGGACGGGGGCAGAGACCCTGCCAGGAGCGGAGCTTGGGGGATAGGTAGAGACTGCACGATACAACCAAACCCTCCGGCCGTCGAGTTGCTTTTGAAGTCGTGCTGCAAACTCCTGTCCCTGACGTGTAGACCCCTCCTGCTGCTCGTGGTGGTTGTGTTCCCTCCGCTGCCTCCTCCCCCCGCTCCGGGTGCAGAAGGCGGCTGCTGCGATCTATCTTGCAGCTGCCCCGGGACAGAGGTGGAGCGTATGATCGAGATAGGTCGGCTCGCCGCTCGCCGAACCACGCCTGCAAAAGCGGGAGCATATAAAAACATTTCAAATACGTCAGCTGTGAGGCATTGAGGCATTTCGGACAACACGGGCGCAGAGTTAGCTAACTCAACGCCATCATACCCCAATGATACTCTGATGCCGCAAAACACGCTGCTTGCAAAGATGGGTTTCAACGAAGCCACACTCGGCAGCACAGGAACACACGAACAGGAATGGTAAGATGAGTTTCGACGAAACCTCACAGCTGGGGTGTCTTCAAAACAAAAAAGTTGTCAGCGGCGGTCGCAGTGGACTGACTGTCTGCACAACAGCAGTAGTCGGTCCGCATTCTGACTTTCGGGTCATCACAAAACCGACAAAGGATGTGTGTCCGAGAGCTCGGCTTCTCGTGCACACACTACACGCCCATCAGCCATCAGTCCTCAAAGCCGGTCCGGTCAAACCCATGTGCGGTTTACGGTTAGTCGGGAAGTCCCCTGTTGCATGGAACTCATATTATAAGCACGACGCCTTTACAACTGCACCATGTTTTTGAGGGAATATACTTGGAATTAGTGTGGGACACTTCTTGCCGTGGTCCAACAGTTACTAACTACCGGTGCCTGGTAGACAATATGCTGGGGGGGACGTTCACTGCAGTGCAAGTTTTACGAACACTGTCATTAAGATGTATCTTACTGCTAATTTATTTCTGCTGTCTTATATTGTCACCGCCCTCGGCGTGACTCGTCACCCCGTACACTCGGGTCGGCGATCGCACGGGTATTAGCACGTTTAGAACCGCACCCACGTTTTTGGGGATAAACTACTTGGAATTAGTGTAGGACATTTCTGGCGGAGCATCGATCAATGCAGTGCTAGATGCCACGAACACCGGGCATTAAGACGTATGCGTCTTACCGCGGTCTTGCTACGTCGTCACCTCCGACGTAACCCGACACCCCGCAGACTTGGGTCGACGATTGCACGCGTATTAAAACCAATTTGGTACCTGGCATAAACTTTTAATAAAAAATTAAAAATACACTCCAGCTGTGAGATCTAGGATTTCGTCGAAACTCATCTTTGCAAGCTGTGTGTAATACTTCGATCGCGCGTGTTACGGGTTGTGTGTGTCCTCATGAAGGATATAGGTCGGCGACTTCCCTTAGTACTAGTTAGCACCAGGGTCAACAGTGTGATACGAAGACACTTTATGTTGTGCACGACTATATTTTGCTGTCTTGACTTCTTGCTGGAACATTGTTTTTTCACGCTCAGTTTTTGGCTATTTTTGTAAAAAATTAAAAATACACTACAGCTGTGAAATCTAGGATTTTGTCGAAACTCATCTTTGCAAGCTGTGTGTGATACTCCGATCGCGTGTGTTACGGGTGTTGTATGTCCTCATGAAGAATATAGGTCGGCGACTCCCCTTAGTGCTAAACGTTGTATGCCCCATAGGGGTGAAGGGGCCATTACAACTACAACATAACTCCTCTCTAGCAAGGAGACAAGCAGCAGTCACAGGCTTCTTACGAATACTTGCTGTAGTATCAACCAGGTGCACAAGAGAGCAAAAACCAAAAATCATACCAGATACACATCAGGTACCCAAACTAGTACCTGGTATGAAAGATGCCAAGCGAGGGACCGTAAAAACAAAATCCACACACACCATGCTAAACAGCAGAGAGAGGCCATAACACCTGGATCAATCCGGCCCAAACGGAGGGACACCTTCTCCACGGAGATGCCAGCACCGGCCAGCGTTCTCCTCTGAAGTCCCCCAGCTCGTGCCGATGCCAGTTCGCTCCAAAGCGCTGTTGGGCTGACCTCCCAACGTCCTTTCGTTGCTGACTGACTCGTAGTTTTGTTGCACGACGAAAAAACCGCCGAGTCATCCCTTGTCAATCGAACCCCACCCTTCCGCTCTCGCTTTGATTGTTCTCCAATTTAGCTAGAGGAGGGGGCGGCCAAGCAGGAAGTGCCACCGCGGTCTACAGCTGCTGCTGCTGTTGCGTCGGCAGTGGCAGTGGCAAAAGCTCCTGCGCCTCGCCCGCTCCTTTCTCCACATTCTCACACTTCCAGCTCTCAACCTCTCTCCTCCCTTCAGCCACAACCACCGTACCGGATCTCACCACCTCAACCACCATGTGACCCAGCTCTTTTCCTTCCAGTATCCCATCATCAGGCAAAAAGACATTGTCCTTTTCTGCCATCTGCTTCCGCTGCTGCTGCTGCGGTGTAGTGCTCTCCAAGTGGGGCTACCAGCTCGGGCTCAAGCCTGGCCACGCTCGCACCCTTTTCTTGTATCTGAGCAACAGGCTGCTGTTCCTTCCGCATCTCCTCCTCTTGTAAGAGTCCTCGCAGATCGTGTAGAATATTGAGTACTTACAGAATGGCGGATCTTGTGTGCTTGAGTCGATTTTCAATTTGGCAGATCTCCTCGAATTCCACCGCTACATCATGGTATCGGCCAAGCTGTATGGCCTCTTCGAGTTCACTGCACCTTGCGGTCAGTAGTCGTAGTTCCACCAACTTCGCCCGGTAGGACCACACAGCCTTCTCTGTCATATCCACCAACGCCCTCCAGGCCACATCGAACTCGCCTGCAGGCATGATTCGAATATGGGCCCTCAGCTCTCTACCTCACCCGGGAGTGTCCTCACAGCACCTAAAGCTCCAATCAGTCTTACTTCTCCGATATATATCGTGTTTCCTGATGGTCAAGGAGTCCCGAAGGTTACCCGCTGGCGGCCAGTAGCTGGGTAGGGGGGCCGGTTGCCGACAGAGAATAGTAGAAGAGTAGTATATATTAGCCGCGCTCCTCGAGCGTCCACGTAGCCATCATCCAAATACGGAAGACATGTATACATTATTAAGTATCTCCCGAGCACAGCGTAGAGTACTTCGGGGATAGAGGAAGCGGCAATATAGACAGAAGATAATTCCGCCATCTCATGGGTGTTCCGCTATGAATCTCCCACAACAATAGAGCCAATCTACCATTGGAACTCCCTATTACCTCCAACCATTGCCATATCCGTACCACGCATCAAAGCACAATCAACAGTTATATATCTTGTGGACTACATCCGTCCTCCAACGGCCCATTCAACTCACAGATCAATTACGGTTTAAAACCTTTACTTCCGAGACTCATAAAATATTTCCCCATATAGCTTGGACTATCGCCAACTACGTATATGGCATGTACTGCGTGACATCCCGTTGAACTCTTAATTCCAAAATATGGCACCTCCGTCATTGGGGCGGAGGGGTCGGCCCTAATCCCTAGTATATCCTGATCTACGGTCTGGGGGCACGTTTAGATTCAGCAGATGTATGATACGAATTTCGAAATCTATAGACCTTAATAGCATTACACAATATCAGGTCGTTAGTACTTGCCAGGTCTTCGTGACTAATAGACAGCTATTCAACAATAGCCCAACATCGACAGCTCTTCAAGCAGCCTATTGGCTAAATGCGATAGTATGCTCGTGACTCTAATAGACAGCTCTTCGAAAACAGCCAAACTGATAGACAGCTCTTCAAACAGCCTATTGGCTAAATGCGACAGTACGTAGGCAGCAGTTTAAATCAGCTGATGGGTGTCGTTGTAGCTGGCTGGCCCGCGTCTGAACCCTGTACGCTCCCACCGACGGCGCGATGCCCAGATGTGATAGGCCACCCCCGCCAGTCGGGCGTGTAACATGTTCCGGCCCTATGCCAGACTGGTAGTGCACTGTAGCTGGTGCAGGTGCTGGTGCTACTAAGGAGCTGCCAGAAGCTTCTATTGATGTTTGACCAGGGTTTTCTACGGTACCGATTTTTCGAGTCGGGACACGATCCCGCGGGAAGGAGCCTATAGCATCCCAGCTCCAAGTCTCGTCATTGGGTTGTGCCAGGTTGCACCGAGCTTTGGGTGGGATCATGCCTAAAAAAAAGCCTCATTTATACCAGTACGTACAACGAATACATTTTTAATCATAGGAGATTAGTACAGAAAATATGGCACATACAACAAAAAAAACGTTGCGGGCAAGGTTCGAAACGACGACTTCCTATTTTCGAGTTAAGCAAGTCTGACTGCTGAGCTAAACAAAAACAATCTCGGTGCATCAGACATAACGGGACAAATACCCCGAGATCACGAAGGGACACGGTGAGCCGGCAATATAGCATCCCTGCTCCACGTCTCGTCGTTGGGTTGTGCCAGGTTTGTGCCGAGCTTTGGGCGGGATCATACGGAAAAAAAAACTTTGTTTTGCTCATTTTCCATGTATTAGAGTATATCATTGGCCGCCTCCTCAGCAGTAAATAGCTTTGACGCCGGCTCAGGGGGTCAACTAAACTCAGGCTGTGACTAGGCTTGAGATCTTTCAGTTTTTTATTTTTTATTTTTTAGGGTGACATTCTTGTGAGATACTTTCTTATGAGCGGGCCGGTACTGTATTTAGCATACCCCCCCCCCCCCCCCCCCGTATGGGCCTCACAAGAAGTGCAGTGTAGACAAAAGACTGTTCGTGCACCCCCGCGGTACGACTTCTACAATTAAAAAGCGATGTACATGTGATGTAGATGTTGATTGGTCTTCTGTAATTTTTCACTACAGTAGAATGAGTACAGCATACCAGGTACCGGTGGTACGAATTTGTCGAGAAAAGTGGGGTGAAGGCCCAAAGCCACAAACGCGTTTGAGGCTGGCATATTCTATACAGTACGTACTCAGGTACATAGTATACCAGCATGATACAAGAAGCGAGAGTACAACTTTACTTAAGTGTCCTTCTCACTTTATCCGTGCACTCCTCTGTTTCGGGTGAGCAGTGAGCATACAGTGTAGTTGCTGCTGTCGTTGTTGCTGTTGTTGCTGCTGCTGCTGCTCTGCATTGTATTGGAGAAGCTCTGCTGCTGCCGAGGTAACTCTTATTTATTGCGTCACTCTCACTATGACCACTCGGATGGAAAGCCTTGTACAGTTAGCAGTGCCAATGAAGGCATATTTTAGCCGTTAGCGGCTATAAAAATGTCCCAAAAAAAAGATGAAGTGAAAAA
>JAYJMJ010000488.1:3658758-3676819 GCA_036873875.1 Laminaria ephemera | reverse complement strand
CATGAAACACACCGCTCTGCTGTACTGCCATAGCACCCCGTTGTGCTGCTGTGGCCTACTTGCTACAGACGGCTATGTTACCGATCAGCGACTCGGTATAGACTACTGGCTACTGCTGGGTAGCATGGTAGCTATCCTTAATATACTAGTAGAGTAGTAAATGAGGCAAGAGTGCCTCATACAGTGCCTCATACATGCAGTACCCCATGTGCGTTCGAAAAACAAAAACGAAACAAATACCGCCGCATCCAAATCGCACGACACCAGGCCACAAAAACCCCAGCAACACGGCGACCGCGACCAACTCGAGACAGCGTGCCGCGAAACAAATTGCGCGAGTTAACACGGGCTCGTCCGCTGCTGTAGGCCCCGGATTTGTGGAAGTCGGTCACGTACAGCTATCGCAATCAATGATACCGCGGCGGACACACAGACAAGCAGATTGATAGCCAGACATGCAAACGTAGAGTAAACCATGGAAGCCTGTACGCACCCCGCAATGAAGAGGACGTTTTTGCCATGCAAGGCATAAAACGTCCTCATTACAATCATTCTGCGCTCTGATAATGTATTTCCCCGCTATTTATAGGTGGTCGAGGCCGTTCTTCCTGGTGACATGACTTTCCTCAGCTTCAACCCGGCGGATTCCGACCAGCTTTGCATCGGGGGAGCCAGCGGTCTCTATTTCTGGAGGATTGACAATCTGGTGGACAACTGGGTGAGGGTCCACCAAACACGAGACGCCAGAGCAACATTATTAACCCTTTTTAGAACTGCGAAACACGTTGCTCACTGTTTCCAAATAGTGTTTCCCTAAACACGTGGTGCAGGTCTAAAAAAGTTAATATACGTCGGAATTCCTCCACGTTCTTTATTTGACGACATCTGATCTGCCCGCGCGAAAAGAAGCCGACAGCATTTAAAACAACCTCCAACAGCTTTGCGTGAGTTACAGCATCGGTTGATGCTGCCGATGGCATTCACAACAACCTAAAAAAACTTTGGGTGAGTTGATGCCGCCGAAAGCATTCAAAACAACCCCAAATGTGTGTGAGGTACAGCATCAGCTGATGCTATCGGTTGATGCTGGTGGTGGTGGTGATCTCAACAGGTAATTTCTCCAACCAAGGCTAAGGCACCTTCCCTCCAAGGCAAGGGCAAGCGCAACGCTTCCGGAGAAGGAGACGGCATCGTCCAAGAACACGTTTCCGCAGGTCCAGATGCCACCGCCGCCGGTACCGTCGATCGTGGAACTTCTGCGGTCGTAGATAAACAAGGCATAGCTGCCGCTTCGCAAGCGCGCCGCGCGTCGACGGCGGAGGGTGGTCGCCCCGAGACCGCAGACGCGGCAGGCGCTGTCGCGGCAGCGGAGATGGTCCAGCTGGAGAGTCTCGTGACGATGGGGGATGGAAAGCATGACGTGTTTACGTGTCACTGCTGGGGGCTTGAGGGGACGCTTTGGGCTGCGAACGAGCCGGGACAATTGGTGAGACTTCGCGTTTTGCCGCGGTTATTACATCGTAACCCCTTGAGAAAGTCACCCGCATCTTGGGGAGATAAACTACTTGCAATTTAGTGTGGGGTGCGTATTCTTTTGCAGTTTTAAAGGGGTTAATAGTTAATAGTTCATCTCGGAGAGAACTTGTTGCTACCGTACGACACACGTGACGCGTAGCTTATCTATACCGTATCGCACATGCAGTATATGTTTGCATAACACATTCTCTTCGTTGACTTACGGCCGCGGCTCGATGATGCTCGAATTCTTTGAAAATTTTTCACGCCTTGACATTTTTTCCAAGCACAGCGGAGCCGTGCTACGGTATTTGATGCACTTCTGAGCCCAAACATTTCTTACCGATGAAGCTCCTCGACTGAGCAGCTATCATACCCATTATCGTTGGATCCGATGCGTATTTTTTGTAATAACATTCGTTGAATTGAATGTCTACGCCATGGAATTGCGTATCGGACCTAACTTTACACTTTTTCTCGAAGTCGGTTGTTAGGTGACGTGTAGAGAGCTCCTCAAGTGAGGAGACTCAGAAAATGTAAGTGCTACTTCTACCGAGGCACGCGTCAGCGCTTCATTGTTCAACAGGTGGACTCAAAACCCGGCGCCAGCATCGACGTGTGATTGGTGCTTTTGTCGTAGTCAATGAGAAACAGCCGTCGCGAACACGTTATTACCGGTATCATTGCACAACAGACTATAGACACATCCTACGCGTGATGCATCCTCCAATCACAACGCTCGGCATTAATTATATATAATTTTCTGATAAAGAACCGCCACCGCTGTGTCCTTTAACAGTTTCCACTACAACTACAGTATGGGGTGTTGCAGGCTGAGCCCGTGCAGTGAATATGCGTCAAATCGGCTTGGGTTGTCGTAGTTTTACGCATTTGTTGTGGTCTTCAATTTTTGTTTGTCGTGTGTTGCGATTGACACTCTTACGCTGCACATTGTCAGATGGCAAGCATAATAATATGAATGAATATCATGCTTGTTTCCCTGCGTGGTGAATCGCGAGATTGATGTTGAGCATCACAGCAGCGTTAGTCCAACATCACTGTCTTGCCGTGCGTATTTTTTCTTACCACTTTGGACGGAAATATAGGGACCATTGAGGTATTAATACCTGGTACGAATACCAACCGATCCTTACATTTCTGAGCGTAAGTTTTATACTTCGAAGTATGCATCAACCGAGCGGGGACGTTGCCCCCCGAACCCCTCCCTCCGTCAATACATAGGCCTGCTTTGATGCCAACACAGGAAGATCTTCCTCCTGCATAACGCTAAAACGCGCACTGGAGAACTCAGAGAGCAATTGGACAGCGGTTGGGCTGCTCATGACCAAGACCCACATCATCGTTACTGGTAGCGATGGCTCAATCGAATGGTTTACACTTCCTGCCCAGCCGGGAGGGGGCCTTGAGGTACAACGTGTTCCTCGGGACAGGCGCCTGTCGAATCATCGTCTTGGGATTAGGGTGCTGTTGGAAGTTTCATAGTGCTTTGATCGCGTCTTGGAATTAGAGTGCTGTTCTGAAGTATCTATCGTTTCGACTGCGTCTTGGAATTCGAGTGCTGCTCAAAAGTAGCGTGTCGATCACGTGCCGACGTTACTGGTAGCGGTGGCTCAATCGAATGCTTTTCACTTCCTGCGCAGCCTGAAGGGGACCTTGAAGTAAAATGCATTCCTCGGGACAGCGGCCGGTCCTATCGTCGTCTTGGAAAACTAGAGTACTGTTGGAAGTTTCTTGGCGTTTCGATCGCATCTTGGAATTGGAGTGCTGTTGGGAAGTAGCGTTTTGGCTGCGTCTTGGAATTTGAGAGCTGTTCGGAAGTAACGTTTCGATTGCGCACCGACCTGGCTTGTTTGTGAGACCATCAAGTGAACAAGGCTTCGCCGCAAGCTAGAACTAAACCTGGCACTGTATCTATTAATAGTATGTATAGCTATTATTGGCGAATTGTCCAACATTTGTGATTTTCGACACCAAAAACACGAAATTAGACCCCCGCATTAAATACCAACGACAATACGTCCGCCCTCGACGCCCAGCAATACACGACCGGTTGGAGGGACATCACTGCGAGTGTCTAATTTTGACCGTACCAAACAATAGGGACCCCTTTGAAGTTTCCTGGCGACAACAACTACTGTCCACCATCCACCAACACACACAAATCGACGACAATTGCAAACATCCTGATGCGCGAGTTCCTAGCGACAGCTATACTACTTCTATATTTTCAACCGTCCGATTGACCTGACTCGTCGCTTCTAACCTGTCCAACCAAGTGCCGGAATCGCTCCTCTCCTCTCCTATCCTCTCCTATTATGAAAAAGCGACACTTGCGGTCATATCAACCTTTCGCGCCGATATGGCCGTTCTCTTTCATACCCAGGCGGAGTTCTGCATCCAGCTGCGATGCGAAGACAATGTTCCTTGCCCCGCCGTTGCGATGGCTTGTAGTCCCTTGTACGACAAGATGGTGGTGGGCTCGTCCAACGGCAGGTGACTGACATAAGGCTTTCAATGGGCCGGGTAAATCGATCGATATTTTACCCCGTTAGCTCAGTGGTAACACCTTCACATTTGGCGTCGTCACGGAAATGATGTATCGTATGGCACAACCCCGATGGCGGTAGCCAGACCAGGGATGGTTGTTACCTGAAATTTAAAAAAAAAGTATTCGGATAACTACGGATTTTCAGCATTTGGAGTTACGTACGCGTGATTTCGGCAATACCGGGGATTAGACAGCACCATCCCCGGGAGGGAATGAACCGTATACATTCCCGCGGTATGGAAGGGTTTCCACTGATATCTTGAAGCGTTTTTTCATACAGGGGATATGGGACACATGAAGTTACGGCAGTTTTTTACGTACGTACGGCTGATTTTGTTCGGGGGTAACTACTGTAACAACCATCCCTGAGCCAGACGGACGGACGCGAACGAACATGTTTTAACCGGAATCTATGGCCTTACGCGCTCGCATTGTTTTAATTATGCTAATCATAGGGTGTTTGCGGGATACCAAATTTGGTTGGGTAGGAAAACATGTTATAATAGTATTGAAGCCGACGAATGCCAAAGCCCAAGGCCAACCCAACCCAAGAAAAGTTAGGTTAGAAAAGAAAATCCTACCATTTTTTTATTTTCTAACCTGCTTTTTCGTGGGTTGGGTTGGCCTTGGGTTGTCACGTTCGTCGGTTTCAGTACTATTATTATATGTTTTCCTACCCAACCACACTGTTAAGAAATAGGTGACATCAGCCTATTGTCATTATCAATGTTCAGTAGCGAATGTACAACTCCATGTAAGCACTTGCTGCAGCGCCACAGCAGTGGAAGGTAGCCTAAAGAGTTGTTCATCGGTATGGCAATGTCATCTTATACTCGTAGTGGGTTTGGCACACTGCGCAATCTACGTAGTAGGCAATGCGTATCGTAGCATAAGCAGTACCAGGTACAATGTTAATGTTATGCCGCACAAAAACAGTGGCGGTGCATTTGCTGCCTGTTCACTACAGACGTCTTGTCTCCGAACTCGTGCTTTTATGTTCTAGAATGCGGGTTCTACGTAGATCGTGTTTTAGGATTGTTCGAGAACTGACAAGGATAGTTTCTGACAGTCCCGAAACTGTCTGTAGACTTCTCGAGTACATCAATAATCTAGACGTCGTACTCGTAGGGTTCTAGAGCCTAGCAGCTCTGTAGACGTCGAGGAAACAAGGTGCAGCACCCTCTCCTGCTCATTCTTGTCATCCAGCGTCTGAACTTGTCACAGTTCATCGTCCTAAGCTTTTCTTGCCCTCAAGCGGCACCTTTTCAAGCGTCATTAACTCCTCACTTCCTCGACACAGCGTGTCTGCTCGTTCGATCTAACGACCACCAGCACCAGCCTTTGCAGCCTACTGCGGAGTATCATCTGGCATTCTTTATACACACTTGGTATATCGCTAACACCCTAACATTGCCCCTATCTGTGGGAGTGGAGCCGCCTTTTTGTGTGGTTGGATCCTTCGTCCACTTCGCCTTTTTTGCGCATGGATATATACCTGGTACACGTTGCGGTGTTGTCGTCGTTGTTAGCAGAGTTTGTCGCTGTCGGCATGCATGTATGTGCACGGTGATCGAGGGAGACGACAAACAAACGCCAAGATTTGCCTCAACAGCAAAACCTTATTCAACACCCGCATAGGCTGCAGGGGCGGGGGGTTCCTGTTCAATTTTAGGCGTAATGCCGCAATGCTATTGATCTCGGGGGGGGAGAAAAGGGAGGGGGGAAGGGGCGGGGGGGGTGGGGGTTCTCGATTGTGGCAAAAAGATAAACCAAAGTAGAGAAAAATAAAAGTTAAAATAGATTACCGTTAACACCGTTACCATACTTGGCGTTGCCCCAACACGACGACGATGTATGCCAGCATGATGATGTCGCGATGCACCGAATCGACACTCCCCCGTTCAGCCGACCGGAGAGGGTCCCGATATAACTTCGGATCTTTGTGCCGCCCCCGCTCTCTTCAGATGCCCGTTTTGCTTCCATCTACACGACTGGCAGCCCAGGAGTGGACGATAACATAAATGACGAAAAAACAAAACGACACCCCGCAGAAATAGTTTTTCGTAGACAGTGGGGGGGGGGGTGTAATCATCATATCATGCATGGCCGTAGTCCGTATGATAGGACCATAGACTCTCGCATCCCTGCAATGCCGAGACGGAGCATGTCGGGTTTTCATCAAAGATAGGTGGCGGGGCATACTCTAAAACCATGTAAAAACAAACATCCAAAAAAAACTATTTTCTTAATTCGTCCAGTGATCACATCCCTCGGGGGTTTGTTTTTTCATTCTGACCTCTGGGGGTGTGATGTGTCGTTTTCTCTCGTTTTTTTTGTTTAACACTTGGGCAGCCTTCACAGCATCTTCGTGGACATTGAGCGGCATACAGCCGAGCCAGGAATGCCTGCCAGCGGAGTAAACTCCCTGCGGACGTTTCACACCGGGAAGGTTGTGGCCCTGGCCTGCCTTCGTCCGTTGTCAACCGAAGTCATGGAAGCTTCCGGGGGTGTTCTCGTCACGGGAGGTGAGGAGCCGCGCTTTTTCGTTTCTTTTTAAATCCTTCAGTGGATAAATATAGTTAATCGCATAACATCTTCCTTGTCTTAAGCCAGGGGATTCTGGATTTCCTTTGTATGCTGATAGTATGATTGAAACAAGCGCTGGCCTGTCTTCGCCTGTTGTCAACCGAAGTCATGGAAGCTTCCGGGGATGTATGTTCTCGTCACCGGAGGTGAGTAGATTAAGGCCCCGTAATTAAGTGTATGGTATTTAGTATGGAAAATGCGCAAAAAAAGTATAAATTATCACATGGTCGACATTTCTCACGAAAATAGTTTTGTTCGCTGGATCATTAACGGACAACTTCCATACAGGTCGGCCAAGGGTTTGGGTTAGGGTTAGGGTTAGGTTTTATGGCGTTTCATCCTAAACCCCTTCTCGTAATACTGGAACCACGCGCCGGACGCACAACATTTTTCATTTGTTCCATACTGTATCCTATACGTTTCTTTACATGCCACGATCGGGGTGTTTCTAGCACTTTTTGGTCGAAATGGTTAGTACTGACGAGCCTCCTCAACTGAGGAACTACTCACTATCGTTAGAATACCGTTTGTGTTTGACAAAGTATTTGTTGTATGCCTAGGTCATGGGATCGTTCGTCGGGCTGCGCTTTCATTTTCCTCTAAGTCATTAGCGTGTTTTGCGATGCACCAACTCTGGTTGGGTAGGAGTTGGGTAGGAAACATATAACATTAGTATTGAATCCGTCAAAATCACAATCCAAGGCCAAACCAACCCAAGAAAAATCAGATAAAAATGAGGTTAGTTTTTTTTTTTCCTACCACTTTTCAAATTTCCACCCTCACTTTTTCGTGGGTTGGTTGGCCATGGGCTATGAAATTCGTCGGTTTCAATACCTGGTACTAGTTTTACATTTTATCCAACCCAAAAGAGTCTTGAAATCGCAAACACCCTATTGTTTGGGTGAGGTCTCAGGTGAGAAGCCTCAGAAACTTCAAGTGCACCCCTTTCGTACGAAGCACGCCTCGGTGGGTAGAGAGTAAATAATGACATTTCGTTTTTTATCCTGGGGAAAAATATCTAACGGTAGGAGTTATCCTCGCTGAAACCGTGCAACGTGCTTAACGCTTTTGGAACTGCAAACTCGGTTCGAAGACAAATTTCTTGGAATTATAATGCATTCATCATTGCAGCAGTAAAAAGGATTACGCTTTTAGAACTGCACAAAAGTTTCAGGGACACGGTACTTGGAAGTATGATGCCCTCATCCTTGCAGTGGTAAAATCAGCGTACATGGGAGCTACTGCGATACCCCTCTGAACAAAATTCGCTCAACCAAAGGCATCAACAAGTTGAGCACACTTTTCGGCAACATACTAATTGGAATTAAGAATGGACTCATTCTTGCATAGGCAAGACAGCGTACATGGGAGGTACTAGAACAAGCTTCCGCACATCGGACAGATCACGATCTAGATAATCTAGATCATCTAAATTATGTACCTGTTGTTTTGATATGTTGTGAACGATCTGGGTATTACCGATCCAACGCAGGAAACATGTGCTGGATCATTCAGACCGTCCGACTCTCACCCGGCAACATGACCTACAGGCCGTGCAGATCATATTGGCCAGGGATCTATCTTCCCTGAAATACACAGATCATGAATCAGCATTTGTTCCATTGTTGACACTAACGCTACACATTGGTGGATGGCAAACGAAAATAATAATAGGGATCTGATTTGTCCGACGTGTGCAAGGTTTTCTCAACAAAAGGCATCAATAACTTGTGTCTTAACCCTTTTCCCGGCAGGCGAGGACGGTTCCATCCGAGCGTGGACTGCCGCCAGAGGAAAACTATGCGGCACGCAAACGTTCTCGGCGTTCTCTAAGCCGGAAGAGCTAGACGAAGCCGTTGAGGAAGGCAGGACGGCCTCGCTCGACGACAGAATCGAGGGTCCTGCGACAACGGCAGGAACGCCTAAAAAGAGGGCAGGCGATGTTCCAATCCCGGTCTGCGCCCTGGCATCTTACGGGCCTCAGCCTGTGATCGCGGTCGGTCTCTGTCACGGCACTGTGCACATCGTTTTCGTCAAACAGGTAATTTGGTGCCATCAAGAAGCTGCTTTGGTTTGTCGAGAGTCTGTGCACACCGTTTTCGTCAAACCGGTAATTTGGTGCCGCGAAAGTACGTTTGGTTTGTCGAGAATGTCCGAAGTCCGAGAAGCCCTGGCCATTCTAGCGTACTCGGTCGAATACAAAAAGCAAAATCCAGGACACCAGCCAGCCCTGGTCTAACACACTTGATATGTATTGCAAGGAAAGCACAACGAGAGACTTTTTTTTCAAACTTAAGGCACCTACCTCTTATGCGGAGAATGTAGTGCCTTCCCGTACGGTGTCGAATCTTGCTTCACGACCATACGGCCGCAGCTTTGGCGTGTTTTACCGCTGCTACTGGTTTCGCCCATGACAGACCTATTATATGTGAAGGCTTGACCTACTGAGCTACGGGGGTAAAAGATCGATCGACTACCCAGCCAGGGGTACTCCTTATATATAACCCCTCCCTCCCTCGGAACCGCGGAAGCTTTGGGGCGTATCGGTTAACGGATCTCCATCTACAGTCGTATAATACGTGCCTACCCATACATCGTTGCAATTCCTGGAGACCCAGGGAGACACGTTTTTTGGACACACGCGGAAGCGTTTAGAAGAAACGTTCGAAAATAGATTCGAGCCCGTGTCCCCGACGACGTCAAGTGTGAAGGCGTTACCGAATGAGCTACCGGGGTAACATGTCGACGTTTTTCCCAGTCCTGGGTAAGCTTCATAACACCACTTTGTTACACTGTGCCAAGCCATGAAAATTATGCCGTCCAACTCGCGTCCTCGATCCCCTACAGACGTCGGCGTACGATGTAGACATGACGTCTCTGTGGAACGAGCACTTGTACAACGGCCCCATATCGCAGCTCTACTTCCACCCCACGAAGACGCTGCTGGCCGTAGCCTCCGCTGACGATCGCGCTGTGCACGTGATCAACTTTCACAATTCCATGGGGGACTTCGTGGTGTGCAGTGTTGGCGTGGCGCCACCTGGCCAGGGGGGGGTTAACGGCTTAATGTGAGAATATCTACCGTAAAGCACTGACACTGAGTGCTAGCGCAGTGGTTATGGTGTATCTCTACTAAAAGCACAATCTGGGATCCTTTTGTCTGTTAAGACGGACCCCAAATTGTGTGTTTGTTGGCTAGCCGCTACCTCACTCAATGGTTGTCGTGTATCTCTAACATACTTCTATCTGCTTGAGGGTGGGAAATGGCGCATAGGGTCGGATGGTGCGTCTTTAACCTTTAGAGTTGAAAACCCTTCAGAGATGCATCGACGTTTCGGGGACAGTCTACGTGGAATTAGACTAGGACAACTTTTGCAGTGGTTAAATAAAGAATGTGTACCGGAGCAACCGACGTTGCTTACCTCTTGAGACACCTGTTGAGACAGTCGATATGAACCCCTTTGGCACTTCAGCCGGAAAAAGTGACGAAAAAAAGTGACGATGACAGCGTCAACCACATCAAGCAATGCCAGTTTGCTGGGTTAGGGGATGGTCGATTTGCTCTCCGAACTACCAGGTACAATACCAGGGGTCTCACGACACGCGCGCAGTTTGATACTACCTAAATTCTGCTGCGCGCTCACGCTAGACCGTTGGTAAGGCCGCACATCCCGATAGTTTTAGTCGTGTTTTGTGGACCCCATAAGGGTTAAGTCGTGTGCGCGTGCGTAGCCGCAAGCACCGAGTGCGGCTTCAACAACGAACTTACAGTAATTACTATTATTATGTTTGCAATCCGACCATGTGCAGCATTCGCTCTAACATCGATCACTCATAAACATTCCCAGAAAGTAGAAGAAAACCAAGGGGAACCCACAAAAAAAGGAAACCTACTGTTTGCACGAACTCTACCTCCCTTGTATACCTACTGCAGTGGGTACCCTGATTTAAGAGCGCCCAAGATAAGAGCATCCAGGACTTAAGAGCGGTCAAATCGGCATGTTCCGTCGAACTAAATGCCATATACTGCCCACGACAGATAAGAGCATTGCGTAGGTAAGAGCGCCTGCCTCGGCTTGTCACGGGGTGCTCTTCAATCGGGGTATCCACTGTGGTACTAATTGTATCAACCCTTTTGGGACCCAGGGAAGCGACCTAAAAAGCGACACGTGCGGTTTTGGTCGACCTTCTAGGAAGAGCGTGCAACAATACAACAAGCACGATCATGCTGCGGGCGTGTCGTACATCTCCTTCCATCGCACTTTGGACACCTCCTCTAAGTATACCAGCAGTCCGGGCTGTTCGCTATTCGTGCGGCCGAATGCTGTACTCGTCGCTTTTGTTCCATACGTTTTCCTTTTGAAGTCCCAAGAGAGTTATACAGAAACGCATGTATCAGTATGGGCCTGATACGTATGTACGCTGACTTCCGATTTCACTTTATGTATTTTTTGGCGGATGTACGACTTGCTTCAGCTATGATATATTCGCGTACCACTTTTGGTTTGTTTTGATTTTTTTCCTGGGGTATTCTTCCACTCCAGAGTGACTGGAGCCTGTCCTGTGACCACGGACTTGATTATGAGAGTTAATGTGAGAACGACAACAACAGTAATAGAATTGCGCAACCATATAAAAAGGCATTTTCCCACTCTTGCAACATAATTGGTAGGACTGTCAGTTACTGTAGTTGGAATTCACGGTTAGTATTACAGTGGGTAGCCCGGTCTAAGAGCGCCCAAGATAAGAGCATTCGGGACTTAACAGCGATCAAATCGGCGTGTCCCGCCATACTAAAAGCCATATATTGCCCACTACAGATAAGGGAAATGTGTAGTTACGAGCGCCTGCTTCGGCTTGTCACGGGATGCTCTTAAATCGGGGTACCCACTGTAGTTGGGTGGCGGAGTAAAAGCCGACTGGCTGGCCTAGTCTTGATTAATAAACACCATACGTCGAGCCACAAACGAGCCATTCAGATGAAAAAGATGAAGTCCACACATTCCCGCACGCAACTAACCTAGCCAACTGTTACCTTGCCGTCAAGTCCAACCAACTCACAGCCCTGATAACTGGCGCTTTTGTTCACGATGCTCACATTCGTTTGCAGGTGGCGAGGAAACGACATAATTTTTAGCACCGAAGACTGCCTCGTGTGCGCCCTGCCGATCAAGTCAGAGCGCCGAGCGCGGCCCAACCGTTTGGACCCTCTCTTGTGGGCTTTCCGCACGCCTACTCCCCTGCACGGGATGAGACCTCATCCGCAGATCAGGCACGGGCCGTTCTTCGCTGTGTCGGCCGGCATGCGCGTCTTGCAGGTAACATGATACACACGTTGTCGGCGTAAGTGTGGTGGTGTGAAAAAGCCAGTCGATAGCCAGCCTGCCTTGAACGGATGACCTTGCTAAAGTAGACGTGTTGTCGGTGTGTGTGTTTTGGTTTGTTTTTAGCGGTGTTGAAGGCCTACCGTGCCCCTCTCCACGGGATGAGACCATGAAACCTCATCCGCAGATCAGGCATGGGCCGTTCTTCGCTGTATCGACCGGTAAACTTGGATTCCGACAAGTCTATTGCTGCTACTGTGTACGTTCTTCACATTAAACTGTTAGTTGCACCCATCGAGTTCCAACACCCAGTGTCCGTGCCGATTCATCCTCCTAGAGCAATTGTTTTGGCCCCATGGTTTAATATCGGTAGTGTGGGGGTGAACTCATTAAAATATTCGTACAATTTTGAAGACACTAATTTATTCCACTTTCGAGGGAAATTATATGATAGACATGTTGTCTGTGTGCGTGTCTGGTTTGGTGGTTGGTGTTGAAGGGTAGGTAGCCGGTAGGCAGCCTGCCGTAAAGGGACGACGTTGCTATCATCGACATGTTGCCGATGTGTGTTTTTAGATCTTCACGCCTATCATACCGGATGAGACCTCATCCGCAGATCAGGCATGGCCCGTTCTTCGCTGTGTCGGCCGGCATGCGGGTGTTGCAGGTGGTAAACGACGCGCGCTACGATAGGTGGGGCTTGAGTTGGCTGTTTGGGCTTGGTTTTTGCTTCTGTCTTCATTTTTTCCTTGGCTGACTAGACTATAAGTCGCCGACTATCAACAGCTATTATTTGGCTAGGTATTACAGTGAGTTGCGTGCGGTAACTTAAGGAGTTCTGCGTTTTTGTACCTGACTGGTGCGTTTGTGGTCCGCAATGTGTTTTTACATCGATGAAGACGAAAGCCAGTAGACTGCCTTACATTGCCACCCAACTAATATCTAGCCATCAAGTCCGGCCAACTCGCAGCCGTAACAATAGGGGAAAAGGCGTGCTCGCGCCCTGTCGTGGTCGGGCGTGCTGTACTCGGTTTTTCCTAGGCGGGGCGAACTGTTTTATTTCGGGGAAAAGCCAAGAAACGGTATACCTACCACGTACTTGGGTCAATCACAGGTACACTTCTGACTGGCGGGGCTCCTCAACTGATGAACCACCCGATTTCGTTGGAATACGATTCGTGTTTTAGAACATTTTTCGTTGTATACTTCGTACCTATTAATAGGCCATGGGATTGTTCATCGGGTGTACTTCCATGTTTTCTCAAAGTCGATTTTTTGGGTGAGGTATAGAGTTCCTCAAGTGGTGAGGAGCCTCAGAAAAACGAAGTGCACCCGCTACCGTAGCATGCGTCCAACGTCGTACTTGCCCTGGGGTCGGACAAGTCATCCACTTTGGAACACAAGGTTTCCCGGTACCGTTACGTCCGCACGCTCAAGCCGTCCATCTTTCGCTTCCGTGATTCTTCGTGCCGGTGTTCCGCTGCAACCTATGCAAACTATGTAAACTGTTGACAGCTAGGAACACAAGATTCCCCCGCATCGTAGCCTCCGCACGCTCAAGCCCTCCGCGCGCTCAAGCCGTCTGCCTTTCTCTTCCGTGTTTCGTGCCGGTATTCTGCTGCATACTACCTGGTATGTAAACTATTCGCAGGTCTTGCCCGCGCTTCCAGAGAAAGGGATTCCTTCCACGGTCGACGGCGGGGGGGAGCCCAAGCCGCTGGCGCCGCTCGACACCCTGGAAGCTCACCAGAAGGGCGCGGCGGTCATGGCCGCCTCGCCCGACCGACGCTTCATGGCTACGGGAGGTGCCGACGGGCTGGTCTGCCTGTGGATGGTCTATGAAAATCAGGTGGGCGAAAAAAACGAAAATCATTATTTCATAATATTATTCCATTTGCCATCTGACAATGTGTAGCGCTTGTTCCAGTCATACAGTTAACATACAAAGGAAATCCATAATCAAATGACTTAAGACAAGGAAGATGTTACTTATTATTGAAGTCAACGGTTTGGGCAAGGTCTCTTAGTGACCAGGTGGACATATATGCTATCGAAAATTTTATCAACGTCAACAGTTTTGACAAGGTAAAATATCCAACTCCTCCCACAGTGTTTTTATATTATTTTTGCCATCCTCTAATGTGCATCATGAGTTTCAACGTCGATCACTCACAAGCATCTCCAGAAAGAAGAAGAGAACCAAGGGACAGTAAAAAACTAAAGAAATAAAATGGAAACCTAGGTATGCTAATTTCCTCCTATCATATTTCTACCTCGCTAGGTGGAACTCCTCAACTCCGCGCTGGTGCACGCTGGTCCCGTCATCTCCCTGGCTTTCGCGGCGGACTCAGCCCAACTTTTTACAACGTCTCTCGACGGGACCGTTTTCGGACTTACCTTGGAAGGCCTTCAGCAAGGCTCGGGAACCCACCCCCCGCCGGTGGTAGCCACGCTCGAGGTGAGCGGCAGGAGATAGTGTGCAGACCCTATTACGTAGTAGTTGCCTTGTTGCCTTTTTCTGAAAAAACACGGTTTTTCTTGTTTTTCCTAGTTTTCTCGATAAAAGAAAGAGGAATTGGCGAAAAGAAGATGTTCGATAAGGATGGATGGCTCTAACAATCATTACTCCATGTGCCATCTGGCAAACTGTAGCGCTTGTTCCAATCATACTGTTAACATACAAAGGAAATCTAGAATATAATTACTTAAGACAAGGAAGATGGCTCTAATAATCTAATAGTGACTTCGCGTCGGCGGCTGACGTTATGCTTCTTGCATAATAAGAAACAGATAAACAACTTGCCGTGTGATTACTTGTGCGCTAAACTAAACGTTGAAGCTCACGCTGCACATTGTCGAATGGCAAAAATAACATTCATACCTGGTATGTTTTTACCCTTTTCAACGATTGTCTCAGAGACTAGCGGACAGAAAAGCGGCGGCCCAGAAGGCCGTGGGCAGCATCATCGAACGCTTGGACGCCGAGACGTGGAGGCAGGAATCGACGGCCGAAGTACGCGACAACACCAGCGTGAGAACCTTATCCCTTCTACTACTGCAGAAATGATGTTGAAGTGAAATGGCTTGTGGCTGGCTTGTGATACCAGAGAGGCAAGTGCCTGAACCGCGGTTGAGCTGATTATGTGATGAAATGGTCCCACTCTATTTCCAAGTAACTTGTCACCAAAAATGTGTGTGCACTTCTAAAAAGGTTAAGGTTCACTTTAACCCTTTTAACACTGCACTCCCGTTATGGGAACAAAAACACTTGAAACTACTCTAACATGAGATATAATTATTATCATTCCATTTTCCATCTGACAAATGTGTAGCGCTTGTTCCAGTCATACTATCAGCATACAAAGGAAAACCAGAATCCACTGATTTTAAGACAAGGAAGATGTTGCGAACCCAACCTAAATATACCTGACGAAAAATATACCAATACTGTACGTCCCCTTATGAGTAACTGTCAACTCCTAACCAACATAGGTCAAGGTTAGGGTTTGGAAAAGGGTTAATCTTCACCTGTTATGATTTTGCCCTGGAAGGCGGATAAAACCGTAGGAATAGGATATACGGGAACGGACTTCGTAGGTATTACTAGTTATGCATAAGGGGGCGTACATTGTTGGTCTATTTTTTGTCAGGTATTTGGGTCGGAAGATCTTCCTTGTCTTAAGTCATTGGATTCTGGATTTCCTTTGCATGTTGATAGTATGATTGGAACAAGCGCTACACATTGACAGATGGCATATGGAATAACAATTAGTTGGAAGGTCTTGTTCAACAAGAAAGCAGAGGTTCAGTTGAGGGCGAGGCTTAAACCCTAGGAAGAGGATATACGGGAACGGATCACGTAGTACTTGAGAGGCCTTGTTCGATAGGACAACAGGGGTTCAGGGCGAGTCTTTGGACGAGCTCTCGATCAACAGGGCTGTGGATTGGTTGACTATGTGACGCCGACTAGTTTTTAGTTGGCTAGGTATGACAGTTGGTTGCGTGCGATAATATGCGGAACTCTACGTCTTTGTGTCCGACTGGCACGTTTGTGTCTCGACGTGTGTTTCTTATTAATATCGACGGCCTGATACCTTGTAAGTCAGTTGGTTAGCTTACTTTGCCATCAACTAATAGCTAGCCGTGAAGTCCAGTCAGCATTCTATCGATCAGAAATCGTCCGCGACCTGAATTGGATCAATAGCAATCACCTCACACACCTGGGTGCGGTGCGGTGCGGTTTTCCTGGTATCCGCTAACTGGACCGATTCACACCGCCGACCGCCGCTTTCGTTCCCGTGTTAAAGTATCCCCTCTCTATCGTCTCCCTTAAGTGGAAAATAGTTAATGTCTTGATTTAGTATAAACTAATGAAATGTCACCCCACCCTACTCTATATAGTTATCGCCTCCCTCGAAGATGGAAATAGGTGAATTATTTTCCCCCCACGCTTCTGCGTACCTATACTTTCCCTTGCCAACCACCTGGGGAGGATGCCATAGCGGCATTGTGAGTTGTGGTAGATGTTCCCTCATTATACCTGGCAGGCGTTATCGCCGACTATGATACCTGAGACGAGGGATTTTGTGTCGCTACATGCGCATGTACTACAAGCAGTAGTTCAACAAAGCGCCGACTAGTCGTGTGTTGAATAGTTTAGTTACTGCCGAACGCATTCGGGATTAACCCTTTCGGGAGTTGAGAGGGCAACAAGTCTAAAAACAAGTGCCGACTACAGGATCATCGGCCACACGAAGCAGCCCGGGCAGCTGGGGTAGGGAACGTGTCCGGGGTGCAACGTAAGGAGATGTTCGACACACGCACAGCATGATGCTACTCATCGTCAATCACACTGGACTTTGGTCGCTGTATCTACAGTAGGTCCGAAATGGATTAACAAAATTAAAGTGCCGCTGTCGCTGCTGCTGCTGCTGCTGTTGCTGTTTCCGTGGTCGTTGTGGAACAGGTTGAGCTTGACGCGGCAGGAAAAGCTCAGCGGAAGGTGGTGGGAGAATTTAAGGAGCGGCTCGCGCGCATCATCGAGAGAAACGAGACTCTTCCTGAGCTCGAGAAGATGGAGCGAAGCGAGTTCGTTGTCGATGTGGCGGGCAGGTATGCACCGTATACCGGTAACGCGCAAGATAACACATCCCCTCGGACGAATTGATGCCTCCGCCTGGTGGGTAAGGACCCTTTTTTTTTTGCAGATTTCGTTTTTATACTTTCAAGCTGATTTTCTCGACAACCGGGAGAGTGCAAAAGCCCGATCGCCACGTCTATGGACACATCTCGAAAAGATTTTTCCAGAGCGACCGTTTTTGTTGTGTGTGCCCCCCCTCGTTTTGGAGAAAATAGCCTCGGAAAAAATCGCCCCAGGGGATGTGTTGTCATGCGTGTTATACGGTACCAGGTATGCGGATTCAAACATGTGAGCTCCTTAGTTTTTCCGTTTACAGGATGTTATCCCTTTTGGGACCCAGATATATCATCGGATTCAAACATGTGAGCTCCTTAGTTTTTCCGTTTACAGGATTTTATCCCTTTTGGGACCCAGATATATTATCGGGACAAAAAAATGCTATTTTTGGTATCACCAACCGCCTATTAATCGATCATGCCGTACCCTTTACTGCGGGGGGCCTATTCAGTGCGGTGAAAATCGCTTGTCGCGGCCTCGTCCTACAGAGTACTACTGTACCGCACGATCCCGGGATGGTTCGGGGTCCCACCTTAGTGCGGGTGTTGTTGTCTGGCAAGGCACCGCGCTAGTGAGGGACCACGACTTTGTGTGTGTTGTCTTCACGTTAAACCGTCCTTTTTATCCAACGACATCATCAGCACACACGGTCTTCGTCCTGATTCTTCATCCTACTGCAGAGGAATATAGATACAGGTAGGATTACAAAATCTAGGGTCGTTATCACTGGCCCGTACGAGACAGCTTTTCGTGATGAACAGCCCGCAAAGAGCACATGCCACCCACTACACACTACACTGCGAGCAGTAACTACCCCTCGTGGCTGTAAGTAGCTAGCGTAAGGCCGCCCGGACTTTGCCAGGTGCCGGG
>JAYJMJ010000488.1:3610884-3620890 GCA_036873875.1 Laminaria ephemera | reverse complement strand
AAATTCGTAGTCAGGGAGTTCCAACATGTATTTGGCATGTCGGATAAATTGTGGTGGAATTTTGCCGTCGGCATGGCACTTTCCCGACAGATAATCGAGACGACTCCTTCCCAGAGCCCATTGGGGGCTCCCACCTATACATGCTCAACTTGATGACCAAGGCAACCCCGAGGTGTCTTCTTAGATACCTGGTATGCACGGAAGACAATAAGTACGTGGAAGTGTGGTGAGCTTAAGCTTTATTTTTCCCCATCCGCCGGAGGATAAAAAAAAACAAAAAAAACAAAAAAAACAAAACACAGCACGGCACAGCACGACACAGCACCGCACAGCACGGCACAGCACCGCACAACACCGCACCTCACGGCAGGGCACGGCACCGCACGGCACCGTACGGCACCGCACGGCGCTGCGCTGCTGAGCTAGCTCTACGCTGCGCTGCTGGGTGAGACTTGCGAAAACACGAGAAAAATAATTGAAAAACCTGAAAAAAAAAAGAATGTGAAGAGCAGCAATCAATGAAGAAAGCAAAGAGATTCAGGAAGGTTCCCCAAAAAATAATATGCTCGTCGGCAATTAAGAGCTGAGGATGGCTGAGAGGTGGGAGAATATGCCGAGGGAGAGGGCCCAGTAAGGGGACACATCTGTAAGGATGTTTATGCATGCCTGACTACGAATACACAGCTGTAAACATAATTACATTTACCTCAGTAAATAATTCGTCCTTGGATCACTTGATTAAAAGGCCTTGCTTCGCTCTCAGGGCTCCCACCCGGAACACGCCTGCCTAGCTCCCCTTCTCGGAGAACCCTTCCCGGCTTTCTTTGCCTTCTTTGCTTTCTCTGCTTTCTTCGTGTTCTTTTTTCTCGTTTCTCTTCGTTTTCCCTTCCTTTCGTCGTTATTTTGCGTCTTTCTCGGTTATCTCGCTCAGCTTTGACTGTTTTTCGATTCCGAGTTGAGTTTCGGAAAATCTTTTTTTGATTTTAAAAAAATTTTTTTCCCCCCCGATTTTCGTTATTTGTCATCGTTTTTTTGCGTTTTTTTCGATTGTCTCGCTCTTCTTCGACTGTTTTTCAATTCTGATTCGAGCTTCGGAAAATCGTTTTTTGATTTTTTTTCCGATATATATTTTTCCGATATTTTTTTCGATATTTTTTTTCCGATATTTTTTCCGATATATTTTTTGTGGGCGTTTTTATACGAGTACACAAGGTTCCCAGGGTATTTTAGGTAAGGCACGTACTTAGGTATACCCGGGTAAAATACCCGAGTATGTACCCGCACCCGACGCTTAGGTACGTTAGGTACGGGCCTCGAAACCATACCTAGGTGTTAGGTAGGTTAGGTACGGACCTCGATACCTGCTTACCTAAGTTTTAGGTACGATAGGTACGCCGCTCATATACTTACCCGGGTATCGGCTATACCCGTCGACGAAATACCCGGGTTTAGGTGCGAGCCTGGGGACGACCTCGATACCTTACCTAAGTGTTAGGTACGATAGGTACGGACCCCGATTCCTTACCTAAGTGTTAAGTACGTTAGGTACGGACCTCGATACCTTACCTAAGTTGTAGGTACGTTAGGTATGGCCATCGATACCTACCCAGGTATCGGGTATACCCATCGAAAAAATACCCGGGTGTAGGTACGAGCTCAAATACTTTACCCGAAATGTGTACGTAGGAAAAAAAGTCGAAACAAATGACGGTTACAGCGTCAATCACACGAAGCGACCCGGGTCGCTGGGGTTGGGGATGTGTCCGAACCAGTCCGAATTGCAATGTAAGGAGCTGTAAGACATGCGTGAAGCATGATCATACCCGTACTGCTGCACTCTCTTCCTATTAGCAGACGCTTAGTAAGATTGCAATTGTCGTTTTTGGCGGCCATACATGGGTCCCAAGAGGAAAGTGCGACGCTTGTCTCAAGTGCAAGGTGACCACGGAGGGCATGTTGCACTGCTTCGCGAAGTCTCTACGAATCATATGAAAGTAGCGCTACGACAGCAGATTCTACCGTTGTGCGAGAAAAAATGTTTCAAAATTTAAGCTGCAACTTAGGCATGCGGTCTCCCCGCCACACACCCAGGACACTTGCCACCTGCAACACACCCAGGAAACCGGACACCTGCCACCCAGATGCAGTTTATCTTACTCCATCGCTCCAGCCCTTGGGGTACAGGGTGGTATTGTACGAGGCTCTCACCCAGCAAAAACATATGATGGTGTTTCGTTAACAATCTTGGCGTGTTTCTTGGATGTACGTGAGATCAAGCTATACTAGCAGCGTTTACTGGCAGGCCCAGTCAGTAGACAGTTGCTGCCAGTAGATTACTACTGCCAGTACATGCTGTTCTAGTGCCCAGCCGCATCAATTTGACATTTTTTGTACCGGTGTGTACCCGGGTATTTACCCGGGTACGTACCCGTACCCACACTTAGATATCTTACCTAAAACTTAGGTACGCTAGGTACGGCCATCAATACTTACCCGGGTAGCGGGTATACCCGTCGACAAAATACCCGGGTATAGGTACGAGCTCGGGGACGACTCAATACCTTACCTTAGTTTTAGGTACGTTGGGTACGGACCCTGATACCTTACCTAAGTGTTAGGTACGTTAGGGTGCCACTCAAATACTTACCCGGGTATCGGGTATACCCGTCGACGAAATTCCCGGGTTTAGGAATGAGCCTGGGGACGACCTCAATACCTTACCTAAGTTTTAGGTACGTTAGGTACGGATGTCAATACTTTACCAACGTGTTAGGTACGTTAGGTACGGCCGTCAATACCTCACCTAAGTTTTAGGCACGTTAGGTACGACCTCAAAAACCTACCCGGGTATAGATATACCTTACCTAACATACCCTTGCAAGGTTCGTACGTATCACACGTGCACGTTTTATTTTGCACCTATCATATGATACGTTCGTAGACTAAACCAGTACAGGAGACCGAACAAGAACCAGAAATACTGACCCAGGCTGGGTTTCTTATTTGGGAGAAGGTGCATTCTACACTAACTACACTATAACGGCTCCCGGATTTAATATTTTCCGGTGAATCTCTGCCTGCCTTTCTTATCACTGTACCCTCTTTCTTAGTTAGGTGTCCCGTACTGTACACGTTTAATTGCACCTGCTTCTTCTTCTGCTCAAATCACAATAAAAACACACCCACCCACAGCTCTTAGAGCTGCTACATACGGCAGTAGCATGTTGTCATCGAGCATCTACCACAAAAAGACAGAACAGCACAGCACAGCGCACTCAGCCTTCAAAGCATCAAAGCACACGTAGTAGCTGTTGCGCGACAACGCAAGTATTTTAAGTAGACAGAGTTGGCGAGAGCCAGCATGTTGGTGTCGTCGAGCGTTTACAGCTAGCTCGCGTTTTTCCCGATTTTTTTATGTGTGCTTTGTTTTTATGCGTACCAGTACGAGGTAGGTTTAGGTTCGTAGGTACACGTGTATTTATCCACCTGCTTCTTTCTGCTCAAATCACACGACAAGCACAGCCAGCTCCTGAGCTAGCATGTTGTCGTCGAGTATCTACAGCACAGCACAGCGCAATCAGCCCAGCACAACGGAGCGAAACACGTAGCACGTGCCAACCAGAGCGCGACAACGCAAGCAAAAGCAGACAGAGTTGCCGGGACCCATCATGTCGTCGAGCATATTCACAACAGCTCGATGTGTTCTTTCTCAAAACGAACCAAGAACTCGAAATCTGCCCGGCCAAAAAAAGTATACAACCACGAGCAACAGCTATTATTGCTGGTGATGAGCGAAGGATTTGCCTTCATTTCCAATCTCAAATTGATACAACACACTGTGCTCTTTCGCTCCGTCCTTTCTCTTTGGTACAAATGATTTTATACGTACGTGCGGCGTCCGGGTTGTTTCCCTGGAGCATGGAGCTCTGGGCATTTGCAAGTCGTTAGTTTTCATCTAATTCTGAACCTCTGTCCGCTTCATTCTTCGTTCATACCTGGTACGTCGTACGTACCACGACGTACCAGGTACACGTTATATTTGCACCTCCCTGCTCCTTTTGCTCAAACCACAAAGTACACTCAGCTCGTATGATAGAGCTAAAGTAGCATGTTGTCGCGCATCCACCACGAGCACAGCACAGCACAACAATCAGGCCTGCACAATTCATCAAAGCACGTACGTACGTGCCGATCAGAGCACGACAACGCAAGTAGACAGCGTTGGCGAGAGTCAGCATTTATGTATACACTGTTGTCGAGCATTACAGCTCGCTTTTTTTCGATTTTTTTTTGTGGGCCTTTTTTGTTAATACGTTTAATACAAGGTATGTTCGTACGTACACGCACCTACTGTGCCGGCCTTTTCGAATCAAATAACAAAACACACACACAGCTCCTAGATCTATATGAGCATATTTTCGTCGAACATGTACTGCAAGCACAGCACAACGCAATGAGCCTAACACAAACAAGCAAAGCACGTTTTTTTTTTTTTTGCTCATCCCATGCTCATCCCATCTATTGTCTTCGCACTCTTTCTTTCTCCTCCCTCCCTAGTCGTAACTCAGATCCGGGGCCACTAAGCAGGCTCTTCTCCCCCCTCCCCACTATGGTACGCGCTTTAATTTTTATCGCGAGAAGAATTCAGCACTTTCTTCCCTCGTCGACTCGCGTCGAATTGTGCTTACACACGCTACAAAGCGCTCTCGGCAGTTGGTGTTTATATAAATAAAAATATCCATACCAAGGTTTGAACCCCTAACTTCAACCTTAATAGTATTCGAGGTTAACCACTAGACCACCGGGGCGATCGATTCACGTAGAACGTGCTGATTAGAGCGCGACAACGCAAACAAAGAAAACAGAAAGAGTTGACGAGACATCATGTCGTCTAGCATCTACAGCTTGCTGTGTTTTCGAAACGAACGAATAGTACATAGAAATCTGCCCGGCCGAAAAAGGTATACAACCACGAGCAGTATCATAGCAGCTAGCTGGTGATGCGAAGGACTTTCCTTTTATTTCCAACTCAATAAGATACCAGGTACTACTTGTTACGCTTTCTCTCCGTTCTTTCTCTTTCGTGCGGATAATGTGATACACACGTGAATGCGACGTCCGGGTTATTTTCCTAGAGCGTGGAACTCTTGGCATTTTCAAGTCGTAAGTTGCCCCTAATCAGGGACCTCTGTCCGCTTCCCGTTTTGTTCTATTTGAGCTAGCGTAGCGGGCGGATGCCGCCCGCGGAGCGAAGGACCTCGTAGCAGATACAAGTACGATATTGTTGGCGATGTGCCCTGAGCGCTCCTCAGCTTTTCTTTTTCTTTTTTGCGTTTTTCTTGTTTGCTCGCGATGAGGACCACCCCTCGGTCCGAAACTCCCTCATCGTGCTCCCCGACCCCTACTGCGCCGGGGGGCGCCTCCTATCGTGCTCGCGCGGTGCCCTGAGTCAAACGGGGTTACCATTCAAAAGTGGGCCAAAATCTGCTGAACCCTGGAAATCCGAAGGTCCTTGGTTCGATTCTCACCGTGGCCACTTAATTTTTTTAAGTTTTTTTTTACTTGAAAATTGTATACCAGGTACATTTTTCATCTTGGGCCAAAAAAACATAGTCATATTGGCATTGTCGCTAGCATATGACATTGTATTGCTGTCTGCCGCATGTACTATTTAATAACTGCTGCTGCTATTAATAGTGTTGCTGTTTTTTGTTGGGACTGGGTTGTATGTATTCGTACCATCAGGTAGGTAGTATATGACGTAAAATACAAACGAGCGTATGATGTCATACGAGTATTTGTAGTTGTAGTGCTGCTGCTGCTGTGCGAACGAGTACCACTTTTGTGTAGGCCCAAGAGGGAAAAACAGCAAAGGAACTAGATGAGAGCACTAGCTGGTGATGGTCTTCGAAGCATTTGGATCGGCTTTCCTTCACTGTGTTGCTTCCGAGTGGGCAATTGCTGTGCTTTTGTTTTAGCTTTTGTATGCTACACATTGTGCCAGATGGCGATCTTTTTTTTATTGGTTGTCAGCGTTTTCGTTGTCTTCGCTCAAAGATTATTTGTTTCTTATGCAACTCTATACTCTGTCGCATCCACGGCCTGGATTTGCCTACGTACTACAATAATCTACATCCTCTGTCATTACGGGCATGCGCGGAGCCTCAGGCGGGCGTCAGCCCGCCGCGGCGAAGCCCCTTTGTATACGTGTACAATACTGCCGTACGAAGTCTTGCCCACGTCGGACAGATCAGATCCCCATACATGATCTATGTCTTTCAGGGCAGACAGATCCCTGGTCTATATGATCTGCATGGCCTATAGATCACGTTGCCGAGTGGGAGCCATATGATCTGGATGATCTAGCACATATTTCCTGGATTGGATCTGTACTCCACAGATCCTGCACAACATATCAATATCAACAGATGTAGGATCTAGATTATCCAGATCGTGATCTGTCCCACTTGTGGAACTCTGTGCTGGGGCATGTAGACGACACAGAACGCAGAACCGTGGGTAGAAATTCGCGGGCGTGTTTACGCAGCAGTTTACATGTCAAGTGCACCCAGCACCCGTTAATCCGGTACTGCACGTAGTCATTATGTCCTACAGAACGAGCTAGCTGCCTATTACGGGGGACCATAGTAATAGGACCAAATATGGTTAGTAAAAACAGTGTATTATATAGTTTTTTTTGTGTGTATCGTAGGTCCTGATTACTATGGTCCTCATTAATAGTCTAACTCTCGATCGCACTGTTGCCATGCACATCATATACCATCTACCTGGTACAGTAGATTTCCCTCAATAGAGCCGGTTGAGTAGTGCCGGTTGCCCGCTATATGTAGTGCCTGTGAAATCGCTTGGCGCAGATGGGAACGATGAGTAATGTCAGTATGCGGAGTAGTGCCGGTTGCCGCTATAGTGCCGAGTGACGGTGTTTCCGGTTGGCACATACCGGCACTATAGAGGGACTACTACTGTACCTGTAAATGCGAGCGCGCTTCCGCCCACCCTGGCGCAGTCAAGAGGGGGGATCCTTTTTCACCCTCGTGCACCACGGTGCCGTCAGCCCCAAAACATGAAAACATGCCCGACAAAAGCAAGAAAGGTGTACTCGTACTCGTACTCGTACTCGTGCTCGTACGTGTTCTGCATTGGCTGTGGACGTCTTGCAAGCGCGTTATAACTGAATTTGAAGCATGTTGAGGCAGCGCGGCCACCTCCCCCGGACCTGTTTTCCCTACCCCGCCGTTTGGCTGAAAAAGGCGGAGGGGTATCGTACCCCTTTTTGACGCTTTCACTAATTAATGGGTTGTCCGCAATTCACAAATCCCGTTCGTCATTTGTCGTTCGTCATGTCATTCGTGGTCCGTTAGGTGTTAACTCCATCGGCCAGACCAAACTGGTCCATGCTGATGATCGACAGCGATGTTCTGCTGATGACGACCACTCGAGACCTGTGCGGCCGCTTGCAAGCCGCCAGCCTGATTCCTCTAGAGTGCCCCATCTTTGTCGTCAAGGTGAGTGAAGGAGCGACAAAACACGACGACACGACACGGCACGACACGGCACAAACACACGGCCTGTACCTGTATGGCTGTAGAAACGAATCGTCCTTGTAAAATCGTCCTTTCGACAATGGCAGCACCCAGGGGAGTCACTGACCTACAGTATATCCTCCACGAGGAAAAAATACGAGAAGTGTACAACACACGCGGCCGACGTATCACGCAGCTTGCAAAGCTGAGTATCGACCATTCAATTGGTCGAACTCGCAGCTGACGTATTCGAAATATGTTTATATGCTGCACGTAATGAAAACAAAAGCGTGTTCGTATAATACATACCATGCGTCGTGGGTTGCACAGAGTGAGTCTGTGATCGTTTCGGCATTTGCGTTGACACGTTTTGGTCTAAGCTGCTGTTTCTCACAGATAGTGAGTGACTTGTAGCACTCCATCTAGATTCCACCTCCATTGATTTGCATGTTTCATGCTGCCCCTCCCCCCCCGTCAGAGCACTAGCGGCGTGTTTGGAGCGGGGCTGGGAGAAGAGGGCAACTTCTCTCGGTACGAGGGGCGTGACATCGAGCTCGACCCCGCCGCCCCCGTGACCGCGGTGCTAACCGTAGCCTACATACCTCCGGAGGAAGGAGTTAACGGTGGCGCTGCAAGCCCGCGCGTGCAGTCCTTTATCGTGGACGACTCGCCACAGAACCGCCGCCGCCGCCAGTCATCGAAGTCGGCCGCGGACGGTGTTGATGCTGTCTTGATGGAGTGCGCACCGTCTGCTTTGGCTGGGTCTGCACTTGGTTGTTGTCCCGTGGCGACGGCTGCTGGAACAAAGTGTGCGCTGAAAGCGGTGCCCTTGTCTGATTCTGGAGGTGGTGGCACCTCTGCTGACTCTGGCCGTGGTGGTGGTGGTGGTTGGGGTGGTGGTGGGGGCGGTGGTGGTGGTGGTGATGATGGTGGTGGTGGCGGCGGTGGAGGTGTTGGTGGTGTTGGTGGTGTTGGTGGTGGTGTTGGTGGTGGTGGTGGTGGTGTTGGTGTTGGTGGTGGTGGTAGCGGTAGCGGCGTTTGCGGTAGCAATAGCGGTAGTGGTAGCGGTAACGGTAGTTCGGTGAAAGAGTCTGCGGAGAGCGAACCGACCAGAACCATAGCTGGGACGGTCCCAGAAGCCTACGAATCCAGCCTCTGCGGTGGTGAAGGCTGCACTCAGCAGACCTCGGTGGGGTTCCCGGGAGCAGCTAAGGGGGTTGGTATCGGCGGTGTTGGAGGATGCTCAACTCAGCAGAGTTTGGTGGGGTCCGCGGGGGCAACAGCTGAAGGGGATGCTGATAGCATTGCTGGAGGGGGGGGCTGTGACAGCAGCGGTGGAACGCAGCCGGAGCCACTGCAGACGCGGGCGCAGGCGCTGCAGCCGCGGCCGCAGCCGCCGCCGCAGCAGCGGCCATCGCGGCTATCAAGCATTGCCAACTCGAGGGCGGCTAGGTCGGGTTCGGGGTCTCCACGCGTACGGGCTAAGTTGTCGCCCCCGTCGGCGAGCGTTCCCCTGGAGCAGGCCGATACTATTCTTCTCGTTGGCCAGCAGCCGTACATACTGGCGAACACGACGGAGTGGCTTGAGTCGATGCTTCCGAACGCGGTTATTCTTGGTGGGATTTCTGGCTGCGCCTTGGTGATTGGGGATCAGGTGCGCGTTTGCTTGCACTTTACACCCATGCGCACTACTGAACGGTGTTGAACCGCTCGCCGCCCTAGATTGGTTTTTGATGTCGGCTTTGAACGTTCCCAGTGTCGAGGAGATGCTAAAGTAGGTCAAATACTTTTTTCAAGTTTCGAACCGCAGCAGCTTTTACGAAGTTGCGCATGGTTTCTCCTTGGAGCTTTTGCAATGTTGCACGTGGCTGCTCCTTGGAGAACGTTTCGATGTGAAGGGCATGTTATATAGTGGAACGCGTTCGAAGGTTGGCGTGGTTGACGCGAACGCCTCGTTCCACAACGTCCTGTGGACAGGAGTTGTTGTGAGTTCTGTAGGGGTTTTTGATGATTCCTAATTGTGACCCCCGCTACCCCTACCCCCACCTAGTAGAATCGAACTTGCACTTTCGGTACGTCCCGCTCTTTTTTTACCCACATGTCAGTAGGCGCGTTTGGTGCTTCTTAATTGTGATATGATATGATATGAGTACACCCCCGCCCACCCCCTCCTATGAGTAGTAGAATCGACTTAATGCTCGGCGCCCCCCCCCCCTCCCCCATTTGACCCCTGTAGAACTGCACCCATATTTTTGGGGACAGACTACTTGAAATAGGTATGGGCTTATTTTTTCCAGTAGTGAAAGAGTTGATGTCTTCCCCGGCCATCCAATCCATTTAGATGTTTCCTGGCGATTTTCTTAGTGGGCAGCCCTGACGAAACAGCTCTCCACCCTGCGTCAGACTCGAATTCCTCCTTTGGGGGGGGGGGGGGGGGGGGGGGGGGGGGGGGGGGGGGGGGG
>JAYJMJ010000488.1:3471064-3481335 GCA_036873875.1 Laminaria ephemera | reverse complement strand
CCCCCCCCCCCCCCCCCCCCCCCCCCCCCCCCCCCCCCCCCCCCCCCCCCCCCCCCCCCCCCCCCCCCCCCCGCGAACCAGCGAAATCGACCTAGTTGGTTGCGAGGTTAACCCAGTAGACCACCGGGGACGCCGATGTTTATCGTACACAGTACTGACCTTCAACCATAAGCGTCGAATAATTGGCAAGGTGTTCTCTTAGGGTTTTGGGTTAGGGTTACATATAGACGCGCACTACGACAGAGGTAGCTCTTTTTTGGCGTTTTTGTTTCTGAATTTTGTGAATGACATGACGGGGCTCCTTAACCCCCCAAAAATTGTCGGGATGTCATTCTTGTTTTGCGAATATGACTTTTTCGTATACCTAGGCCGTGGGTTTGTTCATCGGGTTGCGCTTTCAGTTTCCTCGAAATAATTTTTTTTTGGGTGAGGTTTAGAGCTCCTCAAGTGAGGAGCCTCAGAAAAAAAAATGGCGTACCTCTATCGTAGCGTGTGTCTATTTTTTTTCTTCTGATTACAGTGACCTTTCAACCGCAGTGCCGATTAAGTGGTAAGTAAGGTGACGCACGCTACGGTACAGGTGCAAACTTTTTTTTTTTTTTCTGAGGCTCCTGACTTGAGCTTCATACCTCACCCAAAAAACTTATGTTTGAGTAAGGAAAAACCCGATGACCAAAACCCATGGACAAGGTAAAAAACAAATAAATCATATTGCAAAACAAAGAATGACATTCCGACGATTTTGGGTTAAGGAGCCCCCGTCATTCAGAAACAAAAATTCTCCGAAAGTGCTACCTCCATCGCAGCACGCGTCAGGTGCCCTCGTTTTAGATTCGAACCCAAAAAATCGTGGGAGTCAGGCCTAATAAAAAAGAAGTCTGCCCCTCCACGGCGCACCTTGTCCGGACATGTCCCACGCTAGCCATCGCACGTTCCGGCGGCGGAACTCAACCATTCGCACCCCCACGGTTGGACATGTCCCGAAGCTCTTGACCACTGCCCTGTTAGCCTCTACCGCGTTCGCCAGATGGCAGAGGATCGATGTCTTCCCTGCTAGATAAAGAACGTCGTACGAGAAGTGAAAATGAAAGTATGTGGCAGAGGATCGACGTCTTGCGTGTTAGCCTCTACCGCGCTTGGAAGATGGCAGAGGATAGAAGGCTTCCCTGCCGATAAGAGTACCCTACGAGTACATACGAGAAGCGAAAACGCGTACAGATAGCAGGTGGCAGAGGATGGAAGTCTTGCCTGCTACATACGAAGAACATCGTGCGTACGAGAAGCGAAAACGCGCGCACGCATGTTTTCTCCGATAACAACAAGAAAATGAAGAATCTCACTTCGGCCCGAAGAGCCTCTGCCGCGTTTGCTAGGTGGCAGAAGATCGATGTCTTCCGTGCTATTTAGAATGTTAAGCGGCAAGTAGGCGCGACAGAATGGTGTAAATAATTGGCTACCTAGGCTACGGGATCGACCATCAGAATAAGCGTGTATATTTGTTTTTGTCAAGACGCGTGCTACGGTAGAAATAGCTCTTTTTGACTTTTGTTTTGTTTCTGAATGACGGGGCTCCTTAACCCAAAATCGTCGAAATTTCTTTTTTTGGTTTTGCCTTTGATTTCGTTGTATACCTAGGCCATGGGGTTGTTTGTTCATCGGGGTAGCACTTTTCTTTTTCCCCAATTCAGTTTTTGGGAAAGGTAAAGAGCATCACAAGTGAGGGACCTCAGAAAAAGAAGGGCTCGCCTCTACCGTTGATTGCGCCTCAAGTCGATTTTACATGTACCTGGTATTCTCGTAGAGTGAATAAAGGTCAGCACATACTGTTCACAGAGAAGACCGAGACGAAGTCGAAGGACAAGTCGGGAGGCATCTCGATGAAAACATGCTTCACACGCCGGACAGCTCACGAGCTAGATCATCTAGATCCTATACATGTCATTCTGATGTGTTGTGCAGGATCTGTGTATTCATAGCACACACCCAACCCAGGAAGCATGTGCCAGGTTATACAGATCACACCACTCCCACCAGCCAATATGATCTATAGGCCATGCAGATCATACAGACCAGAGATCTGCCTGCAATCTGTCTGCCTTGAAAGACAGAGCATGAATAGGGATCTGATCTGGCCGATGTGTGATACATTCATCGACGAAGCACAGAACGGAGTTAGCCCGGCGTGTCGTCTATTTTTGGCTCCCCTTGGTTTTCTTCTTCTTTTTCTCTCTGGGAATGTACAGAAGGGAATTAGACTGCCACGCGTGCAACGATAGAGGTAGCAGTTTTTGCTTGAGACGTTTTTGTTTCTGAATGACGGTGCTTCCTTAACCCGAAATCGTCGGAATGTCACCTTTTTTTTTTGCGATACGAATATTTACGAATATTTTTTATACCTATTACGGGGGACCATAGTAATCTAGTAATGAGGAGTAATCTAGTAATGAGGACCAAATATGGTTAGTAGAAAAAGTGACGCGTGCTACGATAGAGGTAGCACTTTTCGGCAGAAACGTTTTCTGAATGAAGGGGCTCCTTAACCAAAAAATAGTCGGAACTTGACTATTTTTTTTTTCAATAAATTTAGTTGTATACCTAGGCCATGGGATTGTTCATCGCGTAGCACTTTTATTTTTCCCCAAAAAAATCATTTTTTTGGAGGGGTATTAAAGCTCCACAAGTGAGGAGCCTCAGAAAAAAAAGGGTATACCTCTACTACCGTAGAATGCGTCAAGTGGAATATGTAGATTTTTGTGTATATCGTGGGTCCTGATTACTATGGTCCTCCGCAATAGGCCATGAGTTTGGCAATCGGGTTGGACTTTCAGTTTCCCCATGATCATTTTTTGGGTGAGGTATAGAGTTCCTCAAGTCAGGAGCCCCAGAAAACAAACGGTGCACCTTTCCCTTGGGTTTCTTCTTCCTTCCATTACGGAGGACTATAGTAATCAGGACCCACGATATCACAAAAACCTATACATTCCACTGTTTTTACTAACCATATTTGGTCCTCATTACTATGTCCCCCCGTAATAGGAATACTTATGACCAATCGACGTCAAACCTCATGGTGCACAAAATTGTCGGTGGCGCGATCAAACCTCATGAAAGGGTTGACTGTGAGACCCCTATCACCTATCATACCGTATGATGCGACTATGCATATGGACACACTCGGTGCTTCTCACAAGCTTACAGTATGGTACGACACTCGCGTATGGCTGTACGTAGCCATACAGACCCAACAACTCCAGAGCGCTTTCCGGAAGGACCCGCGCGACAACAGAGGTGTAACAATTTTTTTTCGGAGGCTCCTCACTTGAGGAGCTCTAAACCTCTCCCCCCAAAAAAAACGATTTGGGGAAGAAGTAAAAAAGTGCTACCCGATGAAAACGCCCATCTGGCCTATTAATAGGTATACACTGAAAATAATTGCAACAACAAAAAAAAACGAAATTCCGACGATTTTGGGTTAAGGAGCCCCATCATTCACAAAAACGTTTAAGCCAAAAAGTGACACCTGTATTGTACTATTACTAGCACGCGTCCAATACCAGGCAGTACCAGGTAGTAGACATGACTACGGCAGGAAAACCCCTAGGGGGCTTCAGAAGGTGGGGAAGTGCTGATAATTATACGACGATCGCGCATCATCGGCCGCGCGCCCAGGCTGCCGGGGTAGGGCGGCATCTGTCCGGTCTGGAATGCAGGGAACACGCACGCAGCACGGTGATACTCGTACTATACTACTACTGCTGCACGCTCTTCCCTAGGACGCTTTTTGTTAGACCGCACACACGTCGCTTTGTTTGGTCGCTATACATGGGTCCCGGTAGGTGCACCATTTTGTTTCTCGGGCTCCTCACTTGAGGAGCTCTAAACCTCACACCCAAAAAACTGATTTTTTGAAGAAAAAAAAAAGAACGTGCAACCCGATGAACAAAACCTATGGCCTAGAGGTATACCAAAAAAAAATCATATTGCGAAACAAGAATAACATTCCGACGGTTTTAGGGGGTTAAGGAGCCCCGTCATTCAGAAACCCCCAAGAAAACGCCGAAAAGTGCTACCTCTATCGTAGAACGCGTCACAAAAAAACACATGCTACGATAGAGGTAGGTGCACCAGTTTTTTTGTTTCTCGGGCTCCTCACTTGAGGAGCTCTAAACCTCACCCCAAAAATGTTTTTTTGATAAGAATGAAAGTGCAACCTGATGAACAAACCGATGGCCTAGGTATACAAAAAAAATCACACTGCAAAACAAGAATGACATTCCGAAGAGTTTTGGGTTAAGGAGCCCCGTCATTCAGAAACAAAAAAAAAGCCGAAAAGTGATACCTCTATCGTAGCACGCGTCACAAAAACACACATGCTACCAATAGTACGATAGAGGCAGGTGCACCATTTTTTTTTGTTTCTCGGGCTCCTCACTTGAGGAGCTCTAAACCTCACCCCCAAAAAACTGATTTTTTTATAGGAATGAAAGTGCAACCCGATGAACAAACCTATGGCCTAAGTATACAAAAAAAAATCATATTGCAAAACAAGAATGACATTCCGACGATTTTGGGTTAAGGAGCCCCATCATTCAGAAACAAAAAAAAGCCGAAAAGTGCTACCTCTATCGTAGCACGCGTCTCCCGGTGGTCTAGTGGGTTAACCTCGTAACCACTGAGGTCGATTTCGCTGGTTCGAGCCCCCCCGAGTGCATGCTCGTACTCGTAGGGACTGTTTCTTGTGGAAAAAAAATGACTTGCGAAAAGCGCGAGAAGAGCGTGAGTTAGCAAACTTCGATGAAAATCGACGAGCGTTGGGAATGCTTAACCCTCTGCGCGATAAAAATAAAGGCACGTACCGGGAGGGGGAGAAGGGACGACACCTGTGACCACGGCTTGTCCAGAAGCTGGAAAGTAAAAGCGAGATAAAACAAAAAAAAGGATGCGAACTCGTCTGCAGTCGCACGTAACCCACACCTATCCAGCGAACTATAACCATTAGTGCCAACCCTAACCCAAAGTAATGAGTACGATACGAAAACATCTAGCAATCGACTGTTATGGATAGTAACAATGGTACCCGTATGATACAGTAGTCTCGCCTGGATGGTCGACCCCAATGACCCGCACCGAACCGTGCCTGCGCATCTCAAAACCGTGTCTGTGCATCTCAAAAACCCACAGCATACACCAAGTAACTCGTATGTAGCTGTACGTAGCCATCCAGATGTCCAACAATGATGATACAGATCACCTTCCGGAATAGATATGAGCACGAGTACACGAGTACGATACGAAAGCATTCACGTAGTATTCAGCTGTTAGGAATTGCATTATTACGGTGTATTCGTACACACAGTCTCGCCTGCATTGTCAAGCGCAATCACCACCACCGAATGCCGGACGTAGCCATAAAATAGTAGTAGATCCAACAACAGAGTACCTCCCGGAATAGTTATGTACAAGGTATGCGTACTCGTACCATACAAAAATGCACTACGTACTGCTTTGGCAACCAGCTGTTATAGAAATGGCATTCATGTATTAATACACTCTCGCCTTAGCTGCTACCAGGTAGTATTTTCTTTTAAATCGTATTCGTGTATGTACACATTTGTGCAGTCTCGCCTGCATTGTCGAGTCCAATCACTAGCACCGAACGGTGCTTGCGCTCGCGCAGGAAAGATGGGAGCATGTCGTGTCCCAAGTCTTCACTCCTCCGTGTCCTGACTCCGTGTGTGCCGTGATCCGTTACCGAGGGCGGTCGAGGAGGGAAGTGTGCAACACCCAGCGCGGTGCAGTGCGCCAGAACGTACTGCTGTACAGCTGTAGGCTATACACTACAGTTGTAGGTTGTACGTACGCTGTGCACTGTACGCGGCTGTGCGTTGTATGCTGTACACTGAATACTGAACGCGGAAGAAGCTAAAGTTGGATCGGAAAGCGGCGCAATTGAATACTGCTGTACAACAATATTGAGTACCGAACAATCAGGTTAAAATCCAAGTCAAATATATCGTTTGACGGTCTAGATTTGATCCGTCAAGGGTGTTTTTTACTTATTATACTGGGTTTAGCGTTGTGAGTTCCCTTGACGGCTACCCGTCAAGGGGATAGAGTACCGTCAGCCGTCAACCGATATCTTTGGGGGGTTGGATCGGAAAGCGGAGCAATAACGAAAAACGAAACCGCCAAATCGCGCGAACCGACACATAAAAAGCAGTCGCAATGCAATACCGCAACCTCTACACACAGCTTGGTGAGCACCTCCGCACTCCGTGTATACACACGCACAGGCACAGCATAGGCGCACGCTACCCGACCCCTCCGAGACGAGCGGGCAGTCGCCGCCAAGCGACTCAAAAGGATCGACTTTTAAAAAAAAAGACACCTCGGCTGTCAGATCAAGGAGGATTTTCGTCGAAACTCGTAGACTAAGCTGCGTGTGATACATCGATCGATCTCGCGTGCTACATGCGAGAACGGGTTAGGTTTATCTCGGACTAGCGGGCGAGAGAGAGAGGGGGGGGGGGGGGTCATGGCGATGGTTGCGCCGGCTGCCCCGGCGGGAGGGCCTCAAGCAGGACCTCAGACAGCCTTCACCTACTCGTCGGAGCCTCAGGCTGTACCTCCGAAGCGCAGTGCCCGGTCCAACTACGGCGGGAATGCCGCCTCGCCCGACGCAGCTCAGTGGATGGACGAGAACGAGGTACGAGCACGTCTAAGCTTGAAAGTGTCCTCGTACTTTTGCTTTATTTTGTAGCACATTTTGTGGGAAGGAAAACGTGATGTATTCAAGGTGCGAGGTACTTGCAGCAGTACCCTGGTATTTCATACCTGGTACGAGAAACTCATGGGAGCCACCGACCGATATCCTTCATGAGGTCATGTACACCCCACCTGCCCGTAGCATACGTACGCGATCGCAATATTCACACGCAAGTGTCTTCGTACACACAACAGTTTGATTTTTTTATGTTTCTATACGTATACTAACTCTTTGCGGCCCGGGTATAGCGACCAGAAACATGATCGGTTCATCTACACGGTCCCCGTGAGTGCGCGGAAGTTAGCAACATCGTACGAGTAGGATCATACTGTGCAGCTGGTTGCATAGTTGCATTTTTTTTCACTCTATCAACACAACCATCGTGCGGCTTCCGAACAAGGACGAACAACGACGCCGATATGTATCACGATCGCCACCCTTCTCATCGTCCTGTCCGTATAATATTACATAGCTGTAGGGATAAGTTTCGTTCGGATCCACGGAGGCAAGCTTATGAACCCTTTTACCAACTGCAAAAACAATCCCACAGTCTTTCCAGGATTTTTTTTTTCCCCGAACCCGAAACCGTGGCTGCAATTTGAAAGGAGTTCAACCCTCTTGGGAACCCGTGTATAGCGACCAAAAAAAAACACGACACGTGCTACGATAGAGGTAGCCCTTTTTTTCCGGCAGAAACGTTTTCTGAATGACGAGACTCCTTAACCCCAAATCGTCGGAGATTCAATCTTTTTTTTTTGGAATAATTTTCTTTGTATATCGTACCTACAGTAGGCTATGGGGTTGTTCCATCAGGTGGGAATTTTTATTTTCCCCCAAATCAGTTTTTTTTTGGCAGAGGTATACGAAGAGCTCCTCGAGTGAGGAGGGAGCCCCAGAAAAAAGTTGTGCACCTCTACCTTAGCGTGGGTGAAGTGTCCAAAACAAATTACCATTACCGAATTCGGTTACACGAAGCAGCCCGTGCTGCTGGGATCGGGGAGGTGCCCTGACTGCAAAGGAAGGAGCTACGTATGTACGAGCATGCGACACGCGCGTATGTATCATGCTATTAATAGTGCTGCGGCACGCTCTTCTCAAGTCCTTGATAATATCATCCCCCGGTGTTATTTTGGTCCCTATACATGGGGCCTCAAAAGGGCTATAACCCCTTCGGGACCACACCCACGTTTCTGAGGACCAAACTACTTGGAAATAGTGTGGGTGGACGCGTGCTACGATAGAGGTACGAAGCACTTTTGGACATTTTTTTTTTTTCTGAATGACAGGGGCTCCTTAACCCAAATTCGTCGGAATGCCATTCTTGTTTTGCAATATGATTTTTTTTTTTTTACCTATAGTCCATGGTTTCGGTCATCGGGTTGCGCTTTCGCTTTACTCAAAATACTTTTTTTGGGTGAGGTATAGAGCCTTACAAAAAAACGCAAAAAATCAGGATTCTAGACAAAAAATCACGATTCCTGACATTTTGAACTTCTGAAATGTCACGTTTTCAAGAAAAAAAATCACGTTTTTTTTGTCAGGAATCCTGACATCAATTTTTATGGAAAAAGTCAAAAACGATTCAAAGTCCGGATTCCTGACAAATATCACGATTCGTGAAAATGTCTCGTTTTTTTGTCACGATTCTAGACATTTTTTGTGTTCGTCAGGAATGACCGTAATAACCCTCAAAAAAAAAAGTGTGCATCTTTACCGCAGCATGCGTCGTGGGGAAAATTTTAATGAATTTTCGCAGTGGTAAAAGAGTCTAGGTTCCCCTCCGGGGCAGCGTTCCAACAAGAGCGTGATGTTGAGGGTATTTTCTGAGCAGGAGGCTCGTAGCTGTTCCTGGCGGATACCGGATGAACGATCCCACCCGTACGAATCGCGAGTATAGCTGCCGCCTTGCTCCGTGCGGATGTGATCTCGCTTCTTGTAGCCGGTCAAAAACAGCTAGGAGCCCCTGCCGGAATTATACCCTCAAAACCACGCGCTTGTTAGGCGCTGCCGCCGGAAGGGAAGCTTACACACGTCTGATAGATCACGATCTAGATCATCTAGATCATCTAGTAGTAGATCCTTTACCTGTCGATATGACATGTCGTGCAGGATCTGTGTAGTACAGATCCAACCCAGGAAGCATGTGCTAGATCCTCCAGATCATCCGGCTCTCACCCGGCAACATGCTCTATAGGCCATGCATATATAGACCAGGGATCTGTCTGCTCTGAAAGACACAGATCATGAATAGGGATCTGATCTGTTCGACGTGTGGAATGTTCTCTTTTACCGCTGAAACAAGGATGCTACACGAATATCAATCAGTTTGTCCCCAATGAAGCATTGGGTGTAATGCTAAAGCGGTTCCAACCCCTTGATCACTGAAAACATGACCCTACACTATTCTCAAGTGGATTGTCCCCAAAAACCCGCGGATAGTATTAATAGGGTGTTTTGCGATTTCCAAACTCTATTGGGTTGGGGAAAAATGTGAAAATAGTATCGAAACTGTCGAAATCACAATCCAAGGCCAACTCAACCCACGAAAACAATAGGTGAGAAATAATTAAATAAATGGTAGGAAAAAAAATAAATTAACCTAACTTTTCGCTGAATTAATTAAAAAAAAAAGGAGGAAAAAAAAAACTAACCTAACTTTTCGCTGATTTTTCGTGGGTTGGGTTGGCCTTGGATTGTGATTTCGACGGCTTCAATACTATTATTACATGTTTCCGACCCAACTCCTACCCAACCAAAGTTGGTACATCGCAAACACGCTACTATCCCAGTTTCTTATTTAGAGTTTGACCGTTTTTTTGTGTGGTAGCATAAGCGTCTAGAACTGCAACCCCCGTTTTCGAGGACAAACGTCTTGAGGTGTGCTACTGTTGTTACAGTGTGAGCTGTAGCTATAGATATGGGGATAGGTCCCCAGAACGGTCCTCGTGGACCTGATGTATTTTGTCGTTCCAGATTTGGTGTTCTTTAGGTCCTAAAGCGGTCACCCGTAAAACTACGATACTAGGCATTAGCGTGTTTGCGATGTACCAACTTTGGTGGGGTAGGAGTTGGATCGGAAACATATAGTATTAGTATTGAAACCGTCGAAATCACAACCCAAGGCCAACCCAACCCACGAAAAACCAGCGAAAAGTTGGAGTAGTCCGTGTTTTTTTTCTACCATTTTTTTTTTTATTTCCAAGCTAATTTTTTCGTGGGTTGGTTGGCCTTGGGCTACGAAATTCGTCGGTTTCAATACTGGTACTAATTTTTTTTACATTTTTGCCAACCCGACGGAGTTTGGAAATCGCAAACACCCTACAAGTATAGCACTTTCTAGCAAAAATATTTTCTGACTCACGGGGCTCCTCAACTAGGGACCCACCCAATATCCTTGCAATACCATTCGTATTTTAGAAAAGTATTGTCAGATCGTGAGATTGTTAACCGTCGGGTTACACCTTTTTGTTTTCTCAAAAGTCAGTATGTCGGGGGGGGGGGGGGG
>JAYJMJ010000488.1:3404314-3414885 GCA_036873875.1 Laminaria ephemera | reverse complement strand
GGTTCAAGATGTTGGAACCAGCCCTGTTCCAGTCTCGGATCCATCTGATTGGATCCCGATGTTATGGCTGTACATAATCAAATATATTTAGCTCTGCCGGCGATCACTTAATGCAAGTATTGAATCGGACGAGGCCTCCTGCCCCGGCCGGGGTCCCACCCATACAAACAAGGCATACCAACCTTGAAAGCCAAAGAGGGACAGTCTTGTGAAGAGGGAAGGATGAGGGGGGGGCAGACAGACAGACAAGGTCGACTCACCTTAAACGTGGCGAGGGATGCCAAAATGGACCCTCCCACCCAGGTAGAAAATTTCCTCTCCGGGGGCGCCGTGATGCGTATCTTCAGGTTCTTCGGTGCCTGTTTCCGGACCTGTATTTTGGTTTTCATGCAGCAGATGCAGCAGTAGGGGGGCAAAGGCAGCAGCAGCAGCAGCAGCAGGGCATTAGCAAGGAGATGGAAGCAGCAGCAGCAGAGCAACAACAAGGAGATAGCAGCAGCAGCAGCAGCACCAACACCAACAAGGAGACATAAGCAGCAGGAGGAGAACGGAGCTAATCGCAGCGGCAGCAGCATCAGCAAAGAGATAGTACACAGGGGGGAGTCTCCAACACACAAATGATCCCAACCCGTAGAGAATACGCTAGTGTAGGGCGAGGGGGGTCTCGGGCGAACAAATAACCCCAACTCGAGGAGTATGCGGAGGTGTAGGGCAAAGCGGTGGGGGGGGGATCTCGCGGGCGCGCATACAAATCTCGCGGGGAGCGCGCATACAAACCCACCTCGTTAAGGAGGCGGTCGCCGAAGCCGGGGAAGAGGGTGCTTCCGCCCGAGAGGACCACCTGTCCGAACAGCGTCCGGCGCATGTCCATGTCGGTCCGCATGATACCCTTCACCAAGCAGTCGTGCACGCCCATGCACTCCGACCCCATCTGCTCTGGGTGGAACAGGCACTCGGGCGCGCGATAGCGCTCCGGTCCCACCTGAAGATGGGATGGGATGGGATGGGATGGGGATGGGATGGCACGGGAAATTGTGGGCTGGGATGGGATGGGGTGGATGGAACGGTGTGGGATCGGAAGGGATGGGATGGCATGAGAAATTATGGGGTGGGATGGGATGGGAAAGATAGGATGGGATGAGATGGTGTGAGGTGGACGATAGGATGGTTATCACTCGGTTTTTCGGTTTGCGGAATTTGCGAGGGAGTAGTGGGGAGGAGGGGGGGGGGGTGTTGGGAGAGTTCTTACCCGAATTGTCTGTCCATCCGGCAGTTTATAAACGGTGTCGGGCTGCGTGACTTTCTCCTCGGTAGCTGGGTTGAAAGCCACGTAACAAAGTTCCTCCTTCATCTGACGAACGACCTGCTTCCGCCGCGAGCACAAAACAAAACAGCAACAATAATTAATCCTGGTCGGATGGTTTGATGGTTTGATCACATCATCAGCAACAAGACTTGCACATACAACAATAAACAACGGTTGGGTGGTTTCAAGGTCACCTCAGGAATGAAACGGCCACCACGACGACCACGACGACCACTACCACAACAGCAACAACAACAACGACAAAAAGCACAACAACAACAACAACAACAACAACAACAACGACAAAAAGAACAAGAACACCCCTTAAGGTCAAGCATTTACCTCCATCTCAGCGGAGGTGTGAAGGTTGTGCCCCGCTCTCCGGAGAAGAAGTTGCAGCCGCTCCGTTACATCCCTTTTGGTGTCGTTTAATTGCCGTTGGCAGCGCCACCATCGAGAAAAATGGGACAAAGTAACACAATATATGTAAGGAAGCAGGGGGGTGGGGGGCGGCGGCAAACATAATAAAACAACAGGACGCGAAAGGAACAGCGCAACCAAGAAGGGACAAACCAACAAAACAGAACAAAACAAAAAAGCGTTAACCCTAACCTCCCCCGCCCCGCCCCGCCCTCTCGCCCCTCCCCTCCCACCCCTCCCCCCATACACAACGAGCAGTACCCTGACCTTCCCGCGACGTCTATTCTTGTGATGGCGTGCCGCACCGCGAACCCCTCGTACACTGGCACGCAGTGCGTCACCCCATCCCCCGAATCCAAAACCACTCCAGTCGTCCGTCCCGACGCGTACAGGCTCAATATAGCCTGTTGAAGGAGGAAAATCATCCGACGTGACATACGATGCAGATAGACGCTGACGGAGGTAAGCGAGTACCAGGGGGGAGACGAGCTGCGATAGGGTTGGCACTCTTTGGCTAACATATTTCTGATACGACACAAGAGGCATACGGATGCAGACGGGGGCAAACGGAGTACCAGGGGGGGGGGGGTTTGTCGGGGGAAGGACGAGGAGGGGAGGGGGGGGCTGCATACACGTGTGATACAAAACAAACACCGGGATGCTATTCTATTACAATGATCAGATCATAGCGATCAGGCCATAGCCATCGGGTCCTAGCCGTCACATACAACGCAGCGATCGCATACCTCGATGCATCATAGCGACTGCAAGATAATAACCTCATTTCCTAACAATCACACCAAAACGCGAACACATCACGACCACGACCGCGACCACGACCACATCACAATGTTCCTCCTTTAATTATTCGAGGAGGCGCGCGAAGCCGCCACCACCACCGCCGCCGCTCACCGCTACCACTACCGCCGTCGCCGCCCCCCCGGCCCTCCCCTGCCACTTCTAGCTACCGCCCCCGTGGTCGACCCCTGCCCGAGGCGCGCACGCTACAACGCCTCCCCCCCAACCCTCCCGGTTGGGGATGTACGCTACTGTAGTGGCGTACCGAACTCTTTTCAAGCTCCTCGCTGAGGAGCTCCATACGTCACCCAAACAAAATGATCGAACAGGTTTGGTCTTCTAGGTTCCCTACAACCAGATGCGCACATCTACTCAGAAGGGTGATGCATACTCTTACCTGAGGCGCGCAGAACATGGCGGGGACGCCGAAGTTTTCGAAGAAGGTTTCCGCACACTGGCGGCGGTTCTTGTACGGGTTGAGGGGAGCCTCGGTTAGAAGTACCGCGTGGTCTTCGGGAGCGACGTTGAGGTTATCCCGCCCGTACACGTGCGCCCACACCTTCGAAATCGTGCGCATCGTTATGGCGATCATGTTATTGTTGTCATATAGTTACGAGCGAGTGCGAGTTTCCAATTTTGACGGCGCCAAAAAGTAGGGTCTCTTTTGGAGTTGCCTCAAGCGTCCGCCGATCACCAACAAACACAAGTTCACAACGGCTACAAATTTCCTGCTACGCGAGTTCATAGCGACAGGTTATCCTATCTTTAGATTTTCCCTCCTACAATGTTCCGCTCAAATCTCGATATCTCAAGCCAGCAGGAAGACGAGTGCTATCGTTACTGTTATCGGTATCGCCATCGTCATCGTTATCGTCACTAATGTAATCGCTATCGCCATTATCATCATGTATTGTCATCAATATCCTGTCAATCTTTATGATATCGAACAGCATAATCGTCATAATCACCATCCTCATTATCATCATCGTCATTGGCATTACTGTCATCACCACTACATGTTATAATCCCGATATATTGTACCCTAAGATACGAGTATGCTCTCGTACCCGCAAAATACTATTATCGGATAGTTCAAATGATCCCTGGCTATCTCAATATTACCACACTCTTCGTAGATTTACCGACATCGGACTATTATAGATACAGACTTGAGGTTCTTTTATCGTATGTACATACATGCATTCCTAACGAACACGACAAAAGTCAGGAATCGTGCCAAAAAACACGTGACATTTGCAAGAATCGTGACATTTGTCCGGAATCTTGATATTTGAATAGTTTTGGAAAATTTCCATAAAAATTGATGTTAGGATTCCTGACGAAAAAACGTTATTTTTTTTGTTGTTGATTACGTGACAATTCAAAAATAAAAAAATTTCAGGAATCGTGATTTTTTTGCGTTCGCTAGGAACCACCCTAACACTATCATCACCATCAATCATCAATCATCATGACTTTCACCACCATCAATCACCATGACTGTCACCACCATTACCGTTGCCGTCATTGCTAAACCCCCATCATCCTCATCAACATTTTACCATCGCCATCATCACCAACATTGTGTCGTTCTACCTTGTGTCGGTTACAGGTTACAGACCACCAGTACGAATTAGCATTTCGTCCACCGTTTTCAACGCCCGCACCTTCTCCATGTCTGCCCAGTTCTTCACTACCCCGTGCTCCATTGGGTACGTCAGGCGAAACACTCCCCGGTGCTCCTCCACCTTCGTTGGCCAGGTGGCGTTATGTAGGGGACGGGGGACGGGGGATGGGGATCAGGCGTCAGCGCGATTATCGACACGCACACACACGACAAGGCGGAAATAGAGGAGATGGCGCGGAATCTTCACCACGCGGGATTCATTTACTCTCTCTGTGTCTCTCCCTCTCCCTCTCTCTGTATCTGCGTGTGTCTCTCTCTCGCTCTTCTCCCGCGCTCTCTCGTTCACCGTTTCTCTTCTTCTCTCGTGGTTTTAGTCTCCCTCGTCTCTCCCCCCGCCACCCTCTATCTTCCTCTTATCTCTCTGCCCCCCCCTCTCTCATATGATACATACATACGCGATCTCTCTCTCTCTTCTCTCGCTCACCCTCTCCCAAGCGCGTAGTCACCGCTACTGCCTCGCCGTCCCAACCCGCAAGCATCGACACCGCTCCCACTGTACATAATGCGACAGAACGCCTAATAAGAAATGGGAATGCTGACACAGGCTGGATTTCGTATTTGAGAAAGGGTCCGGTCTAGGCTATAATTACTATAACGGCTCCCGATTTACTTTTTTTCCTGTAAATTTCCGGTAAACATCAGCCTGGCGTTCTTATTACCTTGCTTCTTATTATTAATAGGCGGCCTGTACTGTATTTCTAGCTGACATGATATGGCATGACTCTTTAACTCTTTTAAGAAAATGCCACACCACACACATCATATCACACCACACACATCATATCACACCGCACGACACTCACGAGACGAGAGTAAACAACTGCAACAACAGCAACCCCAACAAAAACAAAACAATAGCAGCACAAACAAAACAACAGCAACAACGGCAGCAATAACAACAACACCAACACAAACGGCAACGACGACAGCAATAACAACAACAGCACCTCACCTTTTTCCCCAGAAAAACGTCGCCATCGAGAGCCCCCCCAATCATCGCGCGCTTGTGTTTCGGCCTGCCTACGTGGCTTGTGAACACCACCTGGTCGCCATCGCCACCGCCACCGCCACCGCCATCACATGTCACCGCCATCATCGTCACCGCCACCGCCATCACCGTCATCGCCACCACCATCACCGTCATCGCCACGGCCATTACCGTCACCGCCATTACCGTCACAAAGGAATGACGAAACAAACCAGGATCGTAAGGAAAAGCCAGGTCAAGACACCCGCCAAGCAAAGTCAGGTCCAATAAATCCGCACATCGCACAGATCAGATCCCTATCCATGACATACGTCTTTCAGGGAAGATAGATCCCTGATATATATGATCTGCACAACCTATAGATAATGTTTCCGGTCGAGAGCCGGATGGTCTGGGTGGTCTAGCACACGTTTCCTGGGTTGGATCTGTACTACACAGATCCTGCACAACATATCATAACGACCGATACAGGATCTAGATGATCTAGATGATCTAGATCGTGATCTGTCCGATGTGTCAAGAATCCCAGCAAGTCGCGTCGCGTCACGTCTCGTAAAGTCGCGCAAAGTCAAGTCAAGACAAGTCAAGACAACTCGAGTCAGGTCAACTCGCTTCAAGGCAGGTCAAGTCAAGACGCGTTAAGTCAGGTCACGTCAAGACAAGCCAAGACAAGCCAAGCCAAGCCAAGCCAAGCCAAGTCAAATCAAGTCAAGCCAAGCAAAGTAAAGTAAAGCAAACTAAAGCAACGTAGAGTCAAGTCAACTAAAGTCAAACCCGTTGCGTCGGTCAAAGGAAGCCTCCTTGGAGGCCGAAAGGTGGCGAGGGGGCAAGGGGTGGCGGGGGGGGGGTGACTAACAAGGACAACGGCTTGCCACGCACTCCAGGGGTGATATTAATTCAACTGCAGAGTATACACGTACAGTGGAGGCCCGGATTCAAGAAATACCCTGTTTAGAAATAAAGGCAGCTGAAACTAGGCAACAAGATAAGAACAAAGTCATATAAGAAACAGCCGCGTTCGACGCTCACCCAATATAAGAAAGGAGGCCGTTTCGGAGGGCGGCACATACTAAGAAACGGCAAAAGTCACAACCTTTCAGCAGCAGTGTTACCGTTCAGAAAAGCTGTGATATTTATGTGATATTTATGGGGTACACAATAAAAAATGTACATAAACAAGAAACGATGAACATGTTTGTAAAAAAAACAAGAAACAAGAAACGCTGAAAACGTTGGCATTTAAGGCGAGAGAAATAAGAAAACGCAATATAAGGAATTAACTGGTGCGGGCACGCAAAATTAGACTTTGAGCCTGGACACCAAACTGACGTTTCTTACACCGGGCCCCCAATCCGTACGACGTATACGAACTCGTATTACATGATACGCATCACACGCAGACTGACCATACGTACGTACCAGGTACGTAGGATGCTGTACTTGCTTACAGGCAAGCTCCGATCTCCGTCATGGTGCCATAATCATGGAATACAAACCGATTTGATTTGTTTGAATTAGTGAACAGGTGAGCAAGCAAGCAAGCCAGTAAACGACTGCTGCCTGCTCCCTGAAAACAGTACCAGGTACGTTGCCGATGCTGGATGCTGGGACAGAAAACGAGGAGCGATGCCTTTTGACCTCTCGTAAAAAATGTGAATGTTGATGTTTTTTGGATGATACAGCAGCAGCACCAGTAGCACCAACAGCAGCAGCAGTAGCAGTATAGAATAGCAGTAGCATCGACGGCAGCAGCACCAGAGCAGCAGCAGCAGCAGCAGCAACGAAGACTAACAAGGGTAGCATCTGATACACAATACGACACTCAATTTCAAAGTCGATTGTTCGACGGATTCGATTGCAAGTCCATTCCACATTTGGCTACTTAACGGTGAGCGACCCTGCGCAACTCACGCAGCAAGTCAACCCATCTAGTTCCCAACCAGTACTCCAACACCTCCCCCCCTCTCCCCCCTACGACTCCCCATCCATTCTACCCCCACTGCCACTGCTACTGCTTGCAAGCAATGGAAGCTTGCCTTAGGTTTGTCTGCGCCCGCGAAGCCAGCTTTGATAATTCCAGTCCCATTATCGATCACAACCGGCTGGTTCAGCACTGCCGCCATCGCTTCTGCTCCTCCCGCACTGACCAGAAACTATCTGTGAAAGTCCCTCGTGTTTCCAATGCTGTGCAACCCTCCTCTTGTGCTCTTCCTCTGCTTCTGCCTGCTGTGATCTGGCGCCGCTGCTGTGTTCCCCGTTTGGCGAAATTTCGTCCCCTTTTAACCAAATAACATCGCTTCCATATCAGTTGCAAACTCATGGTTTGTGTAATCTCGCCGCGCTATGGGCCATGACAATATGGAAGAGGCTTCCATATTGTCATAACCCATAGTCGCCGCGTTTTCGCTCACGATCATCCCATTTGAAGAAGGATAACCAGGAGCTGCAGCGATGCCCGTGATGAGCTTTGACGCGCTTCCTTATGACATATTCAGGTGATAAGAGTTTTGGTTTGCGAGTGGTCGTTTTGCCTGCCTGTTACGAATGCCCTATCGGCGTCAACGTGTGGACGGCAGTCTCATACCCGACACAGTGGTGTACCCGGTTTAAGAGCCCCTCGGAACTGGCTAGTTCTACCGCGTCATTACCGCTCTTATATCAGATTGGCTATCATATACCAGGTAGGTTTTAGGATGGGATTAGCAATCATACAGGTTGTAGTATAATACGTCACAAGGCGCGACAAGCTGATTTGACCGTCGTTTTCTTATTGTAGATGCTCTTAAACCGGATACCCCAATGTATATGACGTTGATTTCGCCGCCTATTATTATAACAAAAGTTCCTCTCATCAGCTCATCATGGTAGAGGTAGGAGGGGGTGCGCTGCTTGCTGCTTTGTGGAAGGGTTCAGTCACCAAGTGTCGTGTGTTTTACGGCTGCTGAGGTGCGTCGTTGCTGGGATGCTTCGTCCGCTGTACTTTACTCGGTGCCTGTATTTGCAAAGAGTGCTGCTTGCGTACATTCACCGCTCACTGCCTTGCATACCAAGTGGGAGAATAGTTTTCATTTTTTTTCTTTCATAAAAAAATTAAAAATACACTACAGCTGTGAGATCGAGGACATTTTGACTGAAAATCGGAGCATCACACACATACAGCTTGCCGGCTGTAGTTAGTGTATTTTTTAATTTTTTATAAAAATATCACCGTGCTGCGCGCGTGTGGCTTAATGAAAACACAAACACACTGCGCTTGTTGCTGCAGCCTTCAGAAGAGGTGTGTGTGCTCTTCAGATTAAACTGGTATTTCCACCCATCTACACCCAGCACAACCAGTGTCCGTGCCGATGCTTCCTCCTGGAGAAACGAGCTCTGTGGCCACAAACTACAAGACAGAGGTACCCAAATACAGTACGGTGATTTGGCCACGCAATGCCAAACGCAACGAATACGAGGGCGGAACATGAGCAAGCCAGCACACCAGACCACTTGCAAGGAATAAAGAATAGAAGAATAAGAAGCAAGAAAAACAAAAAGGGGAAAAAAATGGAGCTTGTGCTGTGTGCTGTGTGCTGTGTGCTGTGTGCTATGTGCTGTGCGTTCACGTGTTCACCGTTCTGTCGTTGTTTCTATGATACCCATCGACATGCAGTACATCCAGTGTCCTTGCCGATTCTTCATCCTTCTAAAGTGGGTACTCCGATTTAAGAGCACCCAAGATAAAATAATTCGGGAGTTTAGAGCGGTCAAATCGGCATGACCCTCCATACTAAAAAACTATACGTTGTCTGCGTACTACAGAGCAATGTGTAGTTAAGAGCGCTCGTTTCGGGTTGTCACGGGGTGCTCTTAAAGTCGAGGTACCCGCTGTAGAGAGAGACAAGCTCTGTGGTCCCAAACTCCCGAACTACGAGACAGACTATGTACATCGCAAACAGAGTAGGGAGATTTGGCCATGCAATGCCAAACGTGCTGCAGCTGAGTGTTGGGGCTAAAGTACAGCAGTGGTTCCTCTATAGTGCCGGTATGTGCCAGCCGGAAATACCGGCACTATAGCGGCAACCCGCTCTACTCCACATACTACTACTTGCTGTTCCCATCTGTGCCAAGCGGTTTTACAGGCACCATAGCGGGCAACCGGCATTACTCAACCGGTACTATAGAGGGACCAACCATACCGTACTTGAAGTGACTTGGGGATTGACTCGGATTCTCTTTACGCGGGCCAGCAAATCGTCGGGCAGGAAGACAGGAGGAGGGGGCTCAGACTTTTTTCGCCAAAAATATAAATACACTCCAGCTGTGAGATCGAGGATGTTGTCGAACTCATCTTTGCAAGCTGTGTGCAATACTCCGACCGCGCGTGTTACGGGCCTGGTTACGGGTGCATGTCCTCATAAAGGATATAAGTCGGTGACTCCCCTTTGCTGCTCGCTACCGGTAGTACCCAGCGGGTCAACAGGGTGATTGTACAAAGACATACTAGGGTATGGTCTCCTTCCTAACCCATTCTGCGCACGGCAACTATACAACCCGCTAGACTTTGTGGGGAATACTGTACCCTGACGACGCGGGTATCGTATCGCGGTCACCAGGAGGACTGCAGAGAATGATAATGGCGAGTGTGACTGCGTGCACAGCGATACGTGGGTTAGGGTTGAGGTTAGGGTTGGGGCTAGAGTTGGGGTTAGGGTTAGGGTTGGGTTAGGGTTAGGGTTAATGTTTCTCGTACATGATCGTACGTACGTAGTGGCTTGGGACTTGACTTGAATTATCGTACGGGCCGGCAAAGTCGTTGAGCAGGGGGACAGCAGTAGAGGAGGGCTCACACGGCATAGAGAATGCTGCGCGCTGACGACGCTGGTGTCGTATCGCGGTCGCCAGGAGGACTACAGAGGATGATCATGACGTTGTAGGAAGTACAGGGCAAACATGCGTTATTGTGTAAAATACTAAAAAAATAATTGAGGGGTTTCCATGTATATTGGGAAGGATTATAAGGGAAACTTTCATCAACCTCACCGCTCTCTCGAGGCCTGAGGTCGGGCTTTGGCTCAAGAGCGACTGCATCGCTCCTTCGCTATCTCGTCAAACCTTCTGCCCCTGCTGGCATCCTCCCCTGTTGTTGACGAAATCCCCCCCCCCCCGCATCCGTCTCTATTGTTGACAAACTCCCCTCCCTTCCCCTCTCCCCCGCATCCATCTCTATTTTTGGCAACCTCCCCCCCTCCCCCCCCGCATTCGTATCCGCCCCCCAGAGTTGGCGAACTACCCCTCCCCCTCCCCCGTAGGGGGTAAGATAAGTAAAAAGTTTCTATGTAATATATGGAAAAAACGTAATGAGCGCCCAAATGTTGGAGGTGTCTCTGTTA
>JAYJMJ010000488.1:3304210-3314828 GCA_036873875.1 Laminaria ephemera | reverse complement strand
GCACAAGGTGCCGAAGTCCGCCTCACAAGTGGTTCTTAGCAGGATGCAGCTCACCCTTCATGCGACTCGCCGAACACCTCCCGGCGCTTCGCGCTTGGTGCACGCAATGTCTGCCTAGTCGGTGGAAACCCGACGTGCTCCGTCCCGGCATTGTACGGATGCGAGGGTCTATGGTCATACGACTACGGCTATTCATGAAATGAGTACACACCCACCGCCCCCTCCGTAAGACTCACGCTAGCGCCATTCTAGCGGTCAGAGGCGCCGAGCTCGTCGACTCCAACCCATGGGTTAGAATCGCAAAAGGCGCCGAGCTATCCCCGTCACCGCTACCGCCGCTGCCACCGTTTAGCGACTCCAGCCCCCCAGGAGCATCCAAGAAATCGACGTCAACAAAATCGCCATCCGGTGTGTCCCATCTCTCTCGCCGATAGACTATCTGTGGTGCGTATATGAGGAGGCGGTAATTAGGAGCGGGGTTAAAACATATTTCCTTCATGAGGACATACACACCCCGTAGCACGCTCGACCTGAGTATCACACACAGCTTTGCAAAGATAATTTTCGACGAAATTCTTGATCTCACACATCAGGCGTCTTTGTAATTTTCAATTAAAAAAAAGGGTCAATGAGGGTTTTATTTTTAGCTTCGGCTGACACTCACCACTCAACACGTCAAAGGGACACAGGCGGAGTTCCCGCGTATTGTAGTGGAATCGGACGAATTCGCCTGGAAGTGGCGGGTTAGATACAGTTGTATTACTACTGCTACTGCTACTGCTGCTACTGCTACTCCTACTATCACTACCACGGCCCTACTCCTATTCCTACTCCTACCACTACGACCACTACCGCTACCGCTACCGCTACGGCTACTGCTACTGCTGCTACTGCTACTGCTACTGCTGCTACTGCTACTGCTACTGCCACTGCTGCTGCTGCTACTACTACTACTGCTACTGCTACTGCTACTACTACCTACGCACCCCGGCCAAAAAAAGAGTACGTAAGTGCGGTGGCAGTCTGTTATTTCGTTGAGGTGAAAGGCGAAAGTATTTAATAGCTTCACCTCGGGTCCCCTCGATCCTAGCTTCTTCTGTATCTCCCCGGACCCGAAGATGGTTGAAAAGTGGGCATTTTTGGCCCACCAGGGCGCGCGGTACGCTCGCGGCGCGAAACTGCACGGTCCGCCCAAGAGGAGGAAGGGGGGAAAGGGGAGCGGGGGGGGCGGGGGGGGGGGTACTCATACGCTGCTTGCCTTAGTCATTTGACCATTGACCACGCATCCGTTTCGAGACAGAGCACCGTTCCTACTCCTAGTAGAGACACCTCCAACATCTGGGCGCTCATTACGTTACTGCCATGTATTCATAATAAACTTTTTTGCTGTTTTTGTCAAGGGTGTGTGTGTGAAATCCTTGTCATGCATGGCCGTAGTCTGTAAGAACATATACCTTCGCATTCCTTCAATACCGGGACGGAGCACGTCGGGTTTTCACTGACCAGGCAGACATTGCTTGTACCAAGGAAAGAGGGGTGGGTGTGGGGGGCGTACCCATTTGTTGCTTGCCTTAGTCACTTGGCCATTGACAACGGATCCCTTCCGAGACAGAGCACCGTTCTTACTCGAAATCGAGACACCTCCAACCTTTGAGCGCTCATATTATTTTGCCACATTTTACATATTATTTTTTTGCTTATCTTGTCAACGGGTGGGGGGGTGTAATCATTGTCATGCATGACCGTAGTCGGAAATACCAATTGACGCTCGCATCCCTATAATGCCGGGACGGAGCACGTCGGGATTTCACCGACAGGAAGACATTGCTTGCACCAAGCGCGAAGCGCCGTGCGGTGTTCGGCGAGTCGCATGAAGGGTGAGCTGCATCTCACTAAGAACCCTTTTGGGGGCGGACTTCGGCACCTTGTGCGTGCTTTCTTGCATAAGGATGACAGCGTTGAATGATTGGTTTGTTTTCTGGTGTGGCCAAATCCAGAGACAGGCGGGGTGGGGGGGGGGGGGGTACGGGTTGGGGATAGGAGTAAGTCCCACCTTTCACAGGATTTCACGGCTTCTATCTGCAGCGGCGGAAGCCGGGGGGGTTAGGCGTTGGGAGTGTATGATGAACAACTCACCGGGTTTCAGTTGCTGCAATCGGCGACGGTGTTGGGGGGAGGTTAGGGGTTATGATTAAGAGCTGGCCTTTCAGGGTTTCGCATGCTTCAGTCGGCGACGCGAGGAGGTAGGCTCAGGGTTATTAGGATTGAGTGTTGGGTTTCCACAGGGTTTCGGCGCTTCAATCAGCGACCGGGGGGGGGGGCGTACTCATTTATTGTTTGCGTTAGTCGTTTGACCATTGACCACTCATCCCTTTCGAGACGGAGCACCGTTCCTACTCCTAACAGAGACCCCTCCAACATTTGGGCGCTCATTACGGTTTTTCCATATATTACATAGAAACTTTTTACTTTTCTTATCCCCTACCTGTTTCGCCGTCTGTGGCCACCATCTATCGCCTAGGATAGCTATAGTTTTCTCACTACTATCTAGTGTACCAAACTTCTCCATGTCACAATCGTCTATTTTCCTCATCTCCTCCTCTAATACATCCCGTTCCTCCTTGTACTTTTCACATTCTCCCACTACCTGGTATGTGAGTTTTACTCTCATTTGCTCTACCACAAGGGCACATTTGTGCACCTTCTTCCTCTTCCTCCCGGCTACTGGTATACCTGTTCCTTCTTTCTGGCAGGTCCAGGTCCCCTACGCGAAATCGCTGTTACTGCGATTTCGCGTAGTCCATTGGGCCATGCAAATACGTTTTCATTCCTATCCCTTCTCTTAACGCCCTGTATAACTCTAGATGTTATTTTACCTTATTTCTCAGCGCTAGCCTTTCCCTTATTTCTATCCGTTGTTTTACTTCTGTCTTGTACTCCCCAAACTTCTCTATGGACAATATATCTTCTGGGTTTCCTCCTATATCCTGCCATACTTTCTCGACTACGCTACCGTAGTGGGGGGGGGGAGAAGAGCCTGCTTAGTGACCCCGGATCTGAGTTACCACCAGGGAGGGAGAAGGAGAAAGAAAAACTGCGAAGATAATAGATGGGAGGTGGGATGAGCAAAAAAAAAGAAAAATAAAGGTGTCTCTGAGAGCGAGGGCTCAGAGATGTCTGACTCTGGTTATCACACACTTCTTGAGTAACTATTAACAACTCTCCTTACCTGGTATCGTCTACCCCCAGGGTGTGACTCGGGGTCGAATATAGGAGTAGAAGAGATGGGGGCGTCAAGACGAACTTTAGCCCCCCCAAGACACTCTTGGCCCCCCCAGACAATGTTGAGCCCCTCTTTTTCTCGACGCCCGCAACGCCTGTCAGAAGTGTTGCGTTGCTGTCCGGAAATGGGCGTTTTTCACAGCACCTTTTCAACCCGCGACAGACAGCGATGGCGCCGGTTGAAGGGAATATACTTATGCAAATATCATGCGGTGGCAGTGCAGTCCGATCGATGTACCTCGGGGTCGAGTATAGAAGTAGGAGAGGTGGAACCTCAAGACAACCTTGAGCCTCCCAAGAGCCAAGACAGACTTGGGCCGCCCAAAACAATTTGAGCCCCCCTTATTCCCGATACCCGTAAAGCCTGTCAGAAGTGTTACGTGGCTGGCCGGAAAAGGGCGTTTGTCAAAGCACCTTTTAACCCCTTCCACTACTACAAACGTGTTTCACACTATTCCTAATAGTCTGTCCCCAAGAACGTGCGTGCAGTTCTCTGAAGAGATTAATAGTTTCAGAGATTTTCACGGGTCGGGTCACTTCTCGCGGATCGGGTGGGGTCAGGATAACCCGACCCGAGACGTGAGGGTTGAAAACCTTCTGACCCGACCCGACCCCACCCTTGAGATTTCAAACACCTCCTGACCCGACTCGGCTCGACCCGCGAGATTTTTATGACCTCCTGACCCGTGAAAAAGCCTGAAAAATGTGTCCCCATATCGTGGGTGCAGTTCTAAAAGGATTAAATATTACAATACAAGCACGATAGATAGGGACAACGCCGGTTGAACGACATAAACTCGTGATACTAGTTTTATGGCATGTGGTGGCAGTGCAGTACGATCGATGTCCGTGCTCTGTATATTATGGCATGTGGTGGCAGTGCAGTCCGATCTATGTCCGTGCTCTCTATATTATGGCATGTGGTGGCAGTCCAGTCCGATCGATGTCCGTGTTCTGTATACACTCGTATCAAAAGGGGCCGAGTGTCACAACAGCGACGCCATGCTGATTGATACTTTCAAATGCAACGGTGAGATATGGCATACTGCTGATTTATACTTTCAACTTTTGATCGAGGAGATCTTTACATGCCGAAAGCGTGTAGGGGTAGCTACCTGAACAACTGATTCAACGGACAGGTAACAAGCAAGCGGCAGACCCGCTCACTATTTTCAATTTTACAATGTTTCCCACGTACCAGCACGCTCATTAATTTCGATTTTTCCAATTTTTCCGACGTACCGACACACTCATCAACTCCAATTTTCCATTTTTTCCGACGAACGGACAACGGGGGACAAGAAAAAAAGAGAAAACGACACAAAACTCCTAAAAAGGTCGAAATGAATAGTAAACCGGAGGGTTGGAATTTCTGTGCGAATTCGAAAAAGTGGCATTTTTTTCTTGTTTTTTTTCACTTGGCTTTATTATACCCCCCATGTCTAGCTCTCGGACAAAGCAGTGTGGTGTCCGATTTTGTTTTTGGCGTGTCCTCCTGACCGACACGCTCATTAATTTCCAAAATTCCTAATTTTCCCGCGTAGTAGCCTGTCGTTCTGCGCATTTTTTTTATCGTCTCCTTCGAAGGGGGAAATTAGCAGGCCTGTTAACGGGTCGGATCATTTCTCGCGGATCGGGTCGAGTCAGGATGACCCGACCCGACCCGACCCGACCCGTAAGATTCGAAAACCTCCTGGTCCGACCCGACCCTATCCAACCCGACCCGTGAGAGTTCGAACACGTCCTGACCAGACCCGAATCAACGCACGAGGTCTTGAAAACCTCCTGACCCGACCCGCGGGCCGGGTGATGACCCGTGAAAAGCCCGGGAAATTAATTCGTGCCTTGAATTAATCTGATATGAACTAATTACATTTCACCACCCCACACTAATATCTATATATTTCGTCTCTCGAATCTGGAATTAACTTGAAAATATTCACCCCCGCACTACACCACAATTTTTGCTCTCTTACTCACGCTTCAGCATGGGAATCCTTCATCAGCGGAGCCGAAGAACCGACAGTGCCGACCACTGGAGAACCCGTCACACCCTCCGAGACCAACGTCTACCAGATCGCTCTGGCAGACCCTCTCGTGCTCGTCCCGGTTGACCTCGCTGACGCCGGGGCGTACGCGCTGTTCCTCGAGCATGGTGACACAGACGAGGTCCAGGTGGTGGTAACCTCTCCCTCGGGCGCCGTGCTAGTTGCCGTCGTGGAGGAAGAGGGGGAGCATGACGTGGGAGATCATCACGATGACGAGGAAGATCATCATGACGACGAGGAAGATCATCACGACGACGAAGAAGATTTGGACGAGGATGCCTCCCTTGCGACGGGGAAACAGTGGGCCAACGCACTCGCCGCCGCCGCGATTGTCTCCGCATGCAGGTAACACCAAATTATGCAAGTATATCTCGTGCTCCGTTTGTTTTGTGCGGCAACCAACCTCATTTATCTGCAACCCCTTCCCCACAAAAAGCATGACGAGAAACGATCGCTATCCTAGGAGATGGATGGTGGCCACAAAAGGCGAAACAGGAAGGGGGGAGAAGAGAAGCAAAAAGTTGTTATGTATTAGATTGCTCAAACGTTGTGAGCGCCCAAATGTTGGAGGTGTCTCTATGGGGAGTAGGAGTGGATGCTCCGTCTCGAAAGGGATGCGTGGTCAATGGTCACATGACTAGGGAAAGTAACAAATGAGTACACCACCCACCCCCCACCATCACTTGCACGTGTGCAAAAAAACGTTGGTGCTTGTTGTTTACACATGGGGTTTTGAGGTTTGTTTTTCTTCGCGTCAGCTATTACGAAGTGTTTACACTACAGTACGCTGAAAAATTATGAAGTGTTTCACGACAACCATGTTTTCCCACCCGCCCCAGTCAATAATCTGACCTCTGTGGGTATAACCAGACAAGGGGGGGAGGACAGCATATCAACGATTACCTGCCCACCGGCTATCCCCTCGCCCTCTCTCCCGAACGTGACTGTTTGGTATTGAACGAAGCGCGCGCGTCTCGAACAATATCCGCGGTTGTCTTCCGGTGCTCGTGCGTATTTGGTTGCGCGCGTAAACCAACTGCAAGCACCAGACGCCGCTGCAGCCTCTGCCTCGGGGGCACTCTTGCAGCGGCGACAAGTGCTGCGCGGCTCTTTTTAATACGGATGAAAATATAAAGGTTGTTGGGTAGGGCTGTGAGCTGGCTGGGCTTCACGGCTAGTTTTTTATTGCGAGGGCACATAGTTATCAGGACCAACTGTGGTTCGTAAAAATGGTGGAATATATAGTTTTTTGTGTATATCGTGGGTCCTGATTACTATGGTCCTCCGTAATAGTTGGGCGGCGGAATAAAAGCCAACTACCTGACTTAGTATTTGTTGATACGGACCACACTATGAGCCACAAACACGCCAGGTAGATGCAAAGACGCAAAAATCCGCAAAATTCCGCACGCAACCAACTGCAATACATAGCCAGCTAACAGCATTACATGGCTACTTATAGTTATTAATAGTCAACTCACAGCGCTGTTATTGGGGCCAATAATGCAGTGGCTCTATTAATAGTGAGGCAACCCCTGATGTGCCGCCGTTCGAACGAACTCCCCCCCCTGCCTTCGCCTTTTTTTTTGCCTCAGCTTCGTGGGTTTACTGGTGATGATGACTGGGCGAGTCGCCCAAAGCATCGACCTCTCCCACGCCTGTATCTTTGCGTCCGGCGCCCTCCTGACCGCGTCCTTGATGCACATTATTCCTGAGGCATTGGAAAGCCTGCAATCGAAGTACGAGGATAACCTCCACGGCCTCGGTCTACACGCCGGCCTTTCCCTCCTCGTCGGCATCACCTTCGGAGTTGTGGTGCACGCCCTCCTGGCGTCCAGCCACTCCCACTCCCACTCTCACGTGTATCCCCAGCACAACCAGCGGATACCCACGACCACCATCGCAGGCGACAACAAATCCGCCGCAGATTCAACATGCACGCCTATTTCCTGTGCGCTAGGAGTAACTCCGGACGGAGCTAAGGCCCCGGTGGGGGGAGGCGGCGGCGCGGGTGGTGTTACGCAAACAGGCTTCCAGAACTTTAGGAGCCAAGCCTTGACCGCGCCGGCCTCTTTGGCTTCCGCTACAGAGAATGGTGCTGGCAGCGCGGTGAGCCTCCAGTCTTTGATAAAACAGCGGTCGGGGAAGGCGCTGCTGGATGTTGGAAGCCTGCAGTCGGTGTGCTGGACCGTTATCATCGGAGATCTCGTGCACAACTTCGCGGATGGGCTAACTATCGGGGCGGCATTTCTCGGATGCAGCCCGACTGTGGGCTGGACCGTCACCGCCTCCGCCATTATCCACGAGGTCCCACACGAGCTCGCCGACTTCATGGCGCTTATTAAGGGAGGCATGAGTGCGCGTCAGGTGCAGATACATAAATTGTCAATGTGTTTTCTACCAAATTCCGAGAGCACTTTCTAGCGTTTCTGACCCGTAGGACCTCTCGCGGGGTAGATTGTGTTGCGTAGCGTTTCGACTGCTGCCAGCGGCGTCGGTTCAACTTCTTGTCCATCACAAATTCGGTGTTGGTCTTTGGGCTGTCTGCTAAACTTTGTCGATTCGTCTTACAGGCATTTCTACTAGATTATCTATACCTGGTACGAAGTATGTGTTGAAGCATACAGATCCACAATATACCGACACGATCGGGCTCGGTTGCTGCAGTAGTCTGTTTGGTGCCATTCATCGTCCTGGTTGGCCGCCCTCGCCCCCACCCCGTCAGCCACTCACGGCTGTGCTGTAGTTACCCGATGCCCGTCACTATATACTTCGAGTAGCGCAATTCGTGCCCATTGAATAGTCACACGACCCAACTTATACTGAGCGCTAAAACTACCTGCCCTCTGCTAGCGCATTTCATTCCCGTTGAATATTCACATGGCCCGACTTACGCTGAATGCTAACACTACCCCTCTCCCCCCCCGTCTGTAAAAATAATTATGAAGGCGGCCGTCTATAACTTCGTCTCGGCGCTATCGGCAGTGGCTGGCGTCGTCCTCATCTTGGCTCTGCGCGACGCCCTCACCTCTGCTCAGATTTCGTCCATCCTTCTGGTCGGCGCAGGGTCTTTCCTGTTTATTGCTCTCTCAGAGCTCATTCCGGAAGCCCTTGAGGTTCACCCAGGGGCAAGCGCAGGCGAAAAACGCAGGGTGCTCGGCTTCCAGGTGCGCAAGCTCGCGTCCTTCATGGTCGGGGCACTCCTTATCGGAATTCCCCTTCTCTTCGACCAGCACTGCGACGCTGGGCATGATGGTCACGATCATTAACCGAGTTCGGTCTTACACCCGCCGTTTAGGGCACGGAGTGGGCATGGTTCAGCCTTATACCCGCCGTTTAAGGCGCGGAGTGCGCATAATTCAACTTTATACCCGCCGTTTAGGGCACGAAGTGGGCATAGTTCAATATTACACCCGCCGTTTAGGGCACGGAGTAGGCATGGTTCGACCCTACAACGCCGTTTAAGGCACGGAGTGTGCATAGTTCAACCGTATACCTGCCGTTTGGGGCACGGGGTGCGCATAGTTTAATATTATTCCCGCCGTTTAGGGCACAGAATGGGCATAGTTCGGGCAGCGTCTGATGTGGTGGAAGTGTGCGGGTAGTTGGGGCGGCAGACGGAATGGGGAATGAAGAGGTGGTCCGCGTCTTATATTTAATCTACTGGGTGTGGCTGAGCTTGAAGTATGTCCCGATTGCTGCACTCTGCCGTCGCGATGAATACGTAGCCTCGGTAGATCAACTTTGATGCCCTGCCCGCCCTGCCCTGAAACGTGAATAGTTTTAGCGCACCAGTAGGCTGTTATCGGTGTGGCATGGTCGTGATACGGATTTCGACGAAGGTTGCTGGTGCTGCTGACACGTTTCCATTGCAGCGTGCCCGCCCATGTGGCTTGCTAGCCTTCGAATAAACATGCCGGTAGTTTGGTTTGTACTAGAAAATCCCAACCGCGGAGAGGTTTATGTTTTGCGTGGTAGCAGTAGTTTCGAAGACCCCTGTTCCGGAATTTGACCGTCAATCTAGTAATGAGGAGCGCATGGGGCTATGAAGCAACCTTCAACTGCGCAGATAGCGTGCACGTTGAGGAAATACCTCCGCCGTAAAGTGTCGCCTCGTTTTGTTTTCACGCGACGTAGTGTCTGTGTTGCCTGCTAAGGAGGTCGGATGTAGTGTAGCGCATCGCGCAATGCTTTTTTTCAATGAGACGCTCGCATCCCCTTTAGTTTGCGTCTTTGATCCTTTCTTGTTGGACCTTCATTGGACTCACCTTTTTTATATACGTTGTATTTTAGAGAAATATCACTGTTGATTGTGCTTAGGTGCGTGGTACGGATATGAAAATGGTTGATTGTATTAGGAAGTTCCTAAGGTAGATTGGCTCGTTTTGGGACTACTGTCCTAGTACACTCATTTCGACTCTATTTCACCAGCTGATGCACGTTTGATTACTGTGGTGAACTCCACTAGTTACGGCAGCTGAGTGCGGATTGCCTGGTTGATGTGGGAGATTTGTAGTTTTGGGACTGCCGTGCTATTAATAGTACACTCATTTCAAATCTATTTCACCAGCTGATCTCAGTTTGATTACTGAGGTTCAACTCCTCTAGTTACGGCACCTGGGTGCTGATTGCTGGTTTGATGTTGGAGTTTTCGGATTTTGGATTTCGGACTTTGGATTTTGGTTTTCGGATTTGGGATTTCAGACTTTGGATTTTAGTTCTCGGACTTTGGATTTTGGACTTTGAATTTTGGATCTTAGGTTTTGGAGATTGATTCTGGATGATGTCCCTGGATTGTGATTGTTGTTTTTTGGAGTGACTTTCATGGACTATGGTACTGCAATCTTTCTTTCTGTCACAACAGTGCAGGGAGGATATTGATTAACTGTATTTTTCATTGACTCGTTTTACCTTGAGGAAATCATAATATGGCGCCATGCCGTATCAATTACAAAGCAGGGAGGCTGTTCAATGTGCTTTGGTGCTTGGTGCGGATATGACAATGGTTGATGGTATTAGGGAGTTCCTATGGGAGATTGGCTCTATTTTTGTGGGAGATTTATAGCGGAATATCCCCGGGTCGGCGACTTTTGCCGCCGAAAGGTTTTCCCCAATGGCTTTCACGTGACTTCTACTTGACTTCCACTTGACTTCTATATTTGGATGATGGCTAAATGGACGCTCGAGGAGCGCGCTTAACATATGGATACTTCTACTCTTCTCTGTCGGCAACCGACCCCACCACCCAGCTACTGTCCGCCAGCGGGTAAACCCTTTGATGCCCCTTT
>JAYJMJ010000488.1:3288441-3304110 GCA_036873875.1 Laminaria ephemera | reverse complement strand
TTGGTTTTAGAGGCATGCTCTTTGAGTGGACTTTGAATGCCCCGTTTACCACGCCAAAACTTTGAAAAGTGATGTACCCTCTGTTGTGGTGGGCCCAAAGAGTCCGGGCTCTTTTGGCATGGTCGTAGTTTATTTTTTTGCGGTTTCCGAGTGGGTGCTAAGAGGGTTAACCGACCCTCAATTTGTACATTGATTCATGACCCCCCCTATATATGATATCGGCCAAACAGGAAGGAGCTATGATAAGCAAAAAGTTTTTTATGTAATAGATGGAAGAAACGTAATGAGCGCCCAATGTCGGAGGTGTCGCTATTAGGAGTAGGAACGGTGCTCCGTCTCGAAAGGGATGCGTGGGCAATGGTAAAATGACTAAGGCAGGCATCAAATGAGCACCCCCCCCGGCCCCCTCCCCTGTATATGCGATGTGGTTGTGCCCCGTCTGTATTTTCGTTTTTTTTTGCGTTTACGCCAGCGGGGGGGTGACTCCGCGAGGCGCTCAGAACTGCCCGTATCTCCAAATCATGCCAGAGCTGTTTCCGGATGCGGAGAAGGCGTCGCTCGCCACACACGCGAGACTCAAAGGTGAGAGAGAGAGGGACTTTCCACCCACTCGCCATGCTAAGACAGGTTAGCTCTCACTGTTAATAGGACATCGCGATGGTGGACGTCTTGTTAAAGTGTCACAAATACAAGGTTCCCCTTCGGGATGTGGTTGGCTTGGAATCCCGGGGGTGTCGTAAGTTGGAAAGGGGGGGCGGAAAGGCTGGGAAACTAAAGGGAAAAACAGTAGCTACCGCACAAGTAAACCGGCAAGAAACACTGACCAACCCAAACGAGTTCATAGTTTAGTCTATATACGTTAGCTGTGAGTCCCCCCCCCCGCCCCGATTACTCCGAACGCTTCGCGTTGAGTACCTTGGCGGCAGAACGATACCACCCCCCCCCCGACTGTCTAGAGGAGTAGGAACGGTACCCCGTCTCGAGAGGGATGCGTGGTCAATGGTTTAATGACGAAGGCAAGCAAAAAATACGTACCCCCCCCCCCCCCCTCCCCCGCCCGATTGTCCCGAACACTTTGTGCTGGGCACCATGCTTGGCAGAACTAACGCCAGACAGCGAAAATAGTTACAGAGAGAGGAGCTAAGAGCGAGAACCCCTGATTCTCATTTTGAAACAAGTGTCCAATCAACGCCGAAAAACTAGTGTTTTCGACATCGACGTTTCATGAAAGCGCGGAAACTACGCGCGCTCGCTATAGCCGTCACCGTCGGCCACTTCCGAGAGCTATATGCCCCACCCCCGACCGTCCCAAACACTTTGCGCCGGGTATCATGTGTAGCAGAGCCCCCCCCCCCCCCGCGACTGCCCGTTGTCTAAAGACTACCGCCATGCATGATAATGAGTATACCCCCCCTCCCCCCCCCCTCGACTGTCTCGAACGCTTTGCACCGGGTACGATGTTTGGCAGAGCTAACGGAAGCAGACCCGGAGGACGTGTTTTTCCGGTTCGCGAGCGGTATTTATAGGGAGGTGGAAGCTCACGAGGGCAATACTTGCAAGGTGAGGCGGGAAAAGGGTGTTTGCCTTGCACTCCAGCGTATCACAGTATCAGACATCTATCACCACTGTGCTCTACGGTATAAATACGTCCAGTGAACACTGGGTGGAAACAACAGAGCTGCCTTATCTACTACTGAAGCTACCGGTAAGGAAAGAAGGCGCATTCTGCATCAAAACAAGCAAGGAGCATCAGCTATTTTTTTGGTACAGTAACATGAAACATCGGCTTGTAAGCAAATGCGCTGAGTGACGGTTCTAAGTGTACGTTCATCCAAATACCGAGCTTGTGTATAGGCGAACAGCTGCAGCAGCTCTTTCGAACGTTTGGAGATGGGCCTCCAAAGCAAAAACCAAGACAAAAGCGATCCTCACTCCAGCACGCCATTCCCATCAAAATATTCACTGTACCGGTAAAAATACTAACGCACAGACATTACCGTACCCCCTTTTCCGAACGTACCTCGATATATTTTCCCGCCAGATCTCCAACGTCCACTACCGGCCGCAATCTTGTTTCTGCGACCTCATGGAGGTGAGTGGAATGCTCGCGCATCCGGTATTCCCAAGTGCCCTTTTTGGGTAAAGGTATAGAGCCCCTCATGTGAGGATCCCCAGATATAATTGGTGCAGCCCTACCGCGGCATCCTGTCGCATGCTACAAGCACCGCGCCGTGCGCACCTCTGTCCGATGCTGAATCTAAAGTGGTCGCGTTATACGTCCTACACATCCTTTACTTGTACGTGACTCAACATCCTTTATTTGTAAGTCTTGCGTCGTACGTGCGCATCTTTTGTTTAATCGTCGTACGTATCCTTTATTTCCTTATTACACGTCATACGCACACTCTTTGCACATTGTGCACATGATTTTTTTTCCTGTGTGCCCTGTCCCCCCCCCCCTGCCCCGCCGCCCCTGCACCCAAAGTTTCAAGCTTTTTCCGGCTTTCCATGTGATGCCGTTCGTCAATTTATCAGCGGAAGCAGGAGCCTTCCCGGTGCTGAATCTAAGGCAGACGCGTGATACGTCATACACATCCTTTATTTACCCCGTGTGCCGTTGCCCTGCCCCCGCCCCCTCCCCCCCCCCTCCCGCCCCCCCTGCATCCGATGTTACCAGCTTTTGCCAGCTTACCATGTGATGCCGTTCGCCAACTTATCACAAGAAGCGGAAGCCTTGGCGGCCAGGCTCCCCGCCAAGTTGCCTGATTCGGTGAGGAAAGTAACGAGAGAGGAGGCGTGCTGCGATAGGGGTACTAGCACTTTTCTGGCATTTTCTTTCTGATTGACGAGGAGGAACTCCCTAATATCGTTAGACTGCAGTTTGGGGGGGGGGGGGTTCAATAGTATTCGTTAAATACCTAGGCCATGGGATTGTTCATCGAGTTTCACCTTAATTTTCTCTCAAGGTGGAACTGTTCGATGACGCATGAAACGTGCTGCCATGGAGGTGCACCGTTTTGTTTCTCGGGCTCCTCACTTGAGGGGCTCTAAACCTCACCCAAAAAAATGATTTTGAGAAGAATGATGGTGCGACCCGATGAACAAACCTATGGCCTGGGTCGAAAACAATGTATTGCAAAAACAAGTATGACATTCTGACGATTTTGGGTTAAGGAGCCCCGTCATTCAGAAACAAAAAAGCCGAAAAGTGCTACCTCTTATCGTAGTACGCGTCGTATAGGGCTCCTTAAATGAGGATCCTCAGAAAAAATAGGTGCATGAGTACCGTAGCACGCATCCATGCAAACGGTATTTTCCCGATACCGAACCCCCTCGCGACTGTTTTGGGACTGATTATCCCAAGGACGTTGGCATTGAGGTCGATGGTCTGGTATCAGGTAGTACGCTTTATGTCCCTGGGGGGTGGGGAGGTTGTCCGAACTCCGAAAATATTTTTTGTTTAATTATGTTTATTTCGTCACCAACCGCTCCCCTACGATCATATCCCCGATCTCTCCCTTGCGACTTATAATTCATTAATTTTAATTACCCCCTACTGTTAGATTCCCGATCTCGCTTGCAACTTATTATTTATTAAACACCCCCCTGCCAATAATATTTACTTCCCGATCTCCCTATTGTATTCCCGATCTCGCTTGCGTCTGATTCGTCTAAGGACGTTGGCGTTGAGGTGGATGGCCTGGGAGCTGATGGCGTAGAAGGAATGGCGGCAAGCAACAGGATCACGGGAGTGAACGAGACGCGTCGGGAGGAAATCCACCAGTTTTTGATTGAGAGGTTCACCGAGTACCATAAGGTTGATCCCAAGGTGAGAGTCGGCGTGAACTCTCGCTGTTGCACGATGGTGCTCATGTTCACGCCTGCCGCATGCATGCCTTCTACTCTCGATGCTTTCGTACAATCAAAAGCGCGAGACCCTATACGTGTCCAACCGTTTTGAATGCTGGACAAGGTGGTATTTGAACCCATGAAAGGTAGAAAAACAAGATAGGTCTGAAGTGTTTTAATCGTGCTAGAGAGTCGGGCCTGTTCGGATCGTACTCGTGTTCGCGCCTGTCGCATGCATGTCTTCTAGTCTCGACGCTCCTGCGTTCAAAAGCACGAGACCCAATACGTAGCCAACCGCGTTGAATGCTGGGCAAGGTGGGATTTAAACCAACGATTGGTAGAAAAACTATATAGGTCTTCAGATTTAAAAAATCGTCTAGAATAGCAGATCTGTTCGGATCGTAGTCATGCTCACGCCTGCCGAGTGCATGCCTTCTAGCCTCGACCCTCGTTCGTGTGTTAAGAAACCACGATACCCCTTACGTACCCAACCGTTTTCCTCCCACCACCAATCATCCCATGGATATGATCATCCCATGGACAGGGCGCTACTGGCGCTGCGGACAGCAAGGACAAATTCCTGTCGGAGCGGGTGCTCGAGGTCGTCCACAAAGTGAGTTACTCATACGTACGTAAGTAGTCTAGGGATACCCACACCTGCCCTCCCCGCCCCCTCCCTGCCAAGTGTGTCAGGAGACGGTAGTTCAGGTCTGTGACGTACGGCCGTCTAGACGTAATATACTAGTTTTAGTGTGAGGTCTCCGAAATGTGTGACTGGCGCCAGGCCTAGTGTGCGATCTCCTAAATGTGCGACTGACGCCGCCCCAAGCTGCCGTCTCCTGAGACACTTGCTCCCCACCCCCCCCATGCCTCGTTCTCATCACAGTATCTCCCCTTTTTCTCTATGAGTGCGTATGTGCCTGAGCATGCATTGGATGTTCGCCAATGTCTACGCATGGGAATGCCTTAGATCCCCTCCTCTATCTGTGCCTGGGTATCTGTCTCTGGGCATGCCTTGGGTCTGCTCTGTCTTTGACTGGGTATCTGTGCCCAACCGTGCATTATACATTTTCTATCTGTGCTATTTGGGCGGTTGTGTCTGGTCATGCGTTAGATGTGTCGTCGATTGGATCTCTGTCTGGGCGTGGGTATCTGTGCTTGGGCATGCATTGGATTTCGCTCTGTGTGCCTTGGTATGTGCGCCCGGCCATACATTAGATATTTTCTATCTGTACCTGTTGATCTGATCTGTGCGTGGCCATGCATTTGATCTCCCCTCTCTTCGCCTGGGCATGCGTCGGATGTTCCCTATACAATGTGCCTGGGTATGAGAGCCCGGCCATGTGATACTAGTAGGTGTTGTCAATCTGCGACTGTTGGGGGCATCTGTGCCTGGCCGTGAGTTGGATGTGTCGCCCTCTTTTGACGTTTTTCTCCGCCTCTCATGCATGCTCTTTTTTTGCTCCACTCCATCGTCTCTTACTTCGCCGATGGAAACGTCGTCTGTCTGTCTGTCTGTCTGTCTGTCTGGCTATCTCTTTGTTTTTTATTTTTTGTTCTTCGCAGATGTATGTCCAGGACTACGAACTGTTCGCAGAATACCTCTAGGATTGGGCGACCTTGATTCGCCGACTTGTGCGCACAGCGTGCGCGCCTGCTGGGAAAGGCTTGCATTTTTGCATGGTTTTCGTTTTTATTCGGGGGTGTGTGGAGGGAAAGCCATGGGAAGCAGCATATATATTCGTGTGCGTATCATAGGTCGATGTGCAGTCTGAGGCACTATCATGGTTCGCCTCAGTGTACCATTGTTTGTTACATGGGACACAAGAACAGGCCACCACGGCAACATTGTAGGGCAACATCGTCGTAGCGTAACTATTTGATAGTGCTGCTGCAGTTGTAGAGTGCAAAACATGACAGCATTGGCCGTCGTCGGTCATCCGGCTTCTTCAATATTTTTTGTTAAAATTGCAGACACCTCAGCTGTGAGGTCGAGGATTTCGTCGAACTCATATTTGCAAGCTGCGTGTGATAATTTGACTTCACTGGGTTTTTTTAGTTGAAAGGGCATCTCGGCTGTGAGATCGAGAATTTCGTCAAAACTCATATTTGCAAGCTGCGTGTGATACTTCGATCGGGCGTGCGACGGGGTGTGTAAATCCTCATGGAGGACACAGCTCGGTGACTCCCGTGTTTAAGTTACTGTGTGTTCCTCCCACCAAGAGTTGATGCGTGGTCCGAATTGATAAGTCGTGTTATAGGATTAATAGGTAGGTACGTACAAATTGTGTTCTTTGTTTTGGAAATTGTATAGCGTGATACGTAACAAGCTCGTGAGGAAGTGTGTCTTGGGCCACTGTAAAGTTTTATACGTAATTTGGTCGTCAGGAGGTATGCCTTGCACCACCGTTGTAAAGCGTCATACGTAATCGGGTCGTCAGGTGGTATGCCCTACGCCATTGTAAAGGTGATACGTACTCAGGTCGTCTGCAGGTATGAAATTGCCCCCATTGATGTATTTCTCATTGATGGATTTTGGATGTTGGCGAATTTAATAACAGGGTGTCAGGTGTCTCTACGGCCTTCCTCCGTGTTCCTTGACGTGATCAAGTAAATACTTCAAAGTGGCAGGAGTTGGTTGCTTCTCATAATAAACATACTCCCCATAGCCAATGTGCTCCATTTTTCCTATCAGGCAAAAGCATTCAGACATGACTACCAAACGTCATAGAGGCGGGGGGGGGCGTGTAAACACCCCCCTACGAGTGAGGGAACGTCAATAAGCTTGTGGCTGGGTGTTCGTTGCTCCTCTCGACTTGCCGGCATTGCACACCACTCCCGTATGACGCATACTCCAGAATACATACTCGCTCCAACCATGTAAGCTAACATATTGAGGGTGCGTGACTCGCCTGTTGGGTGAGAAGCATTAGTGCCGTTTGACGATGCTGGCGGGAGATAAAAGTTGTAGTATGGTGCCCGATCTAAAAACAGAACTCTGATTTCCACACTAACCTCAGCTGCTTGCTCGGCAGTTACCGGTCGGAAAACAAGTGAACAAAGTATGGTCGAAATCTGGTGGAGGTTTGGGATTCGGAAGGAAGTAGAGTGTAAGGACTTGCCTGGTGCGTATACACGCTTGTTGGGTGGGAAGCAATAGCATCCTTTGACACTCGGTGCTGGCGGGAGATAAGGTTTGTCACATGGTGTACAATCCAAAACCCGGACTCGAGTTTCCACCGTAGTACAGTACCCTCAGCTTCTTGTTCGACAGTTACTGCTCGGAAAACGAGTAAAGTAGAATCGAACTTGTGGGACGTGCCTTGCTGTTGCGTGAGAAGCGCCAATATTCTTTGACGACGATGGCGAGAGAAAACATTGCTACAGGGTGCCCGATCCGAATATTTAACTCGGGTTTCCACACTACAACCCTCAGCGACTTGCCCAACAGTTACTGCTCGGAAAACGTGTGAAGTGCCATCGGCGCCATATGATGGAGATTGGGGGTTTGGAAGGAAGTACGATGTATTGTTACCGCGCGGTGGATCACTCGACCAACGACTGGACCACGATTCCAACTGCCGAGGCTGGTCATTCGTGAATGGATTGGATTGAATCGTAGCTACCGCCAGGCTGAGTGAAGCTCGGCCAAAAAACATAAAAACAGAATTATGCGAAGTATATATCTCCCAGGGTTCACCATGTTACAACACAGTAGAACACTCGGCCATGTAGATACCAGGATTGCTACTTTTAAAACTGGCTCACCCCGGCGTCCTAAGTTCGGTGCAGAGGTTTTGCTAGCCTATCTCCCTCGACCCATCAAAATCCAGATTATCGATTGATGGAACAAGCATCGCCGTCGACTAACGAGGCACCAAGCGTGTTGCAGGGCGATATGCGCACATGGCAGGCGGACATGTAGCCGGGGGCAAATCGAATGATACTGGACGTGGTAGTTTGATTGATCTTCTTTCTTTAGGCGGTTTTGGCTGTCTTTTTTCTCTTGGTGGCGTCCACTAAACGCTGGGTGTGTGCTGTAGTAAGCGTTTAGGGTTCTTTGTTTTGGCATTACCTTGGAAGTATTACCTGTAGATATCGGTAGTTACCTGGGAATAGGTAATTGGAAAGTTCCCATAGGAGTAGAGAAGCGTATTTTAGATCGCGAGCATAGGAGGTCATTCCCATATCTGGCACCCGTACTCTAAACCTCCATCGTTATGGCAGAGAGCCTTCCACGCAGCTCGATCTCTGCCTACACAATTATACTTCAGCGTGGTACTGGTTCAGACAGTCCCCAAGCATCGTCGTATTCCATCCTCGGGCACGCCGCTGCAACAACAGTGTAAGGACTTGCTAGGTACGTTCAGACCGTAGGCTGACCTTGCCGGCCGGTGTTATCGTGGCATGTCATTGTGCATGGTGGTATCATCGTGGAGGCGTCACTCTCTGCTTGCAGCGGCGCATTGAACTAAAAAATACGCGGGTGGACACTCAGCTCAGCGCCGGCGTCGCTGAAGCAACCGAGCTAGGCGATCATCACCCAACTGACGCACACTCACGAGAGACATGCAATAGTTAGTTATGCCTGATGTGTAGAGTAGGGAAAAATAGTAGAAATATTGTTTCATTTGCCTTCCGACAAGGTACAGTTTATAATTCATTCTGAACGCAAATGCTGACACAATGCTCCGAATACTAGCCCTCTCACCCAATCCATTCTCCTTCCCAGCGTGTACTCTCTTGAATACGCACTACTTCCGTTTACACAGTTAATTTAGTAGAATTGTGTACGTGATACCCGCCGCAAGATCCTTATCCGTTCACCTAGGAAACCCGGAGATGTATCTGGAATGTCCCCTGACGACCACAGACGCGTGCTACGATAGAGATAGCAGTTTTTGGCCAAGATAGTTTCTGATTAAAGGAGCTCCTTAACCCAGTATCGTCGGAATGCCATTCTTGTTTTGCCATATCTTTCGTTGTATGCCTAGGCCACGATATTTTCATCGGGTTGGACGTTCATTGTTTCTAAAGAAAAAACGTTTGGCTGGGGTATAGGGCTCCTCAAGTGAGGAGCCCCAGATAAAGTAGGTGCACCCCTACCATAGCGTTCATCCTTGGTTTGTGGAGTAGGTAACGAGTAGAATTATGTACGAGATACTCGCCGCAAGATCCATATTCGTTCACCTAGGAAACCAGGAGATGTATCCAGAATGTCCCCTGACAACCGGAGAAGATGCATGCTACGGTCAGGGTGCAGGTATTTTTTTATGAGGTCCCTCAATTAGGTAGCCCTATACATCACGCGAAATTGGCTTTGAGAAATTTGGTACGGTTAACTCGATGAAAACTCCCATGGCCTATGTAGGTATTATTAGTAATGGGAAACATTTAAGATCGCTAACGGGATTCGAACGATTTTGGGTAGTAGTAGTTCCTCATTTGAGGAGCCCCGTCAGTCAGATTGTTTTTGCCCCAAAAATGTTACCCCTGTCGTAGCACGCGTCCACTGCATGACCGATAAGCGTCGCATGGTGCTTCGAGTCGAAACGCGGCATGTCCGGCGGTTTAATAAAACCCACATGCAGTTAGTCAGCCTGAAGTTTCCGGTCAGGACGTCTACGGCGGCGCTGGCTGGTCTTTTCGGCGAGAACATCGCACGGCCAGGTCCAATCAAGGTGGTAGAGGTTTGCTTGAAGGGGTCTTGTACATTATTTGCTTTTCTGGTGGAAGTTGATGGGAGCTTCCATGGAAGCGATAGAAGCTTCCATGAAAGTAGTGGAAGCTTCCATGGAAGTGGTGAAAGCTTCCATAGAAGTGGTGGAAGCTTCCATGTTAGTAGTGAAAGCTTCCATGGAAGCAGTGGAAGCTTTCAAGGATGTAGTGGAAACTTCCATAACTTCCGCGGAAGCTTCCAGCGTGGAAGCTTCCGTGAACGTTTCCATGGAATTTTCCGTCGCAGCTTCCGTTGAAGCTTCCGTGGAAGCTACCCCTGAAGCTTACATGGAAGTTGTAGAAATTTCAACGGAAGCTGCTTCCATGGAAGCAGTGACGGCTTCCATGGAAGCTTCCACGGAAGTACTCGAAGCTTTCACAGAAGCATGGATGGAAACTTCCGCGGAAGCTTCCCGGGAAGCTTCCACGCAAGTCAGGTAAGCTTCCATGGAAGTCAGGTAAGCTTTCACGGAAGCTTCCATTCATAAATTTCCATGAAACTTTGCGGAAGCTGGAAGTAGTAGGAGTTCCCACGGGAGTATTGGGAGCTCTCACAGAAGCAACTTCTACTGCTTGAGTCCACTCCCATAGAAGCTTCCGTGGAAGCTTCCATGGAAGCTTGAATCGCTTCCATGTACGTGCGTCCATGGATTGTTGAACTACACCCATCCGCGGAAGCTTCCGTGAAAGAGGTGAAAGCTTCCACAAGAAGACTAAAAGCTTCCACGGGAATACTGGCAGCTTTCCTGGAAGTACGGGAAGCTTTCACGGAAGTGCTGGAAGCTGCCATGGAAGTACTGGAAGTTTTCATCGAAGGCTGGAAGCTTCCATGGAAGTAGTACTGATTGTACGGGAAACTTCCATGGAAGTGATGGAAACTGCCATGAAAGTGGTGGAAACTTCCACGGAAGTGGTGTAAGCTTCCATGGGGGTGGTTTAAGCTTCCGAGTGGTGGAAGCTTCCGTAGAAGCTTCCACGAGAGTACTGGCAGCTTCCATGGAAGTACCCGAATCTTCCATGGACATACTGGACGTTTTCACGGAAGTACTGGAAGGTTGCATGGAAGTACCAATAGTACTGGAAACTTTCATGGAAGTGGTGCAAACCTCCACGGAAGTTGTGTGAGCTTCCACGGAAGTGGTGTAACCCTAACCCTAACCCTAACCCTAACCCTAACCCAAACTACTTCCACGGAAGTTTCTTCACTTCCATGGAAGTGCTGTGAAACCCGCTTCCATGGAAACTTCCATTACTTCCGTGAAAGCTTCCATAGCCGTTCTTTGGAGGCTTTCGTTCGCTCAGGGTGAGATTGTTTCATGGGTCCTTCCATTTCTTCCATAGAAGCTTGAAGGGAAGCACATCGAAGTATTGCACTTCCATGGCAGTAGTGGAAGTTTCCATGAAAGCAGCTTACATGGAAGTTGTGGAAGTTTCCGCGGAAACTTCCGTGGAAGCTACGATGGAAGCTTCCACTACTTCCACGGAAACTCCCATGGAAGCTGCTTATTATGTGGAAGTAGTGGAAGCTTCCATGGAAGTAGTGGAAGCTTCCACCGGAAGCTTCCGTGATAGACCCATGGAAACTTTCGTGGAAGCTTTCACTACTTCTACTACTTCCATGGCAGCTTCCACTACTTCTAAAAATCCAAAAATGGAAGTAAGAGAAGCTTCCATGGACGTAGTGGAAGCTTCCATGGAGGTGGTGGAAGCTTCAACATGGAAGCTTCAACGGAAGTGCGGAAGCTTCCATAGAACCTTCCATCAACTTCCACGAGAAAAGCAAATAATGTGCAAGACCGACTTCAAGGGAGCTCTCCCGGCCACGGAAAGAAACGGGTTATGGACCAATATGTTATCCGTATACTGAAGGGTATATTTTCACATTTTTGCGTTCCACCATGGATAATCTCTCGAGTAGAGGTGGTTCAGATTTCCCGTGTACTACTACTACTGTACAACCAGATACATAGCGTGGTCCTTCACGCACACGCCTACAAAGAAAAAGAAAACATGTTTAGCCACGGTTTTGTCTTTTTGATCCCATCCATTGTTATCTTCGCGTGTTTTACCATCTCCCTCTCTTGTCGTACCTCAGATTCGAGGCCAAATATCAGCCCCCCCGCCCCTCCCATCTACTGAAGGTGCTTGCCTTCATTTTGATCGCGAGAAAGGTTAAAAAAAACTCTTCCCTCGTCGACCGAAAGATGCACACATACGCTGTGTAGGAGCTATCTGCATGTCAATTTTTAAATAACAAGTGCCTTGGGGGGCTCGAACTCGCGATCTCCACTTTAGTACATGTAGCTACGACGATTATCACTATCATAGACTGCCGCGGACGCCGGTTTGGCGAAATAATGGCGAAATAATGCATGCCTGTTACAGCAATATGCACCATTATTTCTTGTGCACGGGCTCCCTTTCAGCGACGATTCACATTGCTTAGTTATTTTAAGGGGATATTTTCGGGGCTTCCACTGGGACTCCACGGAAGTCTCGTGGGAGTGCATGGATTTGCCATGGAAGTCCTATGGAAATCGCATGATGAGTGTCCCATGGAAACACCATGATGAAATGGGGGCGCCACGCAAGCATATAAGTTATATGGAAGCACCAGAATAGTCCCATATAAATACCATGGAAGTACCACACAAGTCCCACGGAACTCCCATGGAAGCACCATGGATTTTCCATGGAGTACACAGGTGGCCGGAACCCCCCCATTGTCCAATGTGCGCCCAAACATATCCTCGTGGGGGCGTTGAGAAATGTAGGAAACCCACAAGGTGCCTACAATCTTTATATTTCGGAGGTTGTAGGCACCTTGTGGGTTTCCTACATTGATCAACGCCTCCACAAGGATATTTTTGCGCACACATTGGACAATGGGGGGGTTCCGGCCCCCTGTGTACCTATGGAAGTCCCATGGAAATCCTATGGGAGCACCATTGGAGCACCACGGAAGCCCGAGCCTTATGGAAGCACTACGTAATGTTTGGCCAAAAACAGCTGAACAGACGGGGCTTCTCGACCGAGGACCTACCCAACATCATTGGAATACCATGTTTTTTGCTAAATATCTTGGCCATGGGATAGACGCGTGCTTCGATAGAGGTAGCATTTTTTTGGATTTTTGTTTCTGAATGACGGGGCTCCTTAACCCAAAATCGTCGGAATGTCATAAATAATTTGCAATACTAAGTATGAGTTTTTCGTATACCTAGGCCATAGGTTTGTTAATCGGGTTGCACTTTCATTTTTCTCCAAATCAGTTTTTGGGCGAGGTTTAGAGCTCCTCAAGTGAGGAGCCCGAGAAACAAAATGGTGGACCTCTATCGTAGCATGCGTCGAGACCGTAAAGATGCTAGTAAACGCCCCCCGGGGCGATGCGATTGTGCAAGCTTGATAAAGGAACCCCGGGAGTTCACTGCGTGGCCGGGGCGTTTTCTGGAAAAATGTCTCGGGCCTTTTCGCCCCCCGGGGCGATACAAAAAAGTAAGAGTAAAACGCACGTCCCTTACACACTCAGCAACAGCACAGCAGCAGGTGTTGGTCATGTCGCATTCCAGCAGCACCGACAAGGCGTTCAGCACGGATAAAACCATCGAAGGCCACTCAAACTCTTTGGGAAGCTTGCGCCGTCCTGGTGCAGCGGCGCCCACGAGGAAGGGCACGCCGGCATCCACTCTCGCGCCTGCTCCCGCGCCTGCTGCGCACGCGGTACAGCGCGGACCACTCCCTCGCGTTTACCCTCCGAGTTATTGACCTGGAGCGGTTGGTGGGGAGGGCGGCACTCCTACTCGACAGCGACGAAGCTGAATGTGATCGAATACTCCCGCCTCCAATACCCCGACGGCGGCGTCGTGGGAAATCGTGGAGCGGCGGCCGGTCTGGGACAGGGGCTGTGTCCGAAGCGGGTATTACTGGTATACTCGTTCGAGTGGCTGGGTGAAGAAAATAAAGTAAAGGCAGGAGGTCTCGAAAGAGTTGGTTATCTGTAGCTAGTTTTCTGTCCTCGCTGGTTATGTCTGTTTTGCTGTTGCGCAACACATGTACCTGCCCATATGTCGACATTTCTATGGAAACTACCGCTTTGCCTGCTTCGGAAACAGCCCCATTCCTCTCGCTCAAATGTCTTGCCAGCTCCGCCCCGGAGCGTATATCCCAATTATTTGGAAAGGGGGGTGTTAACTATGTGCCCGGGGCGTTTGTCGCATATTTGTTTAAATGGGGGTCGTTTACTCTGGATCGTGCTCGTTTTCGCTGAAAACAGGATCCCAGGGCGTTTAATCCGGGAGGGGCGTTTACTAGCATTATTATTACGGTAGTTCCTCGGGTTGCGCTTTCATTTTGTCTCGGAGACAGCTTTGGGTTAGGTATAAAGCTGCTCCAATGAAGAGCCTCATCAAAAGAAAAAAGGTGCACCCCTACCGTACTATTAGACGCGCGCTACAATAGAGGTAGCAGTTTTCGGCTTTTTTTTTTCTGAACGACGGGGCTCCTTAACCCAAAATCGTCGGAATGTCATTCTTGTTTTGCAATATGACTTCTTTTGTATACCTAGGCCATAAGTTTGTTCATCGGGTTGCGCTTTCATTCTTCTCTAAATCATTTTTTGGGTGAGGTTTAGAGCTCCTCGAGTGAGGAGCCCGAGAAACAAAATGGCGCACCTCTATCGTAGCTTGTGCCATTAGTACCATGCATCTCTCAAGTTATCGTGTTATGGTGTTACGGTATCCCCATGGGGGCTTGTGTTATGGTATCCCCTCTCCCCCGTTGCGGTATTATGACTTGTAGCATGTGTCTTCTCATCATACCTGGAAGGCGGTACCGCACGCCAGAATGACGATGAACTCGCCCCTTCATCCAGAAGACATGTGGAGAGCAAGAAGCATCCGAGCAATCCGTCAAGCACCGTTGTGTGATTGACCACGGCAGGACCGGAAGCATCCCAGCATAGTCGTAGTCAGGCCCTATATCTTGTCCTATACCTCAACACTTGGAAGTCCCATGGAAGTCCCATGGGAGCTTAGAAGCACCATAGAAGTCCCGTATAAGCACTGGGGAGTCCCATTGGACTCCCACGGGAGCACCATAGGAGCTTGGATGTCCCGTGGAAGCCCCATGGCACTCCCACGGATGCGCTGTAATTATACGATAGTCGTACGGAAGTCCCAGATGGAATTCACACGGAAGTCCCATGGAAGCACCATGGGAGTCCCATAGAAATCCCGGACAAGTGCTACGATAGAGGTAGCATTTTTTGGCCCAACTGTTTGTGACCGGCAGGGTTTCCCAACAACTGGAGAAACTACCCAATATCGTCGGAACATCTTTTTTGTTTTACAATTTGTATTGGGCATATACGGTACCTAGACCATGGGGTTGCACTTTCATTTTCTCTCGAAAATCAGTTCATGGGTGAATTAGAAATCTCCTCAAAGGAGGAGCCCCAGAAAATGTAGGTGCTCGTACTTCTACCGCAGTGTGTGCCTCCAAATGAAACAACATGGAAAAACCATGGGATTTTGGAAGTCCCACGGAAGTCCCATGGAAGCACCATGGGAGTCCCATGGAAGTGCCACTTGTCTTCCGTGGAGGGTCGTAGTGCTTCAGTCTCATGGGGCTTCCGCGGGAGTCCCATATGAGACTTCCATGGGACATCGTGCTCACATCGAACTTGGCTGTCGTGCGGTGCTTCCGTGGGAGTCCCATAGTGCACCCATGGTACTGCCCACCGGGGTTTCATGGAACTTCCGCGGGACTGGCATGGGACTTTCGGGGCTCCGGGGCTTTCGTGGGACTTCCGTGGGACTGCCATGGGACTTCTTGGACTGCCATGGGACTCCGGGGCTTTCGTGGGACTTCGGTGGGACTGCCATGGGACTTCCGCCATGGGAACCCCATGGGGCTTGCGTAAAAGACTAATAAAGTACATCACCCGAAACGTACTTATCAACTTACTGTCTTACGTAACCTTCTTCGCCACCGCTCGTTGGGATCGAGGGAGAAGTTCTCTGCCATCTGTTGGATTGATTGATTGCTCGTACCAAGGTCTGAAATGTGTAACTGTATATTATCTACGGAGATGGATAGAATGAA
>JAYJMJ010000488.1:3254356-3266085 GCA_036873875.1 Laminaria ephemera | reverse complement strand
AACCCCGACCCCTTCCCCCCCCCAACACCGCCACCCCCACCAACGGCCGAGGTTAGCGGGGCTGCTACCGCCGAGCCACCCCCCCCTGAATCGTCGCTTTGCATCCTCCACATGCCTGAGCGGGATGTTGCTGATGCGCCTCCCCCCGGGTCCATTGCTGCCCCTGCTACCCCTGGGCCTACCCTTGAGGTTGTTTTAGTGGATGCCCACCCACGGGTAGGGTTTGCCATGGAGGCTATGGATAGGGAGGATAGGCGGGTTGCGGTTATGGGCCAGCCTCCTAGCTGGCGTTGTTGTTGCTGCTGTGCCGGTTGTTGTTGATGCGCGGGTGGTTTTTGCGACGACGGTTGCTGCTGTTGCTTGTGTTGTTGTGATGCTTGTTGTGCTTGTTGTTGTTGTTGCTGCTGCAACCGCTCTCGCTCTTGCTGCTGCTCCCGCTGCTGCTGTTGTCGTTGTCGCTCCTCGAGCTGCCGTCGCTCCTCCTGCTGTCTTCGCTCCTCCTGCTCGAGCACCAGCTGCCGCCGCTGCTCCTCCTCCTTCTCCTGCTGCAGCCTCTGCCTCTCTTCTTCCTCCGCCGCCTGCTGTCCGCGCAGCTCCTCCTCCTGCTGCTGCTTTGTCAGATGAGCGGACGCGCTCGCCAACAACCTCGGCCGAGGCGGGTACGGCCCCACCCGAGACGCCGGGAGCGACCCCCTCGCTACCGTCATGATGCTTCGGAGGGGGGGGTGTTGCGGGGGGGGGTGGGAAGGGGATGGCCCCGGGGCGGTGGGGCGGGGGGCGGCGCTGGCGGGGGGGGAGGTGGAGGGGCCTACCTGGGCTGCGGTGAGTTTGGAGGAGGAACCGGCGTTTGCAAAGGTGAAGACGCGGCGCTTGTTGGTGAGGTTGAAGCCGAGGCTGCTACCGAGGCCACTGCTGATGCTGATGCTGATGCCATTGCCGTTGCTGCCACTGTTGGTGCCACTGCTGGTGGTAGCACCGGTGGTGTTGGTGTTGGTGTTGGTGTTGTTGGTGTTGGTGGAGCCGGTTCCGGTGGTGGTGGTGGTGGTGGTGGCCGTAGAGGTGGTGTTAAAGTTACGGTTGCCGGCGCTGTTGTTGCTGTTGCCGTTGTTGCCGCTGTTACCACCACCACTATTACTGCTGTTGCTGGTGTTGCTGTTGCCGTTGCCAACGTTAATAAATCGGTTGCTGTTGCTGTTGATGAAGCTGTTGTTGTTGCTGTTGAAGTTGACACTAGCACCATTGCCAAGACCATTAACACCATTACCATTGACACCAACACCGCTGTTGTTTTGGTTTCTGATTTTGTTGAGAGCAGCAATGTCAACGCTGACCTTATCTCCTCCAAGCAAGTTCCCAATCCCGACACCATTACCATTATTCATCGGCGCGCCAAATTTGGCCGGGGCTACAAATCTCCCCCCCGGCATCCCCGGCTTCTTTCTGCCCCCTCTCGGGCTGGGACCTTTCGTGAACCGCGCTAGAAGGCGGGTATACCCTGCGGACGCACGACAATCCAAAAAAAATATCACAACAAAAAACCACAGCAACATATCACAAAAAAAAGGTAGTTGGGGAAGGGTACCGGCAGAGAGAGAAAGAGAGAGGAGGGGGGGGGAGGGGGGAGAAAGAGAGAGAGGGGGAGGGGGGAGACACAGAGAGAGGGGGGGGGGGCGTAAGCATCACGCGGTAGTGGCAAAAACGAAAATACAGCGACGAACACCGCCAGTACAGCTAGCGAAGGGTACAGGCAGAGAGGGCTGGTGAAAATGTTCCCCAAATCCCAACCCCCCCCGCCCCGCACCCCCAACCCCAACCCCACCCCCCCACACACACAAAACAGACGCCTACGTAAAATACCTGCAGTAGCGGTGCGGTCGTAACGTTGTGCAATCAGCTCGCGCGCGGCAGCAGAATTGCCGCTGTTCCTAGCCTCGCCCCCCACCCCCACCCCCCTGAACCCCCCCACCTCCAACCTCCAACCCCCAACTCCCTCTCCTCCCCACTAACAAAAAAAAGACCTATCCACACCTGCGGTAGCGGTGCGGTCGTAACGTTGAGCAATCGGTTCTCGCGCGGCCCCAGATATGCTGCTGCTCCTATCCCTGTCTCTGTCGGTAGTAGCCCTGCTGTTCCGGTCGGTAGCTCTGCTGTCGCGGTCGGTAGCCCTGCTGTCTCGGTCGGCCAGAGAGAGGGTGGAGCACGAGGACTGGGATGTGAGCATGCCCCCCGCGGCGGAGGTGGCTCTGCTGCTGCTCGCGCCGAAGCGCCTTCGCGGGGACTGTAAAAATAAGATGAAAAACATTAAAAAAAACACATACACACAACAAACACGGGGGAGGGAGGGAGGGTAAGGGTCAAAATCCGCAAAAGCGACGAGGGGATGAAATCAGACTCAACATAACCAACTTGTTCACGGTTTCACGACTGGATTACGGTCAACTGAATACCATGTAAAAAAAAAAAGAAAAAAAGACGATGTACAAGGCGCTTCGCTCCAAAGGCGGCATTCGCCGCCCGCTACGCTCGCCCAAGAAGGAAAGATGGAACAAATTATGTGAAGCGGACAGAGGTTCATGATTGATCGTAGGTGCAAACTGGCGACTTTGACAATGCCAAGAGGCCCGCCGCCATGCTCTAGGAAAACAACCCGGACGCCACATGCATGATGAGTATAACACCGCCGTATGTACCTGGTATCTTGCTGTAGTACTTGCGAAGTATATGTCAGTCTTGAAGTTTGTGACTACAGAGCTTTTTTGTCTTCATCTAGGATGACGACACCGGCAAGAACACTGCTGCGTGTGCTGGATGTCGATGGGTGGAAAAGCAGTTTATTAATAAAACACACACAGCAGCATGGAACTTTTGGGTGAAGTGGCAGCAAAGAGACGGCTGTTTTTGGTTACGTCAGTCACACCTTAAGACATTCCAGTCTAAAAGCAGTATATTACGTCTAGACGGCGGTCCGTCACACGGCTGAGTGTCAGCGCGGTACTTGATAAAAATGCAAATTAATTGTTGCCGGCTTTATACCCCATAACAAACAGCAACAAATAGGAAAAATTCGATCTCACAGCTGTACGTACTGTAGTGTATTTTTTAATTTTTGTAAAAATACTCGTACGTACCATGGTGGTGGTGGCTCTCGGCAACAGCAGCAACAACAGTTTTAAAAGTCTTGTTCTTGTCTGCTTGCTCGCCTTGTTGCACTCTGTTGACTGGTCGACACGAACATACTGTGTTGCATGTAATTTGCTGCTCTGTGCAGGGTCGATTGCAGGTTGTTCTGCTGTGCTGGCGGTACGTATATACAGTAGATACTGTGTGTGGCTGTCGGAGCTTGGTCTGTGCGTTCACTTCGTGGTGTGAGCAGAAGAAGCAGGTTCAAAAACATACAAATCAAAATAAAGAAATATGTAGAAAGAGGAAAAAAAAACATTCCAGGCAGGTCCAGGGATCGTTCCGGAAAAAACAACTTTTTTTTTTTTTTCAATTCAATTCGGCAATTAAGAGCTGAGGATGACTGAGAGGTGGGAGAATATGCCAATGGCAACCTTCGACACAGCCAAGGTTTGAGTAAGTAAGTCTATAGGACCATAGACCCTCGCATCCATACAATGCCGGGACGGAGCACGTCGGTTTTCACCGACAAGGCAGACACTGCTTGCACCAAGCGCTAAGCGCCGTGAGGTGTTCTGCGAGTCGCACGAAGGGTGAGCTGCATCTTATTAAGAAACGCTTGTGAGGCGGCCTTCGGCACCTTGTGCATACTTTCTTGCATATGGACGACAGCGTCGGATGACTTGACATATTTTCCGGTCGTGGCCACTTTCAGAAAGGGGGTGGGGGGGGGTATGCAGTAAAGTACGCGGTACCTGGTAGTACGTAAGAAATTGGGAGTTATGGTAAAATCGCCGCTAGTAAGACTGCATACTGGTATATATAGTTTTGCGTCTTATAGCAGTCAGAATTTGTCCCCCTCTAGGCAATATTTTTGGCGTCCTATAGCAGTCAGATTTTGTCCCGCTCTACGAAGTTTATAGTTTCCGTGCACAGCTTGATTAAGACCGACGTCTTCGTATCACACTGTTCACCCTGGTGCCAACTAGCACTAAGGGGAGTCGCCGACCTATATTCTTCATGAGGACATACACAACCCGTAACACGCGCGATCGGAGTATCACACACAGGTTGCAAAGATGAGTTTCGACAAAATCCTAGATCTCACAGCTGTAGCGTATTTTTAATTTTTTACAAAAATTGTGATTTCGTTTTTTTCGTTTAGGACTGACCCTTGGTGTCACGTCCGTTCTGAATTCCCGACACTTGTCGTGTGCATGCGGAGCGCCTGGCAGACAAGATATACCAGACCAGCCCGGGCTGGACCATTTTTGCTAGTGGGAGCGCCGAGTGCGTCGTGCCAGCAATCCCCCGAATTTGAACGATTTTGCCACAACTGCGAGGACAAAACAAAATTACCGACCGTCAAATGCCACTACCGACCGCACCACCATGTCGCACGCGAGGGGCATACGAGGATGGGTGGATTAGCGTCGATGGACACAACATGGAAAATAGAGAGCAGGGCGAGAAAGAACTCGCAGAAAAAACAAAAACAAAACACGATACAAAAAACACAAATTACTAGCATGGAAGGGGACAAAAACAACCATGCACGCCCGCAGCAGCGCAGCGCCAAACATGGCAGCCGTAGCTTTAGCGCAGGGCAGACTAGGACCGAACGAACGAAAGAAAAAAAGAAAGAAAAACCCACCAAGTTTTCGTCGGCGTTGGCGTAGGTGTCGAACCGAATCGTCACCCCGAGCATCCCCTGTCCCCCCCAACTATTAGAAGGCGTGATTGACACGTCTCTTCAATCCGCCATTCGTCAAAAAGGCAAGGCGAGCAAAACGGACAAGCGGCGGTCGCAAACATATCCAAGGCACGGGGAGGGGCAGGGGGTGTAATCATTGTCGAGCATGGCCGTAATCTATAAGATCATACACCCTCGCGTCCAATGCCGGGACGGAGCACGTCGGGTTATCACCGACCAGGCAGCCATTGCTTGCACCAAGCGCGAAGCGCCATGAGGTGTTTGACGAGTCGCATGAAGGGTGAGCTGCATCCTACTAAGAACCGCTTGTGGGGCGGATTTCGGCACTTTGTGCGTACTTTCTTACATACGAATAACCGCTTCGAATGACGGGGTAGAGCGTCAGAGCAGGGCAGTGACACGCGGCGCCGTTACGGAGGGGTTGTGTCCGCGTGCACCCACAGCTGCGGAGACACTCGTAAACGCTAGGAAGCACCGTGAAAGACACTGACGACAGCACAAGCGGCACGAAGAACTAACGATATCGCTTGCTCTCGACACTTGCAGCCAACAGCACTGAAACACTGAGTACCGCTTGAGCTGCCGGTGCGTGAGCACAGCTCAGTCCAGTCTACTGCTGTACGGTACTAAAATGAACAAAAAAGGAGCAATCAGGGACGAGTCGAACGTGGTGGAGCGAGGTACTTTCTGTCGCCACGGTACAGAGCCGGTGACCGCATCCTTACCCCCGCCCCCCCTGTGTGCCACAGCGGCCATCGCCACTGATACGCCCCCTCTTTTTTCACTCCCCCTCCTCGCAAGAGTTTTTCACCGATGGCTTACTCCCACGAGGCTACATGCTAACACACAGTACCGGCAGTACACCAGCGCGTGTTTACCCATGAGGACGAGAATTACATACAAACACAAAATCACCGCCGTTTTACAGTTTCCGGGACCAACATTGGTCATAGGCATGTGCGGCGCCGCCCCCCCTCATCTGCCATCCCATCCGCCCAACGCACGGAGACGGGTCACCAAGCATCTTCCCCCCCCCCCCCCCCACAATGTGCCGAAGTCCGCCTCACTAGTGGTTCTTCGTGGGATGCAGCTCACCCTTCATGCGACTCGCCGAACAACTCACGGCGCTTCGCGCTTGGCGCACGTGATGTCTGCCTGGTCGATGAAAGCCCGACGTGCTCCGTCCCGGCATTGTAGGGATACGAGGGTCTGTGGTCTGGCAGACTACGACCATGCATGATAGTTATTACACCCGCCGCTGTTCCCCCCCAACCAAAGATGTCGGTTGACGGCACTCTTGCCCCTTGACGGACAGCCGTCAAGGGCCTCCCCGCACTAAAACTAGTACTTTACGTCTAACGGGGTCTTGACAGGTCAAGGACCTCCCCACACTAACACTAGTACATTACGTTGAAAGAGGTATTGACAGGTCAAGGACCTCCCCACATTAAAACTGGTACAATACAGTACAGAACATCTACAGTAATAAGAACCAAGGTAATAAGAAAGGCAGGGCGGTATATACGGGAGCATAACAAACCCGGGAGCCGTTACACTGAAGTTAGTGTAGAACGCACCCTCCCCAAACAAGAAACCCAGCCTGGGTGAGTATTTCTGTTTCGTATTACGCGTCCTATATCATACTGTATTTGCCCCCACCTCAAGTGTTTTTTGAGGCGTGGGTGTGGTGCCTCGCTCACCTTTTTGTCATCGACTTGTAGTTGTACACGGTGATGGGGAGAGGCTTGTCCACAGAAGCCTTGATCATCTCGATAAAGGTGTTGTCCAGCTTCTCCAATGATACTCCTGCCAGGCCCCGAATTGATATTTGATTCGCCGACATAATCAGTTCGGCATGTTGGCATTCATTCGCATTCCTTGAACAATTAGCAACGATTTTGTTTTTCTCTACCTCACAGTCTGCGGCCACAGAATTTATATGTCTCTAGGATGCAGAAGGAGGACGACCCCTGGGCGTGTTGATGTCGTTGGGTAGAAAAAACGGCTTCATGTGAAGACAACCCACAAGCGCCTAGCAATTGGTCGGTTGATGCATTCGATTAAAGGACTGAAAATCATTGTTCTCGTTGATTGGCTGGCCATTTGGTAAGCTAAAAGTTGGTCGACCATAGTCGCCGACCGGTTAATAGCTGGTTAGGTATTACAGTCAGTTGCAAGCGGAAAAATCACGGAAATTTGCGTCTTTGTATCTGATTGGTGCGTTTGTAGCCTGACGTGTGGTATTAGTTGATAAGTACTAAGTCAGTCGGCGGGCCTTTACTCCGCCACCCAACTATTACGGGGGAACATAGAAATCAGGACCAATAACGGTTAGTAAAAACGGTGGAAAATATAGTTTTTGTGTGTATCGTGGGTCCTGATTACTATGGTCCTCCGTAATATTATCAACTATTAAAAGTCGTCAAGTCCAGCCAACTAATGACCAGCCTTGGCGGATTTGAGATGCCAGCGTCTTCTGTGTTGAGGGTTCAGCCTGCCCCTGCCCCCCTCCTCCCGCACCTGGACGATAGCAGCGGGGTTTCGCGGCATGCCCCCCCCGCTATCCTACCGATTTGGAAGTTCTGAGGGTGTTGGCTCCCCTGAGCCGCAAGTGGGGGTACAGTAGTGATCCCTCCATAGTGCCGGTATGTGCCAGCCGGAAATACAGGCATTATAGCGGCGACCGGCACTACTCCGGATACTGCCACTACTCGTTGTTCCCATCTGTGCCAAGCGATTTCACAGGCCCTATAGCGGGCAACCAGCACTATAAAGGGACCTCTACCGTACTGATAGCCCGATGGGGGCACCCCCAAGCATGTGCACCCCCGCGAACCGGCTATTATACCTGTAGCGCTTCCTACTGGCAGTGCCGTGACCAGGATGACTGCGTGCGTCCCCAGCTGGAAACCCTGTGCGCCACCTGCTGGCACCGACCTACGCTGGCGGGCCGGCATTTGGGCTGAACCGTGGGCACCAAATATTTGGTTCACTCCCCCTGCATTGGGAACTAAATCGGGAAACACGGCCATTGTCTGAACGGCAGTCACGACACTGGCCATGTTTTCCGATGCATTCCCCAATGCGAGGAAATAATTGGTGCCCACGATGCGGCCTAAACGCGGTCCCGCCAACGCGCATGTCGGTGCCAGCATTAGCGGCACAGGGTTTCACACCTCGGATCAGACAGATCAGATGATTTGGACATTTCGGGGCAGATATAAACAACATTATGAAAACGGAAAAAAACATATGCTTCCGCGGAATTTCCTTAGGCTGGCGTTCACTTAAAAAGCGCTCTCTTTATGACCCATGCTTCAAAAGTGTTTTCAAAACGTCACCGAAAAGCCGAATACATGTCAATGGCTATTAACAAACGTCACCGAACATCCCGATACTGTTAGCAGCAGTCAACGGGCAGGCTGTACGCCAGGCAGCTGTGCCCTTCGCGTGTATGATACGCCTGTATGCATGCGTGTTGCTGATGCGGCTGCTGGTGGCGTTGTTATCTCTGTTGCTACTATACGAGTATCGCGATCTCCCTCTGATGCTGCTGCTGCTGCCGTTGCTGTTGTGATGCTACTTAATACTGCTGCTGGTGTTGTTGTCTCTGTTGTTATTGCGGCAATCTTCTCTCTGGTGGTGCTGCTATAGGCACAACGGCATACAACACTCACCCCTGTTTGTCATGTTAGACGTGCGTGTACCCCTCCGTGCAGCATGTGTGTGCGTGTTGTCCCTGCTGTTGCTACTGCTGGTGTTCTACTACTGCTATCCTTTCTCTGCTGTTGTTGCTGGTGCTGCTGCTGTGACGCTGCTTGCTTGCTGCTGCTGCTGGGTCGTACTCCACGTTGCTACTACCGCCATCCTCTCTGTTGCAGCTGCTACAGGCACTACTCATTTTTTTGCTTCCGCCGTTGATGTACCCTCATCTTACGTGTGTTCCTAAAACTGGTGGTCTATCCATCGGTCACTGTAAATAGGCATTGCCGTGCATGCAGCGGCAGCTTGCAAATAGGAGTATCGACCATTCAACTGGTCGAACTCACAGCTGACGTATTTGAGATAGGTTTACAAAACATGCACTCCTGTATATCGTACCGGTAGAATGCATTCATTCCTGGCCTTTTTTGTCATATCATACTTGTTTAAATCTTGCGTCACCTGCTTTGCTTCGCCCCGACCTACGAGTATCACCTACACGCCGAAGGGATATCTTGTATCCCTGAACTACATGATCTGCACAATCTAGATCATGTTTGCCGTGTGGGATCTGTGCGATACGGCTCTGCTCTTGCGCCCATGTTTGCCGGCTGGGATCTGTATGGTACGGCTCTTGCTCAACATAACGTCACGGCAAATATGGTCTAGATTATCTAGATCGTGATCTGTCCTAGGTAAGGGTGAGCTAGATCTTTCGGGGCAGACATATCCCTAAATTATATGATCTGCACGATCTAGATTATGTTGCCGGGTGGTATCTGTGGGACACGGCTTTGCTCTTGCGCACATGTTTGCCGAGTGGGATCTGTATGGTACGGCTCTTGCACAACATATCATCACGGCAACTATAGGATCTAGATGATCTAGATCGTAATCTGTCCGAGGTGTGCAGGGTTTACAGCAGGAGACGCACGTAGTCGTCCCGGCCACAGCACTCCCACCAGGAAGCGCTACAAGTAGCGGGCTCGCGGGGCTACACATGCTTGGGGGTGCCCTCCCGGGGTGTTACCAGTACCCCCACTTGCGGCTCATGGAGGCCAGCGCCCTCAGAAAATCCAAAAGGGTAGGATCGTAGGGGGGGGGGGTGTACTCATTTCATGCATCGCCGTAGTCATATGACCATTGACCCTCGCACCCCTCCCATGCCAGGACGGAGCATGTCGGACCGACCAGGCAGACATCGCGTACACCAAGCGCGAAGCGCCATGGGGTGCTCGGCGAGTAGCATGAAGGGTGAGCTGCATCCTACCAAGAACATTCATTGATTGCTCTTGACGTTCTATTTTTTCACTTTTTTTCTCGTTTTTTCGCAAAAGTCACACCAAGCTCAGTTCAGCTCAGTTCAGCTCAGTGCGGTGCGGTGCGGTGCGGTGCGGTGCGGTGCGGTGCGGTGCGGTGCGGTGCGGTGCGGTGCGGTGCGGTGCTGTGCGGTGCAATGCGGTGCTGTGCGATGCTGTGCCGTGCTGTGCCATGCTGTGTTTTCTCTTTCGTAAATACTACCAGGTATCATATGAGTACGTATATTTGTCAAATTCGCGTTTGTTTTCGCACATATCTCTTCTTACGCGCACTTTTAGACAAAACGCCGAGTGGGTCGACACATCTCGGCCGTCCTGTCACTGTCGTCGAGGTTTGGGCGCGATCCGTGCAGGGTGTCCTGCGTCGCAAGCCCTCAACGCGTTTTTGGCCCGCGGGCATGGATAAGACAAATCCCCGGGGTTTTCCCGGTATTTCTGCATGAGCTACCCCCGGGACTTCTTTTAGGTACGTAAAATTCTGTCTGTTTTTTGCCATCTCATGAGCACAACTCAGACATATAGACCAGACAACATGCAGAGAGCATTTTAGAACGCTCAACGCCGCCGCCCAGCAGCACCAGCAGGCAACACCGTGCGTGTGTGGCAAATCCGTCTACATTGTACTGCTGTGCTAGTTCTTTTTGTCGGAGCCTGCCATCCGAAATCCACCACCTCTCTTATTTTGTTGCTGCTGTGTGTCACAGATCCAAGCTATTCGCCACTTTGGACGGAAATAGATAAGGACCGTTTGTATTTAACATTAGTACCTCAACGGTCCTTATATTTGCGATTTTTTGTGTTTCTTTTCCCCAGCACACCACAGGTTTAGATGTAGACAACATACATCACCCAGAGAGCACACCAACAACGTGACAACCCCGCCCAGCAGCACAAGCAGCAAGCAGCAGGTAACATCTTGCGCGTGTGGCAGATCCGTGGTCAACTGCTGCCGTGGCTAGTTGCTTTTATCGGAGCCTGCGATCCGTCATCAAGCTACGGGTATACACCACCACCTCTCCTCTGCTACTGCGCATGTGTGTGTGCGGCGCGTCGCGCGTCTCGCGCGCGATCTGGTTGCAAAAATGGATCTTTGCTATTTTGGTCAAATGGCCACGATGCCCGATTCTGAATTTGACGACGTGAGTCCGAGCCTCGCAAAGGTCATATTTTTCTTGTATTTTTTTTTAGCATTTTTTCAACATGTTTTTTTTTTATTATACGTACGATACGTTGCTCCAACACAAACATTTTGCCATTATAGTCTGGTTTTGAGTGGTGCACAGAGCGTAACCTCGGCAGTGAAAATGGGGTACCCCCCCGACCGTACAGTAGCTCGGGTCCCAAAACATCGGCCCAATACAAAACATTTTTTTTTCGCATCCAGCCGGCGTTATGCACCCCAAGGCATGCTTGTAGCAAGTTTGGCACAATTATTCAAAGATCTGACAAAGTTGTATCGATTTAGAGTAAAATGTTACGCCCAAAATCGATTCATACTGAAAACAAGTATCGTCAAGACTATGCCGTAATTTTTACCATTTTCTCGCACAAAAGTCCAAATGTCCACGCCGTTTTTGTGAAGTAGGGACCCTGAAACTTCGCACACGTGTTCTATGTGCCCTTGCCAAAAATCGGAAGACTGGGGTGTTTCGTTTTTGTTTTTCTTTCACGAGAAATTTGGTGTCCCTTGACGCCGAAAAATCCAAAAAATATCCGAAAAAACCTTAATGACCAAATATCTGACGAATCACAAACACACCTCGTTCTTCAATTTTTCGGCAAGGGTTCATACAACATGTGTGCAAAAAATCAGAGTCTAACTCGCAAAAACGGCGTGGACATAAACCTCGCGGGTCGGGTCGGGTCGGGTCGGG